>CM023945.1:2003003-2041563 GCA_013407115.1 Glycine latifolia | reverse complement strand
TATCTAAAATCAATTAACCACGAGAGAGAGTAAAGAGAGGCGTTACACTAAGCAGGCACTGCAGCTTATAAATACGTCTAGCAACACTGAAAAACTCATTTTTCACCTTTCTCTCTCTCTAAAACCTCATGCAAGCCTCCAATCCACCTCCTCCACCACCCACAACCACCAGTGACTGCTACGAGCAGTCGTTGTTTGCTGTCAGACCATCACACGAAGAAGAACACTTTAATCGGAGCGGAATTTCCAAAACTCAACTCAAGGATTCGGTAGGGAACGGAGCCTTCAATCTTCTTTTCTTGGTTTTTTAGAGGTAATCATGGTTTCTTTGTCTTCTCTTAGTTAGTTTGGAACCTCTCTTAGTATCTTTTGTGATTAGGTACCATTATTGAGTGTTTTTATACTTACTTTGAAAGAACTTTGAAAATGAGACGTTGTAAAAGTTTCTTTTTATAATATTGATGTCATTTTTGTGACCTTCATTGAGCCCCGGTCACATTGGTGTGATCGAAATTTCAAAATAACGTCTTTTTTATGTGGATTTCCAAAACACCATTTTTAGTTCCTTTTAAATTTGAGTGGGTATTTGACCTAAAATATTAATATTAACCTTGTATTCAAAATCTATACTAAATTATTTTCGATTTGGTATATAGAGCTCTATGTTTGGACCAAAGGACGTGAACTTGAGAGATCTCAAATGACATTATAAAGAGCTAACTAAGGGATATAGATAGATGATGAGAGTTTATTGTTTGTTTACAACTTTTAATACCATATTTGGGGTTAGGGAACCCAATTATGGAGATGTATGTTTGTCCCTGTTGTGTGCTGGTTTTCAAGAGAAAACTGTATTTTAAACTAATGGGATGTGATATATTTGTTATTAATTAATGAAATTATGAATGATATTATTGTTGTAATGATTAAATTTTTTGGAAAAAGTCTTAATTATAAAGGAGACTCTGCCCAAAATTTTATAAGTATATTCTCCTATTTAATTTTTTATTAAATTTTAAATGGGCATAAATTCGTTTTGTATATTGTAGTTCTCCTTTTTAATTTAGAATTTTTCTAAAATATCTGTCTCGTGGTATTATGGATTGTGAATGTATGAAATTTGTGTTGTTTGAAGACTTGAGGAATGTGAATCGAAGGCATGTGTTATATATGTATATGTGTTGTTGATGATACTATTGATATTAGACGATGTTGATGTTGATGATGATGTTGAAATGAAATGAAATGATGTTGATGATATTGAAATGAGATGATATTGATATTGTTGATGACATTGAGATTGAGATGATATTGATGTTGACGATGACATAGATGAGAGATGATGTTGGTGTTGATGATGTCATCATGATGGATGTATGTTGTATATGTACATGGGGGATGCAGTGATCTGTTGGATTTCCCTGGGAGGGAAGATGATTGGTATAAAAATTTTAAGCATCCCTGGAGAGGGAAAATGATTGCTTAGAATTTTTAACTATCTACAGTCAATGCATTGATGAACCCATGTTTCATACTTCGTAATTGCATGAAAATAGAATGGTGGCAGTAAGTACTTGTGGTTTTTTTTGAGGATAAAAATGCGGGTACTAAAGGCATGTCACTCAGTTTAGAACTCCCTTGTGACTTTGGCTGATCACCATGGAGGAGTGGCCTGTGCACGACAGGGTGACCTCGATGAGCTACTACATCATTTTCGTAAGTGAAAGTGTCATGTGGGCACGCTTAGGCTATTTCCTGACGAATGGTACCATATTGCATTTGAGAGTTGAGTCAGGTGCATACATCATTCTGAGCATAATTGATTTGAATTGTGGAAAAAGTTGATGACTAGTTTGTTGAGTGTATGTTGAACTGATTGATTATTGAGAATGATTATGGTTATTATTATTGTTTCCTTGCGAATTATTGTCATTTGATGTTTGTTGATCTTGTATAATAAATTCACCCTTGCAATTTTGTATTGTGTGATTGGTACCTGTGATGATCTTTTCATTTTAAAACACAGATATTTGATCTCTTTATTTTAAAAAAAATGTCATGTCAGTCTCCATATTTTAAAATAGAAATATTCAGTCCTTCTATTTTAGAAAATTTACAATTTTGGTCTCTATATTTTAAAAATTTACAATTTTGGTGTAATCTACAATTTTATTTGCATTTTATTTCTTATATTAAAATTAATTAGATCATTTTTTTATGATACCTTAAATGAATATGTTAGATCTAAGGTTCAACTGTATCAAAATAAAAGAAATAAATCATAAGCAAAATTGAGGATTTGATTAAAATTATAATTTTTTTTTAAAATAAGAGGACCAAATGTCTTTATTTTAAAATGCTGGAACCAAATGAATGTATCTTCAAAGATAATTCAATCTAGGGTAATTATATTATCAATAATTAAATAAGTTAATATGTAAATTGAGTAAAAAAAGTTGATATTGATAGAAGAAATTTTAAAATTTAGAAACAAATAGAAATATCTTTTATTTACATAATAAATTAACAAAAAATTAATTTTGATTTGATTGATTTATATGTTAAAATACATAATTCTTAAGTGTACTAAAATACCCATTTATATATATATATATATATATATATATTTGGGGTTAGAGAACACACTTGTATCCTCAACTCATTGAAATTTAATAAGTAAAAAGAAAACCTAAATATAAGATAAAAATATTCTACATGAAATACTCAATATTTTTTTCAAACTATTTAATTTAATAAATTTAAAGTAATTAGGAGTAATACATATATTAATTTGGATTAATATATTTTGATTCAAAATTATAACATATTCAAATTAAGATAAAATATAAATAATTTTATTAAGTGAAGATAAATTTAATTCTTATTTTTATTATTTTGATATTTTTAAGATATAATAATTAATTGGATCCTCAACTGACTATTTATATTATACAATAATAATTAATAATTTAATTTTTTTTATATTTTTGATACATTATTAATATCTAGCAAACAAATATTAATATTAGTTTATAATTTCTAATTCAAAATTTAAAAAATTCTTATATGTTAAAATTTTAAAATATTTTATATCATTTTTCAAAAATCAAATGTTATAAATGACACGCATCACACGAATTTATGTTTTAATTTAAAAATATATAACTGAAAATGTCATTTTTAAATATTGTATTTTGATTTTTTTATTATGCCAGCTACTTTAATTTTATATTGTTTGTAATATTATTTTTCAACAATTATATAAATTACTAACCTGCTTACATATAATTGATTTTTATTTCTCTCATTTGTATTTTTTTAAAGTCTAATATATATATATATATATATATATAACAGCCATTAATAATAAATAACAATAACTAATAACTAAATAGTTAGAATAAACAAATAAAAATTATAAATAATTCTTAATAGAAAATTTTAAAAATATATTTAAAATTTATTTTATAAAAATATTTTAAAAAATATTTATTCGTGTGTGACACAGTTCACAATACTCTAATTATTATATAGATATTTGTAATCTTTAATAAAAGATTAACCCACGTATATTATTAATATAAGGGCAAAAAATACATACAATTTTTTTATAAGAATTAAAATTAAAATGATGATAACATTTTTTTTTTGAGAGAGACCATAACTCTTAATTTAATAACAAAAAAAAAATTATATATTTGATAAGGATGTGATATTTTTTTTGGTGTCATATCTTGTAAGGATGTGATTGTAAGGATAAAATAAATAGGATGTGATATTGTTAAAAGCCATTTATAGCCATCATCGTTACCCGGCCCCTCCCTCTCCATCTTTCAACACCCTCAGCTCTGCTAAACGCAGTGTTTAACTGGTAATTGCTCATTCTTTTTATTGCTTTTAATTTTTTTGCTTTGCTTTGTTCTGAGGTTTTTGTTTTGTTTAAGGTTTGTATTATCTAAGAATGTTTTGAGGGTCAGAATTCGAAGAATGTTTTGATTTGTTTTCTTTCCATTAAAATTAGAAGGAAAATGGAGCAATTTTGGACTGAATTTCCAAGTAATTGAATTAAGCTTTCCCCTTTGGAAGGTTTTGAGGCTGTTTTTAGATTTGGGTTGTTTGGTTTTTATTACTTATATTTTAGTAATTTTCGGTTCTGGGTCTCCCTCTTGTTACTGACTTTTTTTGTTTTCTTTACAATGAACCTCGTGCCGTGAAAAAGTCACCAAACTGCATGTTGGACTTGTATGAAACAAAAGACCAAACTTAGCAGCATTTTCTATTCACTTTTATAGCACACCCTATAACAGGGAAAATAGAGTAAACCCTTTGGTCAATATTGTACATGATAAGTTGAGGGAAATTGGTAATGGTGTGTGGTGTTCTAACCTTGAAATTCATTATGTGCTGACTTAGTATTTGGCAAAATATGTATCCTCAATTACGTTGAAATTTGAATGCGAATCTTCTCTTACGGCGCTTGACTCCTTGTCTTTTTCTTCATTCTTCTCTGTGTTGTTTCATAGTGCTTATATTTTTCCCCTTAGTAATAGTCCTTTTTTCTGTACTGATTTTATCTATGCACTTATTCTAAATTTGAAATTGTGTATTAAAAGTGACTCCTCTGCTTTTGGTTTTAATCATAGAAAAATCATTGGGAAAATATGAAAGAGGGAATGGGACTGACCCTTAGAATCATTAACATTCTTGTCTGGATGGTATATGAAATGAAATAGAATTAGCTAATTATTAAATTGACCAACCCTTTTCAGATGAAAAGATAGGAATAACAGTCCATTAGAGTAACCAGGTGCACCTGAAGAATATTAATCTATTATTGTAAAACTCCTTTATTTCATTAAGTTTTATTGATTAGTTGTTAGGTCCGGATATCAAATGTATGAAACCAATACAATGGCATGATGATAGACCAGAGACCCCTTTTACTAAGGAGTGTATGCTAGGAAAAATAAGAGTTGGTGTAGGGAATCATGACTCTAAGAAGACTAATGGAATGATTGATTAGTTGATAGTTGTAATCAGAGAGTTGTTAAGCAGTTAAGGGGTGGTAGTTACAGGAATTATAAATAGAGAAGAGGAAAGTGGAATTGTATCACAATAAAGTGATTTGAGGAGACAACTTGTCTCTCAAAAACCAGTGCCATACCAATTTTTACCTAAGTCCCTAACCAAATCTTCAACGACAAATTGGGAAATTAGAGTTTCTACTCAATAATACCAATTAATTATTCTTCTTATTGTTGTTGATTAATATAATAAAGAGAAGAGAGGAAAGAAACAAGTGACTGTCACTTTACATGTTCTGTTAATTGGAGCTGGGCATTTCTTTGTTCCCTTTTCACAAATTTTCTGATTTCTTTAGATCAAAACCCAAATTCTTTCAATTTCAGTTTTCATCCTCCAAAAATCTCTCTCTCTAACTTCTCAAAAGGTTTTCCCCATTTAACATCTTAACCCACAGGTTCTTTCTTCCTCTGTAACTCAATTTTCTGTTAGTTTTTTTGCTTTTAATCTGACCCCATAGCTATGATGTTCTGTGAATTAGATTCCATGATAGTAATGTTGACTGTTGCTAAGACTGGAACATGGTAAATGTCACTGTCAGTGCTCCTTTAGATATCTGAATTGTGGAAATCTTGGATAAACAGCTCATAACTATAACAGAGACATTAAAAAATCTTTATCTTACTCCTGTACCTCTGTACATGTAATAGTAAGTGGCAATGAAAAATAAGAGCTGATAATTTATTCTTTAGATTAGTTGTTGTGATACAACATACTGATCTGTGAATTCTGAATCTTGTTGGCATCTTTCGTTGCATAATGAGCCTGCTTTGTAAAAGTCCCAACTAGCCTAGCTGCTATTTTTTTTTTTGTTTTAATTTTGCAAAGTTTGTAGGAAGTCATGTTCATTTTTTACTGTTACTACTAATATTTTTTAATTACAATTTAAAAATGTATCTTTCAGAGTCTTTTACTTCTGAATTTTTTTTTACAAGTCTTTTATATAAAAATTTCAGAGCTTGGTCTTTTATATGAAGGGTCCTAGCCATATTTATGTGACTTGACCCTTTTGTTTTAACTTGCTTTTTTGTATGTTATAAGTCGTTTGATGTTGATGTTATAACCTGATATTGCACAAGATTCACCATGGCAACTATGAGAGGCTGTAATCAATTTGAAGGATGAACAACTGGACTTGTCTATAATTTTTTAAGGAAGAAAGGGTTGTAACAGTGGATTTTTGTTCCATCATCATATTATCTGAACTTCTGGTGGAAAATGGCTGCTGAAGATGATAGGAATCTTGTTGAAATCTTGGAAAACCTGAATCCAATAGATGTTGCTAAATACATGAATTTTGTCAGTGCCCCCCAAGCTGGTGCTATAGCTACATTTTCAGGCACAACTCGCGACACCTTTGAAGGAAAAACAGTCGTGGAGTTGAGATACGAAGCTTATGTTCCTATGGCAATACGCTGTATCAAGTCAATCTGTTCATCTGCTAGAGCATCCTGGAACCTACATTCCGTTGCTGTTGCTCATCGTCTAGGCACAGTGCCTGTTGGTGAAACAAGTGTCTTCGTCGCTGTCTCGTCTGTCCACCGGGCTGATGCGCTGGAGGCCTGTAGATTTTTGATAGATGAGATAAAAGCACAAGTTCCTATTTGGAAAAAGGAGGTCTATTCAAATGGGGAGGTTTGGAAGGAGAACAGTGAGTTCCTAGAGAGGAGGTCTGAGCTTGGTAACAAGAATGCAGGTTGCTGTGGGAAAAAGGCAGAAATTAAAGAGCACAACAAAAAATATTGCTGTAGGACCAAGGTTCGGGTTGATGATGAATGTAGCTAGAACTAATATCAATGTTGGGGATCAAATATACAAGAGGGTAATTGCAATTGTTGTAGTTTGAAGAATATGTCCCTTTTCCTCCCTTTGCATTTGTCCAATCAGTTGATAAGATTGTATTTTAACTTTGAAGTCAATAAGTTTGCCTATTAAGATAGATAGGCTACTCTGATATCTCATTCTGCCCTTTTTTAGTTTATTGTGAAAAAAAGTGACATATTAGAAAAACTCATTGAATCTTGTCAATTGAGCTACATTCATTGGGTATTTAATGGTTAGTATTAATACTAGGATGAAAGCAAGACCGGAGTTTGTAAGAATGTTGGAAAATAGTTAAGGCTATATTTCCAAAATAAATAGTGTAATATAAAAAAATCCAAAAAATAGTAAAAATATATATGTATCATCTATCATTATTAATATCTTATGTAATAAAAAGATAAAAATAAAATGCCATCTTATGTAAAAAGAATAAAACTAATAAAACCTTACCTTATGAGGTATGAGTGGAGGAAGAGAAACACAAAAAAAAATAAGAACCTACCTTATATAAAAAGGGTAAAAAATTATTAAATATTTTAAAGATGAAGGGAAAATTAAACAAAATAAACTAAAACCTAAGGACTTATTTAAGGTGGTTGTGGGTTTTCAAATGTAATCTTTAAAACAAAACAACATGTTTGACAAAAATAGAGCTAAAACGGCTTTTAAATCATTTTCAAAACACTTTTACACTCATTTTCAAAATCAAGAATAAAAATGTTTATTTAATTTGGATTTTAATGTTTAAGAAAACATATTTCCTATATTTGACAATGACACTTTTTGTCGTTGCCACCACCATTGCCCTTACCATTTCCACCATCTTCACTACCAATATCACGTTTGTCATCGCCACAACTACCGCACCGCCACCACCATCGCTATCATCATTGTCACCACCACAATAGTCGTTGTAATTATCACTAACACCACTACCACCACCATGACCATCGTTACTACCACCACCGATACCACTAACATCACTATCACCATTGACATTGCTACTATGACCATGCCATTGTTAATATCACCACCACTTGCTGCCACTACCAATACTTTTACCATTGCCACCCAGTCATTGCCACCACCATTGCACAAATACTATTGACATTGCTACAATCACCACTAATACCACCTTCATCGTCACCATTGTTGTCACCATCGTATAAAAACATTCTTAAACTAATTTTAATATGATATGAAACTTTTAAAATGAGTTTATTTTGAAACTAATCGTATTTTTTAAATTGGTTTAAAATTAGTTTGAAATTAAAAAAAAAGGTTGTTATTTTTAAAAATTTTGAAATTCAAAACTAAAAATCACCCCAAACAAGATATAATGGTAAATTTTTTTTAAAACATTAGTTATGATAGTAAAAAAACACTACAAGATATTAAAAAGATTGATTATTTTTTTGAAGGAGAAAAATTGTTTAAATAAATCTTATTCACAATTGTTTTTAGTTAATAAAAAAAAAGTTAGAAACCAATTCAACTAACGTGCCAAATATAACCTAATTTGAGAGATTTTTTTGCAGTAGTAACAAATAAAAAGAAAGACTAATTAATGTTATTATTTTTCCAATAAATGAGTTAAATTTTAGTAATTATTGTAAAAATGATTAATAATTTAATATTATTTTACATGACAATTTAGAATTAAATCACAGTGGAAAAACATTTATGGTTTTAGTGTATTTAAATTGAAATTCTGATTATTTTCAATGTTTTAATGTTTACAAACTAAATTGTTGTTTTGTTTTAAAAAATCTCAAGTCCCTTTTAAAATTTTATTGTAAAAAGTAAAAACATTTTAAATATTGGTGCAAACAGAACAGAGGTTCTGGGTTTTCTCTTCACATTACGAAGTACAAACACTCTGCAGCTGGAGCGTACGTATAACTCCCCGCCGTCCGGACACAGATTTCTTGGTTCCTCGTACGTGTTTTCTGACTTTTTTTTGTTACTATGTTGTCTTCTGCCTTAGGATTTGTGCTTTGTTTCTGCGTTCACAAATCAGAATCAATATCTCATTACTACTTTCGCACGTGTTGCTTTTGTTGATCTGGGTGATAAGGGGTGAGCCCTTTTATCTTTTCTGATTATGCATGCTGATGAAGTTGATGGGAACGTATTCAATTTTTTTGAGCTTCTTTTTAGGTTGTTTAGAATTCTGAAAAATAAGTGAGGGACTTGAGATTGATTTTCTAAGGTAATTGTTCAGTGCACTGCCCAAATGTTAAAAAATAACATCACACACATAAAGGAGAAGAAAATAAGAAGGAAAAATGAAATAAGTTTCTCCAATAAGTTAAAATTAGCTTTTTGGAGAAGCTAATTGATTTTAACTTGTGCAGAAGCTAATTTTAGCTTATGAAGAAGAAACTTATCAAAACAGGGCCTTAGAAGAAACATGTTAGCATGTTATATGTCTGAAAGTATATTAAAATCTAAAGTTTTAACCTGCTATTGCTAATATACTCCTTTTGCAAAACAAGTGGGAGAATATTAGAATCCTTCATTCATGTGTGTGCGTGTGTGTATGCATTCATCAAGGTGGATCTATCAACAGCTAAGAGTGTCCAGTTGAAAGAGCATTCATCCTCCACACCAACCTAGGAAAGTGTAGTTATGCTTGTTGATTATGGGTCCAATGGGTCTATAAGTGAATAAGGGTACAAAATAGAAAATTGGGGAAATTAGGATGTTATGTTTGGCATGCTTTATTTAATAGCTTTTCTTAGTATCAGAATTTTGGACCAACCAAACTTATCTAAAATGCAGTTTCTCAATTTGCCATGATATTCCTTGATTGCACTTCTAATGTGGTTACTTAATGCTGCTTGATAGAAATTTCAAAGAATACCAATGGCTCACAGGCGTTGCCTCTTGATAAGAGGGAACCTCATGAATCGGAAGTGCCACCCATCTTTCAGTTATGTTCTCCATAGCGATGAAAGGAAACGTGAATGCCCTGATGAAAAATCATCTTCAGCTGGCATTAGTAATTCTATCCAAAGAATTGGGAACTCAGTTGATGGATCAATGCGGTTTGTTTCCTATTCTGAACAAAGAATGCATTCAAACAGATTCCTTTCTCCGTACTCTGGATATAATTTCTGTCGACATATGTCAACAGTCAATCAGGGTTCTGATAAGATTGACATAATGACTGACATAGCAGATGTTCTCAAAGACACAACTGTGGAAGCTGTAACTTCTCAGGCTCCCATCGTTAAAGAAGTTGCAATTGCTGCTTCTGACTCTGCTTTACCTGTGAAGGCCTTGCAGTACATTATAGATGCTGTGCATTCCTACACTGGATTAAACTGGTGAGTTTATACTTATTACCTGTATGATTTAAAAAAATAAAATAAAATTAGTGCTAATTTTAACATCTGTCTGAATTCTGAGAAATTTCTAAAATATTTCAGAATTAGCAATCATGCATGTCAAGTTATAATTGGCGAATGCTGCTTTTTTGAGAGATTGTAGGTTTTAACTATCAATTTCTTGGGTTTCTCAGTTTCTGAGTCTGATTTACCATACATAATAAGTACTAAAACAATTTATTTACCACAAATATTAAGTTTTAAGATTCTCTATATGGCTAAAGAGTACTCTTTTGTGGGAGAATTGATTATGGTGTAATTGTTTCTCTATGATGAGTACATGGTATAGCCATGTAGGTTGTTCCTGCATCTTAAAATACTGAATGCCTTTTTAAATGGAAATGCATTTTATTCATAGTAAATAATGTCAGTATTGGCATCTCAACTCCTTTGATGACATTTCTAAGTTTACTGAGAATTCAGGGCTTTTGGGATTGTGCTAGCAAGTTTATTCTTGGATTGTTACCATTCATGATACATATTCTGGGGTTCAATTCTCCAATGATCTGTATCTTCGCATTTCAACAAAGATTTGGTGGCACATAGGCATTGAAAGGAAACAACATCACCTTATTACTTCATTGTTTCAGGTGGGCAGCCATAGTTCTAACAACTCTCTTGATTCGGAGTGCAACAGTTCCACTCTTAATAAATCAACTTAAGGCCACTTCTAAGCTTACAGTATGTTGTGTGACTTGTATCTTCATCACTTTTTCTTGCTAAATTAATGTATTTGCAATAATTTTTTTCTTGTTCCTTTTTCCTTCACATGACTTGTATCTTCATTGTTATTTGGAGGGAACTGTTCCCTTTCCTCTCTTTGAATTAAGATTTTCTTAACATGGGGTTGGTGGATAGTTCCCTTGTTCCCAGCTTTGCCATTTCTCTCTCTCCCCCTTTATCCTTGAAGGTCCTCAACCTTGTTGTAGTTATTATATCAATAATGAACTTTTGCAATATTCCAATCTACCTTGTTACCTAACTGTTTCATGTGTGTTGCAGATAATGAGGCCGCAGATGGAAAAAATAAAGCAAGAGATAGAGGATAAGGTATTGAAGTCATATATCATCTAGTCAGTACACCACCTCCCCCCCCCCCCCCCCCCCCCCCCCCCTGTTAAGTCAGTTTTAACCATTGGTAATACTGGATATATGCTATGCTATTATTAGTAATAGTCTCACAATCAGGTTATGCCATGTGTCAATGGTCTGTTTACCAAGTCACCACTTAGTCGAGAAATATTGTATAATTGTGATTTCATCAAGATTATAACATGATTCATACTAAATAAAATAATAAATTAATGCCTACACTTAACATACAATTTTTTTTTTCTAGTCGGTAAGGTTGAGGTTTGACGTTATTATCTTCTGTTCTGCATAAAAATATAGGCGACCTTATCATTCAGTTATTACACATTATTTGTATTTCTACAAAACAATCTATTTGGTTGCTGACCGTGCATTCCTTGTGCCTGTCAAGATTGCTAGTATTTTCCCAGTCTAAACATGTATGTTGAGAATCAGGAAATATATCTTGTTTATTGTAAATTGATATGTTAGGATTTCATTTAGGGGAAACTACATCTCCTGCAATTTTATGTAATTAATTCCTCCAGCATATATAAATCAGCACCATAGGGTCTCTTGGACATACGGTGTCCAGACAAATATCCCTCTGTTTCTCCTATTTTTACAATGTATATTTATTAATTACTTTGAAATTCCCCTTACCTTTGCCTGTCTTGTTAGAGAAATTTTAAGTTTGTATTTTCTTACATGTATGCTATAGAATGTTGTACCAGAAACAACATTTTTTCTATTGACAATAAGTATTCATTTTTTAGGCTATGGATCCTGTAGCTGTTGCTGAAGGTCAGAAAAGGATGAAGAAGCTATTTAAGGAGTAAGTGGTTTTTCAATTTTCTTGTAAAGGATTTAAGGATATTGTTGACATCATTTTTGTGGCCTTTTTAAGCTATAACCGCTGCTAGTCATGTTTGATCCTCCCAATCTGATTTAATTACTTTGTATGGTGATATGATGTATTAGTGAGCAATCTTTGAGTTGACATGTGATAGCTTTAACAGAAATCAGTAAACAATCAGTGCCCGGTGTTAACTAATATGGAATGGTATTGTAAGAATTATTTACTGTTGGGTGTTGTTCAGACCACATGAAATACTCTTATTATAATGAATGAGCGTTACAACATAAGAAAACAAAATAATGAGTAATAATGCAAATAATCTCCCTCAAGCTGTAATTAAAACATATCAAATCATATATTTCACACTCCCCCTCAAGCTGAAACATATATGTCATATGAACCAAGCTTGTTAAAAATGTGGTTAACCCAACAGAAATCAAAGACGGTTCTAGTCGTGTGGTTGCATAGGATAAGCATGGCTCAATGGCAGCCAATGAAGGCCTGTAGTGGCGACGGGTGTTCACCCATAAATAAAGCACGCCTTAAGGCAGAAGGAGGTGGTTCTAGTGTGACGCTCGTTGGAGATGCGTCACACGTCGTGTGCATGAACTTCACACACCGAAAAAGGGCCCTGCATGGGGTCGCATGCGGCGGTGTTTTGAGTTTGCTGCGCATGTGGACGACATTGTGGTCTTTAGAAAGGTCACTGGTGCAGACTGATAAGAGGGCAGTGCGGTGGCTATTAAACTGGCCCAATAGTGGGCGCGCGTATTGTTCACCTGCAAAGAAAGTTGTGCATACATGTGGGAGGGACGTTGGTGAACGTCGTTGTGGAGTTGGATTTTGAAGGAGGGTCGGTAGAAGCCATGAAACGCTGTGAAACAAGGCCAAACATAACCTAAACAGGGCCAAACAAAGCGAAATAGGGTCAACGGAGGTAGAGGAGGATGATGACATGGTTGTCGGATGGTGGGTCATGCCGGAAAAGGCATCACACTAGATGGTGGTGCGTGGTGGCCCGTGTGTTGTAAGAAGTGATGTGACAGGGTGCACAATGGTCGCCAGGAGGTGGAGACTTCGGGGGTGTGGTCGCATCAGAGATAGGAGGGCATGGTCGCATCAGCCAATGGAGGCTTGCAGTACTGTTCAAGTGAGAATGAGGGGACACTGCAGTGATAAAGGAACACAAACTGTTTGGTGTGTAGAAGAAAAGACAAAGGGTCGTCAGAAAAAGGGCAGCGAGCAGAAAGGTCCATCGGGGACAGTAGGTCCTCGGTGGAGAACGATTTTCGTTATTCCTCTATCAAGGATAATCAGGTTCTGATACCTTGTAAGAATTATTTATCTTTGACACTCCCCCTCTCTCACTTAGGGTGGTGACCACCTCTCCAGGTTGAGTGATTCTTCTCATTTCAAAAATCTCTATTTATAGACCTAGCATTCTAATCTTAAATGAGGAAAGAAATCCCTAATTTACAAGTAATATCTTTAAAATCCAAACAAATCCTAAAGATAAAATAATATGTTTTTCTAAATAATATTTTCAACTTCCGACTTCTGGATGCTCGTCGCAATTATCTTCCACTGATTGGTATAATCCTTGCAATTTGTTCCATGAGTATTGGATGGTCTCAACTTGCACCGCCATTAGCAACTACCATCGGAACACGCCACTTGACTTCCACAGCACCACATGATCCCCCATCAGCTTCCTCAAGCTTCTTCAATACCATTCTCTTCTTTGGTCACCAGGTCGCAGGATCATTCAATTCTGATACCATTGTTGGAAAAAAAAAAACACAGTTTTGTTCATCTTGCCAACACCATAAAACGAAAGGCCAACACCATAAAGAAAATTGAAAAGATAACATAAATTTGTTTAATGTGGTTTGAACCCTCATCTCTACATCCACACAGTTTATTTTGTTAACATGGTTCAGACCCTTATCCTTACATCCATGATCTCGAATTTGTTTAATGTGGTTTGGGTCCTCATCCTTGCATCCACAACCTCACAACAAGTTTTTAGGACAAATTTGCAAACCTTCCCTCCACATGCATGACCCCCCTATCTACTTTGGGTTGGAAAGCTGTTAGGAGCCTTCGGGTTCAAGATGAAAGGAAGAAGGAGAAGAGAGTAAAACAGAAAAGATGATATCTGTTTTATTGAAATGATAGTTAAACAACAAAAGAGCAATTCTCCTTTCGCACCAAGGAAATGTTGGTTGTTCAACAAACTATACAATTGCCTACCTTCCTTGCTCTAGCAAGGATCCTTTTATACTATTCCACCCAACTCCCTTGGCAGAAATAATTGTCTAACTACTCTAACTGAAAAGTCTAACAGTATTAACAATATTCTGTTTTAGACTCTTTTTCTCCTCCTATTGACTAACAAAGGTTTTGGCCCAGCTGGTGGTTGCCCTCTACCCTCTTTCCTAACAATACTCTCTCCTTCGAAAGAAACCTTGTCCTCAAGGTTGAAGTCAGGAAATTGCTCCTGAATTGTTGCCTTTTCTTCCCAAGTGGCTTCTTCATCTGATTTGCCCTGCCACTGAATCAAAACTTGTTGTATTGCTTCATCTCCTTGCTGTAATATTCTGGCACTCAACACCAGGTATGGTTGGAGCTTGGTGACTGATCCTTTAACTCTTGGGAGTTCTGCTTCTGCTGAGTGGTTACCAATGGCTAATTTTAACCGAGGCATGGAATACTCGGTGAATGCGAGCTCCTTCTGGTAACTGAAGCTGAAAATCACTGCCCCAACCTGTTTATTCACTAGATAAGGCCCATAGTATTTGGCAGCCAATTTAGGATGTAATCTAATAGGCATGGAAGATTGCCTATGAGGCCTAATCTTCAAGTACACCCAATCTCCTACTTTTATCTTGAATGGTACCCTATGAGCATTCGCATACTTAGACATATTATGGTCCTGAGCTGCTCTTAAGTGGAATTTTAACTGTTGTAAAGATCCCTCTCCGTTAAATCCTGAGCCATTGCTTCTACCAGTATTTCCCCAGGAGTAAACCTTGCCAATGAAGGGGTTGCTCTCCAGTACACCACCTCAAATGGTGTACATATTTAGCCGCTCATTGGTAACTGGTATTATACCATTATTTGGCCCAAGGAATGAATTCTGCCCACATCTTTGGTTGCTCAGAAGTAAAACACCTCAAATAAGTTTCCAAGGTCCTGTTTAACACCTCGGTCAGCCCATCTGACTTAGGGTGTTATGCTGTACTCATCCTCAACACAGTTCCTTGCCTTCTCAAAAGCTCCTGCCAAAAATGACTCACAAATATGGGATCCCTATCACTGACAATAGAGGCTGGAATGCCATGTAACCTCACCACCTCCTTGGTAAAAACCTCAGCCACAGATCTAGCTGAATAAGGGTGTTCGAGCAGCATAAAATGGCCATATTTGCTCAATCGATCCACTACCACTAATACAACATCAAATCCTTTAGACTTGGGAAGTCGCACCTCAAAGCCATACTAATAACCTCCCAAATGGCATTTGGAATGGGCAACGGTTGCAGCAAACTGTTAGGCTACTGGTACAGCAGGTGTATGAAGCAAGGACCCATGGCAGGTTCAAAAGGAAACCAGAGCAGCAGATACAACCTGTAACTGACTGATGTCAATTACAGTTTAGTTAGTTAATTAGTAACTAGCTTTAAATAGTAGTTAGCAATTGAAAATGGGGTATCATTGGTATTATTGGTAATTTGTTGGGGGAGACTAGGCTCTTTTCCTAGATGTAACTAACCATTTCAATGCAATAAACGAGAGTTTCTTGATCTCTATCACTGCTATCAGAGCAAAATTTTCAAGCCTGTGACCTGTACCTGTTCATGGTTTCCATGCGAGGAGGCATGGATGCAAGAATGGAGTTTCTGGAGTGAGGTTATGAAGGTATGATCCAAACGGGCGACGAGGTTGCGGGTTTGCGGAGGGTGTATGAGGACGAGTGTATCGAGAGAGCGGAATTGGGGGCACAACTGGCGGAGCTAATGGCGACGGTGAGGAAAATGTCGCGCGCTGATCAGGGCAGCGGCAATCGTGACCGCGGTGAACGGCAGAATCGCGATCATCCTAATCGCGATATAGAGGAGACATGGAGGAAGCTCGAGATACCGATTTTCAATGGGGAGGACGCGTTTGGCTGGACAAACAAAGTGGAATGTTATTTTGAGGTGAAGGGAGTGGAGGAAGAAGATCGAATTCCTGCAACTATGGTCGTGATGGAGGGGAAAGCATTAAATTGGTACCAGTGGTGGGAATTTTGTGCCAAAAACCCTAACTGGACTGATTTTAAACAAGCAGTTATTCAACGCTTTCAACCTGCGATGAATCAAAGTCCATACGAGTTGTTATTGAGTCTAAAACAGGAAAGAACAGTGGATGAGTATAGAGAGAAGTTCGAATTGTATACAGGACCGTTGAGGGGGACAGAGCCTGAATATTTGAAGGGAATTTATTTTGAATGGCTTGAAGGATGTAGTGAGAGCAGAACTGAAGCTGCATCCTATAAGTTCTCTTCAGAATTGATGGATTATGCTCAGAGAATAGATGATAAGAATGAGTTAATAGAAAAGGGAAATGTGGGAGGAAATAGAGGGAGCTTAAAAGATCTTATAGTTCTTCCAGGACTGTAACTTGGGAGCCAGGAATTAAAGCAACTCCGATGAGATCAAGGGAATCAGCTTCCAGTTCAGACTCAAATAATGTTAAGTCTACTGGCACGTACAGAGGCAGACCTTTTAGGAGGTTGTCAGATGCTGAGTTCCAAGAGAAGGCTGAGAAAGGTCTTTGTTATCGTTGTGATGGAAAGTTTGGGCCAGGCCATGTTTGCCCTAATAAACAGTTTCAAGTTTTGATATTGGGAGATGAACAAGGTGAAGAGGAGGCAGAACTGGAAACATGGTTTCAGAGTATGCAGCTGTCCTTATACAACATAGCTGGATTAACTTCAAAAAAATCCATAAGGTTGTGGGAAATTATTGAGGATACTAAAGTCATGACATTGGTGGATTGTGGGGCATCCCATAACTTCATTTCAGCTGCAGTAGTGAGAACATTGCAGCTACCAGTTACAGCTACTATACCTTACATAGTGGAGATAGGAGATGGAAGGAAAATTAGATGTGAAGGAGTTTGTAAAGCTGTTAAGTTGCAAATACAGGGCCTGAGAATCCAGCAGGACTTATTTGTATTTGAAATGAGGGGGGTTGATGTGGTTTTAGGAATGGAATGGTTAGCTTCTTTGGGGGAGATAAAGGCAAATTTCAAGGAGTTAACTTTGAAAATTCCTACGGATGAAGGATCTGTTATATTAAAGGGGGAACCTGCCCTGGCCAGATCTGTGGCATCATTGAGGTCCATTGTTAAAGCTTTGAGGGGAGAAGGAGAAGTATTTGTGTTGTGTTGTAAAGACTTAAAAGCTGTTCAAGATGCCAGCTTAGTGCCTACATGGATGGAGAGCATGCTGCAAGAATTTAAGAAGGTATTTCAGGATCCTAGTGATCTTCCTCCTTCAAGAAAACATGATCATAGGATTGAATTGAGGCCTGGAGCTGAAATTCCTAATGTGAGGCCTTATTGGTACCCTCATTACCAGAAAAATGAAATTGAAAAACTGGTTAAAGACATGTTGAATTCAGGAATCATTAGGCCTAGCATCAGTCCTTATGCAAGCCCTATTATCTTGGTGAGAAAAAAAGATGGAGGGTGGAGGTTGTTAGAATATATTTAGTATCAAGGCCCATAGGGCCCAAATACCTTGTATATATATATATATGTACTCTGTGTGCTTAACCTAATACAAGAGAGATATTTTTCCTTTTATCATTCAACTTGGTATCCGAGCTCTCTGGGTAGTCCATACCGCCGTCCGCTGCAGTCCGCCGCCGTCCGCCGTCGCCGGAGACTTTTCCCGTGACCTTTTTCCGGTGAGACCTACCGTACCAGTATTGTCTCTTCCCGGTGAACGGTTCTGTCCAAGAGTCGTCTTCTTCCAGCCAGCCACGTGCCGTCACGCGCGGCTTCTTCTTCCGCCCTCTCTCTCACGCGCTGGCGCGTGAGGCGCCGTCCGGCCACCATTCACGGCCAAACTTGAACGCCAGCTTCGCCTCTTCCTCCTGGTTCTGTTTCTGCACTTGTTTTTTGAGTGGGTCCATCTTCTGCAGCCTCTTTCTTCTTCACTTCTCTTTATCGTAATGGCGGAGTCGTCCTCTAATGCCACGAAGGGTATCTCTACAGCACAAGGCATCATATCTACTGCTGTTCCGTTCATTACTGCTGCAAAACTCATTGGCTCCACTAATTACAAGAACTGGTCCACCTACGTTAAAATCTGGTTTGGTGGTTAGGGATATTTGGAGCATCTCACAACTAAAGCTGGCAACATTCCCCAGGAAAGGAAGTCAGACTGGAATAAAATCGATAATCAGCTTTTGATTATTCTTTGGCATTCCATTGATGTAACCATCCTTGATATCTTCTACTCTTTTGAGACCTGTTATGAAGTATGGGAGGAAGCAAAAAGTCTCTACACAAATGACATTCAGCAACTCTATGCTATTGTTTCTCGGATGATGGAATTGCGAAAATCCCCTGATCAGAAAATGGAGTCATATGTTGGTAGGAGCAGCTCCTTAATGAAGGATTGTATGGCTATGTTACCTTATGCTGCAAATGCCAATGAATATAGGAAGCAAGTAGAGCGTCTCTTTATGGTCGTCACCCTTTTTGGTCTTCCCAAGGAATTGGAAGGTGTACGAGATAATATTTTGACCAGTGGTGACCCTACTCTCACAAACCTTCCAGCGCTTGTTGAATCTGAAAGATGAGATCGTCTCTACACCTACTCTCAGTTCAGTAATTGATTCCACTGCCCTTATCTCACATAGTAATGAATCTCGTGGAAATGCTGGACGAGGTAGAGGACGTGGTCGTGGCCAGGGTGGACGTGGTCCGAGGCCCTATTGTAACTATTGTCAGACGCGTGGCCATGTTGAAGAGCGTTGTTACACAAAGTATCCACACTTAAAACCCTCTCCGGCTGCCAATATTGCAGATGCTGTCTCCTCTTCTTCTTCCGGATCAGTTTCACTCTCTCAGGCAGAATATGAGGCCTTCCAAACTCTACTGAAGAAGGCCTCTCTTCAGACTGCCACTCCAGATACTGGAAATCATGTTGCCTGTCTATCTCGATCATCGCTTGGCCCTTGGATACTTGACTTAGGTGCTACCGATCATCTCTGTGGTAATAAGGATCTTTTCACTTCACTTACTTACTCTGACAATTTACCCTCCTTTACCCTTGTTGATGGCAGTAAGGCTCCTGTTCGAGGTGTTGGGCAAGCTCGACCAACTCCTTCCTTAACCCTGACCTCTATTTACTATATCCTTGGCATACCTTATAATTTGATATCTGTTAGCAAATTGATTCGTTCCCTATCTTGCACCATTGCCTTCTCTAACCAATCTGTTTCTGTGCAGGATCCGGGTATGGGGACGATGATTGGAGTGGGTCGTGAGTCCCGCGGCCTATATTATTTGACGGTGTCTCCTCACTCTCCAGTTGCATGTTCCATTGTAGAGTCATCGGAACAAATTCACAGTCGTCTAGGCCACCCAAGTCTCTCCAAACTTCAATTAATGGCTCTTTTTTTGTCAAATATTAAGACCTTAGAGTGTCAATCCTGTCAGCAAGGAAAACACACTCGCTCATCTTTTGCTAATAGAGTCAAGAAACGAGCATCTGCTCCTTTCTCTATTGTACATTCTGATATTTGGGGTCCAAGTCGAACTGTCTCTGTTTTGGGTTTTCAATATTTTGTTATATTGATGATATCTCTCATTGTACTTGGGTATATTTAATGAAAAGTCGTTCTGAATTGTTTTCTATTTATCAGGGATTTTGTGCTGAAATACAAACACAATTTGGTACTTCTATACGTATCCTACGCAGTGATAATGCTAGGGAATATGTTTCCTCCTTTTTCTCTGAGTTTTTAGTCAAACAGGGAACTCTACACCAAACTACCTGTCCTCACACTCCACAACAAAATGGAGTGGCAGAACATAAAAATAGACATATTGTTGAAACTGCACGCACACTTCTTATCCATACGCATGTCCCCCTACGCTTTTGGGTTGATGCTATTATCACCTCTTGTTTTCTCATCAATCGTATGCCTTCATCTGTACTTAACAATGACATTCCATACAATATCCTCTTTCCTGAGTCCTCCCTTTACCCTTTCTCTCCTCATGTCTTTGATTGTACCTGTTTTGTCCATGATCTCACTCCATGCAAAGACAAGTTAATATCTAAAGCCTTTAAGTGTATATTCTTGGGTTACTCTCGTTTTTAGAAGGGTTACCGTCGTTATTCTCCCGACCTCAAGCGTTACCTTGTGTCTGCTGATGTTACCTTTATGGATCAACAACCCTTCTTTGGTTCAGCCACTCCTTTATCCCAGGTTGACTATGCTCTACCCATTCCTATCCACACTTTGTCTCCTCCAGTTGTCACTGAATTTCGGCCTGAGAATCGTCCTCTCCTTACTTATCAGCGTCGTCCTCGTTTACCATTCGATGTCAACCCTACACTCGATGTTCCTCCCACTGACTCATTGACTTCTCTCGTTATCTCATCCCCTCCGGCTCCTACACGAGAGACTACTCCCGTTGCTCTTCGTAAAGGTATCCGCTCTACCTGTAATCCTCATCCTTTTTATGCTTTTTTGAGTTATGATCGTCTTTCTTCATCACATTTTTCTTTTGTATCTAGTCTCTCTTCTGTCTCTATTCCTAAAACCACAGGTGAAACTCTCTCCCATCCAGGTTGGCGCCAAGCTATGATTGATGAGATGACTGCTCTTCATTCTAATGGCACATGGGACATTGTCACTGCTCCTCCTGGGAAATCTGTTGTTGGCTGCTGGTGGGTATTCACAGTTAAGGTTGGACCTGATGGCACCATTGACCGTCTCAAAGCCCGACTAGTGGCCAAGGGCTATACTCAGATTTTTGGTCTTGATTATGGAGATACTTTTTCTCCAGTTGCCAAGATGGCCTCCGTTCGTTTATTTCTTGCTCTTGCTGCCATTCGCCACTGGCCACTTCTTCAGCTTGATATTAAAAATGCTTTCCTCCTTGGAGATCTGCATGAGGAAGTCTATATGGAGCAACCTCCCGGCTTCGTTGCTCAGGGGGAGTCTAGGAAGGTGTGCAAACTCTGCAAATCTTTATATGGGTTAAAGCAGTCTCCTCGGGCTTGGTTTAGTCGCTTTAGTTCTGCAATTCAAGCTTTTGGGCTGATCCGTAGTGAGGCTGATCATTCTGTCTTCTACAGGCATAGTGATGCTGGTCAATGCATTTATCTTCTGGTCTATGTTGATGATATTGTTATTACAGGCAGTGATCATGTTGGGATTGACCAACTGAAGCGATTTCTGTTCAGCCAGTTCCAAACGAAAGATCTTGGCAAACTTCGCTATTTTCTAGGGATTGAGGTGGCACAATCCCGACAAGGCATTTCCATTTGCCAAAGGAAGTATGCTTTAGATATCCTAGAAGAAACTGGTATGTTGGGTTGTAAACCAGTGGACACTCCTATGGATCCTAATCTTAAGCTATTACCTAGACAGGGGGAGCTCTTATCTGATCCTTGCAGGTATTAGAGACTTGTTGGGAAATTAAACTATCTCACTATGACGAGACCAGATATTTCCTTTGCAGTTAGTGTCGTAAGCCAATTCCTTGATTCTCCTTGCAGTTCACATTGGCATGCCGTTATAAGGATTATCAGATATATCAAAGGCACACCGGGAAAAGGCTTATTATACAGAGATAGAGGGCATTCTGAAGTGTGCGGGTATTCAGATGCTGATTGGGCAGGCTCTCCCTCAGATAGACGCTCAACTTCAGGATACTGTATTCTCTTTGGAGAAAATTTGATATCCTGAAAAAGCAAGAAGCAAAACGTGGTGGCCAGATCCAGTGCAGAGGCAGAATATCATGCTATGGCAATGGCAACATGTGAGCTCATCTGGTGGCAACAGTTAATTGAGGAACTACATATTCGTGGGCAGCGGCCTATGAAACTTATCTGTGATAATCAGGTTGTGGTACATATATCTTCAAATCCAGTCTTTCATGAGAGGACCAAACATATTGAAGTTGATTGTCATTTTATTAGAGAAAAGATTCAAGCTGGGCAGATTGAGACAGCTTTTGTAAACTCTAGTGAACAACTAGCAGACATTCTCACAAAGGCCCTTAGAGGACCTCGGGTTAACTAAATTTGTAACAAGCTTGGTGTCTATGATATATATGCACCAGCTTGAGGGGGAGTGTTATAATATATTTAGTATCAAGGCCCATAGGGCCCAAATACCTTGTATATATATATGTACTCTGTGTGCTTAACTTAATACAAGAGAGATATTTTTCCTTTTATCATTCAATTGAGGTTTTGTGTAGATTATAGGGCTTTCAACAAAATAGCTGTTCCCAATAAATTTCCTATACCTATTATTGATGAATTGTTGGATGAATTGGGAGGAGCAGTTATATTCACTAAGTTGGATCTCAAATCAGGATACCACCAAATAAGAATGAGGGAGGAAGATATTACAAAAACTGCATTTAGAACTCATGAGGGCCACTATGAGTTTATGGTAATACCTTTTGGGCTTACAAATGCCCCTTCCACATTTCAAGCTTTAATGAATGAAGTATTGAAGCCATACCTGAGGAAGTTTGCCTTGGTATTCTTTGATGATATTCTTATTTATAGCAGAACTGTAGAGGATCATGTGAGAGCTGTTTTATCTCTTTTGGCTGAGAATGAGTTATTGGTTAATAAGAAGAAATGCAGTTTTGGGCAGAGCAAAGTAGAATATTTGGGGTACATCATTTCTAGGGAAGGTGTAGCTGCAGATCCCCTAAAGTTAGAGGTCATGAGAAGTTGGCCTACTCCTAAGAATGTGAAATCTTTAAGGGGATTTTTGGGCCTCACAGGCTATTATAGAGGATTTGTTCAGAATTATGGTAAGGTGGCTAGACCATTGTATGATTTGCTTAAAAAAGATAGTTTCAAATGGAATGAGGAGGCTGAAGAAGCTATCAGCAAATTAAAATTGGCCATGACAGAGATTCCTATTCTCACTGTACCTGATTTTAATCAACCTTTTATTGTGGAGATTGATGCATCTAATAAAGGGTTAGGAGCAGTGCTTATGCAGCAGGGGAGACCATTAGCTTTTTTGAGCCAGACACTGTCAGATACAGCTCAGAAAAAGTCAGTCTATGAGAGGGAGCTTATGGCTTTAGTGTTAGCAGTGCAGAAATGGAGACATTACTTAATGGACAAAAAATTCACTATATTGACAGATCAGAAAAGTCTCAAGTTTTTAACTAACCAAAGGTCAATGGGAGAGGATCAGTTTAAATGGACTTCAAAGCTGATGGGGTTTAATTTTGATATAATGTATAAACCAGAATGTGAGAATAAGGCAGTTGATGCCTTATCTAGAAGAATGACATTTGCAGCAATTTCGATGATCAGATTTTCTGATGAGGAAGAGTGGGAGTCTGAAATTTTGGCTGATCCAAAATTGAAAGCAATTATGCAGGAATTAATGGTAAATGGGTCTGCACACCCAGGGTATTCCTTGCAAAATAGGAAATTATGGTATAAAGGCAAGTTAGTTATCTCTAGACTATCTCCCAAGGTGCTAACACTTATGCAGGAGTATCACAGTTCTGTTGTAGGAGGTCATTCAGGGTTTTTCAGGACCTTTAAAAGGGTAGCAGCTTTGGTTTATTGGGAGGGCATGAGATAGGATATTTTGCAATTTGTAGCTGCATGTGAGACTTGTCAGCAGAATAAATATCAGACATTATCCCCAGCTGGTTTGTTGCAACCTCTCCCTGTTCCTACACAGGTTTGGGCTGATATATCTATGGATTTCATAGAGGGGTTGCCAAAGGCCCAAGGAAAAAATGCAATCTTGGTGGTGGTGGACAGATTGACTAAAAGTATGCTCATTTTATTCCCCTTAGTCTCCCTTTCACTACAAAGGATATAGCTGAGTTGTTTGTGAAAGAGGTGGTGAAATTGCATGATTTCCAAATACCATAATTTCTGACAGGGACAAAATTTTTCTTGGTCAATTCTGGAAGGAATTATTCAAGTGTGCAGGAACTAAATTGAAATTTAGTTCAGCTTATCATCCTCAGACAGATGGGCAGACTGAGGTGGTTAATATAGGAGTGGAAACATATTTGAGGTGTTATAGGAGAGAAACCCAAGCAGTGGCCATGTTGTTTGAGTTGGGCAGAGTTTTGGTTTAATTCTAACTATAATAGCTCAGCTAGACTCACTCCTTTCAGGGCTTTGTATGGTAGAGATCCACCACAATTGCTGAAGGGTACTACTGTTCCATTAGTACTTGAGGAAGTTAATAGACTTACTCTGGATAGGGACTCTCTGCCGAACCAACTCAGGAACAATCTGCTTAAAGCTCAGGACCAGATGAGAGCTTATGCCAATAAGCTTCGTAGGGAGGTTAATTTGGAGGTAGATGATTGGGTGTACCTTAAATTACAACCATATAGGTTGAAATCTTTGGCTAAGAAGTTGAATGAGAAATTAAGCCCTAGATTTTATGGCCCATATCAGATTTCTAAGGTCATTGGTAAGGTAGCTTATCAGCTCAAGTTACCACCTGAAAGTAAAGTCTATCCAGTTTTTCATGTTTCTCTTTTGAAGAAAACCCTTTCTCCTGCAGTCACACCTCAACCCTTGCCTCCAATGCTGAGTGATGAGTTGGAACTCAAAGTAGAGCCTTGTGATGTGAAGGCTGTTAGAAATTCTCTTGCAGGCACAGCTGAAGTGCTTGTCCAGTGGAAAGATTTACCTGATTTTGAAGCCACATGGGAAGAGGTGTCAGTTTTACAACAACAATTTCCCAGTTTTCACCTTGAGGACAAGGTGGCTCTTTTGGGGGGTAAGTATTGTTCGGCTACCGGTACAGCAGGTGTATGAAGCAAGGATCCATGGCAGGTTCAAAAGGAAACCAGAACAGCAGATACAACCTGTAACTGACATCAGTCAGTTACAGTTTAGTTAGTTAGTTAGTAACTATCTTTAAATAGCAATTAGTAACTCAAAATGGGGTATCATTGGTATTATTGGTAATTGGTTGGGGGAGACTTGGCTTTTTTCCTAGATGTAACTAACCATTCCAATGCAATAAACGAGAGTTTCTTGATCTCTATCACAAACCTGCAGGAGATGATGCTTGATATTTGCTTCTTTGACGGATATGACAAGCTGCTACAAATTCAGTCACAGCCCCTTTCATGCCCTTCCAATAAACCGATTGAGCAATGTGATAAGAACTGGACCAGCAAGAGAGGAAAATTGTGTATTTTTATTGATTGGGAGATCACTCTCCAGATGGTAGAACAATGATTATTCGAGGAATCACAAACCTACAATACATTCACCCCCTTCCCCAAACTCCCTAACAACCTATTTATAATTTCCTCTCTGACTGCTAACTAACAGTTAGTTATAACTAACTATTAGTTATACTAATTGTCTTACTAACCAATAGTTTTCCTAGAGTACCCCTTTCC
Source organism: Glycine latifolia (assembly GCA_013407115.1). Classification (NCBI taxonomy): domain Eukaryota; kingdom Viridiplantae; phylum Streptophyta; class Magnoliopsida; order Fabales; family Fabaceae; genus Glycine; species Glycine latifolia. The sequence continues at coordinate 2,015,671 of CM023945.1, read as the reverse complement.
CCATCTTCTATTCCTATCAATACCCTCCCCTTCAAGATAGACCTTGTCCCCAAGGTCCAGGTGAGGAAAAACAGCCTGCATTTCATCAGCAAGGGTCTCCTTCATCTTCTTCCATAATCAGCAATCTGAACTGTTTATTCTTACACACATGAGCAAGATTATACTTCTCTTCACAGGTGAAACATTCTCCTTTCTTCATCTTCTCATTTACTTTCTCGGGTGACAAATTATGGAAGGTTCTTCTACCTTGCCATCCATTATCCCTTGCAGCTGGACAGGATTCACTTACCTTGCTACTAGCTGGCCGCCATTCTCTTCCAGATTTCTGGTTTTGAAAAACTAGGTTTCTGAAATTGATACTCCTTGTTGTATCCTCTATTCATATGTCCCAAAACCTGATTTTTTTCTTCCAATTGTCGCGCCTTGCTCATGGACTCCATCAGATTTCTTGGTTCATGAAGTCTCACCTCTGTGTTGACCTCTTCTTTTAACCCTTGGCCAAAAATTTCCATCAAGAAGGATTCTCCAGCCCCTTCATGATACCCACGTACTTCTCAAAGTGGCTAATGAATCCTTGCTCAGATTCTTCCTGTTTTAATGCTAACAGGACTTGGAACGAACTCCGAGGCTGGACCCTTGGAACCTTTGGGATAGCACCATCTTGAACCCTTCCCACAAATGGTTTGGGTTCTAAGATTCCCACCATTGGAACCAGCCTAAAGCCTCCCTGTCCATCGCCACCATGACAACTTCTAGCTTGTCCTCCTCTTTCACAGCTTGCAATAAAAAATATCGTTCGATTTTCAATAACCAGCCCAATGGATCTTCCCCCTCGAAGATCGACATTTCGAGGTTCTGCCATCGATTTCCACTCGCTGCCTTGTTTCCTCTGTTTCTTCCTGTTGAATCACCCCTATGCGCATTCGCTTCCTGCGTTTGTTTCTCCCATGCCGTAGCCAGCCTCTGTATCATCGCTTCGATTGAACTTAACTGCGATTCCCCAGCATCGCGATTGTCCTCCATCGCTTCCATTCTCGCCTCCATTCTGGAGTTCGTTTTTGACGCCATCAACGGTTCCATAGCTCCCAGATCGGAGCTTTGATACCAATTGATAAGAACCTTGAGAGAACCACACCACAAAAGCTAGCTATTGTAGTTGGAGAGCCCAAGGCCTTATAAACCCCACACTAGAATCCCATACTTTCAATGTGGGACTCCAAGCCCCATACTTTGCAATTGGATCCTAACATCCCACCACGCTCCGTAGCTCCGGCGCCCACACGGGCTGGCTGTGCACTAGCCCTTTGACTAGTCCCAGGTGAACACTGCAATGCCGGCATCACCACCCACGTCGCTCGTTTGCAGCTGGAAGTCATGGTGGAAGACTCTGATACCAATTGATAAGAATTGGACCAGCAAGAGAGGAAAACTGTGTATTTTTATTGATTGGGAGATCACTCTCCAAATGGTAGAACAGTGATTATTTGAGGAATCACTAACCTCCTACAATACATTCACCCCCTTCCCCAAACTCCCTAACAACCTATTTACAATTTCCCCTCTAATTGCTAACTAACAATTAGTTATACTGTCTTACTAACTAACAGTTTTCCTACAGTACGCCTTTCCCCATCTTCTATTCCTATCACAATCTTTCTAAGAGTTTGATATACCCCTGAATGTACTCCTGAAGTAGAGGAGTGAAACTCTTGTAACAAGTTCGGGATCCAGCTTGAGGAAGAGGGTATAGGATCTAGCAAAAGCAATTAGACAGTTAATAACCAACTTGCAGAATTGGGTATAGGCTGTTAGGGAGTAGAACACTAAATAGAAAGAGAGGAGGAAGGGAAGGGGGTGAAGAAGTTAGTGAAAAAGTGGAGTAGTTGACGTCTTGAGGAGCTCTCCAATCATTCTGAAGAGTGTATTCTGTTACTTCTGGTTTCATTGACCAGAGGGGTATCAATTAAAATCCTTGTTACATAGTTTTGTTCATCTTGTCTTCTCTTCCCTATCAATGTTGTATCTGAAGATATGTGCAAATAAATTATATATTTAAATTTCTTTTATTGTTTAGCTGTTAGAAGACTAGTTATTGCTAATATTTAAAACTGACATAACTGGCCTGCGGTTCTCAGGAACCCTATTGTTTCAAGTACTAATTCAAACTTCATGGATCTTTTCTTTAGCTATTCAAATTTCATGGATCTTTTCCTTCACTAGATATTAATTTTCCCACTGTGGTTATGATAATGTAGATATGGTGCGAGTCCATTTACTCCATTGAAGGGACTCTTTATTCAAGGTCCTGTCTTTATTAGTTTTTTCCTTGCGGTAAGCTGGATTTCAATTTGCTATTTTCTCTAATTTTAGGTACTTAGGAACCTATATGTTTCTATTTATTCTTATTCTTTTGTTTAATAATAGATAAGAAATATGGCTGAAAAGATGCCATCATTCAAGCATGGGGGAGCCTATTGGTTTGTTGATCTCACAACTCCAGATGCCTTGTACATTTTGCCAGTTTTGACTGCATTGTCATTCTTAATAACAGTAGAGGTGACCATTTTCTTTTCAAAATCTTTAATTTCAATGCACTTTATAAATTGACCTTCTGAGTTCTTGCCTGAATGTTTGTGTGGCCTCACTTTTCTGTTTTGAATTTATCCTGGCAATGCACTAAAAAGCTGGCTGCTTATAATACCTGAAAACATAGTCTCAAATTGAAGAGGCAAGAGTGGTGTTATCTGGTGAATTTTGGTACCAATTTAGATTGATTGATTTCACATTATTCCTCAGTGCAATATGCAAGAAGGAATGGAAGGAAATCCTGTAGCTGGCACTATGAAAAAGTTCTCTAGGGGTATTGCAGTCCTTACAGTTCCTTTCACCATGGGATTTCCGAAGGTAAGATTTTCCTTCTTTTGTTTGGAAAGGAATATGTTCCGTGTGCTTTCCATCTTCTCATTATTTAAAATAATTTTGTATGAACTTAGAAAAGAAAAAGGTTGGGTGATCTAAGGGTCTATGACATTTCTAGTAAAGGTTTTCACTTTGTTGCATTCAATATAGTTTGCTTCTCCCTTAACGGAGAACTTCATGTCGGGATATTTGGGCTAAGGAATTTAACTAGAAATTGTGATAGTATAATGTCAGGTTTATGAGAAGAAATGTTTTGATGAAGACACTTAATAATAACTCTTTCGATACCTTTGGAGCTTTGAATATCATCATCGTTTGCATAACCTTTAGATAGGATGCATCCTGTAGCACATACATATCCTTTAAAATACATTTTTGACACATGTTACATGAGAGATTAAATGCTTATTATCATTTGATCTTGATAAATCACCATTATTTACAAATTTTAATTATGATTTTCTTTTGAAAACTACTTGTAGTAACTTGATTGTAATACAAATCACTCCATATTATTTTGTTTTCCTTCTCTTATAATAAATTTCTTAGCAGTTTGTGTTTTCTTATTGGTATTTGGTGTTTTTGAATGGGGCATAACAACATAATTTCAAACTAGATATTTCTCCCTTCCCATCTTCTGATGAAGTGGGACAAAGTAGTTTTCTTGACTTCTACGCTCTCCTTAGATATTGAGCACTGTTGGGATGATAGGATTGCTCTTTTTGTTTTGGTTGCTTAATCCTGTTCCATAGGATGATTTCTTAATTCTTATCCTCCTGCCTTGTGTTTCTCTATAATTTCTTTTACTTTTTTCTTTCAAAAGGAAAGATCATAATTTTCAGAAAATTAAAGTAACACTATATTCCAATCAGAAAACTTAAAAATATCTTTTACTTTTTCTTTTATAAAAGGAAGTTTTACCTTAGTAAATACCAAAGGTTGTTTAGTAATTAATGTGAATTAAAAGGATCTTTGGCAAAGCAAAAGTTATGCAATCCATGCTTTTATATAGTATAGACATTTATAGTGATCATCCATTTCTCACATGTATCAGTAATAGCTTTCTTCTTGAACATTTATATCTGATGGTGCATGGGGGTCTCTCATTAATGACATAAATAGTAGTTTATAAAACTACGTACTCCATTGTCCAGAGGCTCCTCGCTACGTACCCTTGCATATGCAAAGAGACTGTTTCCAGGTTCAAACCCATGACCAACAAGTCACCAAGCACAACTTTACCGTTGTACCAGGGCTCGCCCTCATAAATAGTAGTTTATAAACATTATATATATATATATATATATATAGCTGATTGAGGAAGGAAAGGGGGGATTTCCTATTTGCTTTTGTTTGTCATTCTATATGGTTTTAACTTGTGTTTGTTTATAATTGTGCAGGCTATATTTTGTTACTGGATAACATCAAATTTGTTTTCACTTGTGTATGGACTTGGTAAGGAATTTCAATTTTCAAGTTTTTCATATGCCATATTACTTTGTGTTTTTCACCATTTACCCTTTCAATAAGCTGAAAATTGTCTTTTTTCTCAAACACATGCCTTTGAAACATTTTGTTTGGAAGACTTTCTCAATGTCATGTGGTAATGTGGCCTAAGTTCTGTTGGTGTTATTTTTGGGACTTAAATAAGAGGACTGGAGTCATTTTAACATAGGAAATAGTTTGGAAGACCCAAGTTAGAAGTTGTTTCACTATGTCTAAGTTTCTTATTATTATGTGTCAAAGATCTTGGTTTCCATTTTCAACTGTATGCTTATGCTACAAAACATAGGTGGACTTCTGTTATATGTAATATGTTCTTGATTTTTTAATCCCAATAATCTCTCCTTTTGTTTTTCTTTTGAATTTTACAGTCCTTAAATTTCCTGGTGTAAAGAAAGCACTGCGTATTCCCATAATACCCGCAGCAGCTCCCACCAGTGGTCCACAATCTCCCTTTTCTATATTTCCAGCACTAAAACAAGCTACGTCAGCAACAAATGGACCAAACTCATTGCCTGTTGAACCATCAAAACATCCAAAGAAAAAGACATCTTCTGATGTCAATCAAAGACTTAGACGTTTAGAGAAACAAGTGAAAGGAAGAAAGAAAAACAAGAACTGAGGAGAAGTTGAATTGTTCCTTAGTTAAACCATCTAATATATAGTAGATGTACTGAAATTTTGTTATCATTTATGTCAGAAAATCTGTTAGAATTAGAATCAAAATTGAGTTATTTCTGATCTGAATTCTAAAGGATTTGCTACTAATAATTAGCATGATCGTTCCCAAAATAATTGGATATGAGTCTGATGTAACTGATTCCATATTCTTACTTGTTTCCTTTTTACTTACTGATTGTCAGGAATTGTTATTCCCATCTATTCAAATCTGTAATGAAAACAACGAAGAGCATTGTATTTTCTTTCTGTTATTTTAAAGTTGGTATCATGGTACGAGAGCCCTAGGGATTGATCATGAATTTCAAAGCTGCCATGGTTGGCTCCAGTACAGCCAAGGGTTTTTTTTTTCTAACTTCTCTAGATTCTTATTTGGTCATTTACTTCGCGAAAAGTCATCTGTTAATTTTGCAAAATCAGGAACTAAATGATGGTTTATAAAACTCGGGAATTAAAGTAACCCATTTTTTTTATAATCTCGAGGACTAATTTAGAAATTCACTCCTATTATTGCAGAGTTAATTGGTTTTACTCGGCAAAAAATTTTAGGCCTATTCTCAACTTAAATAAATCACTTGAGAAACATGCTAGTGATGTTTAGATAAGAATACAAAAATATTTTTTTAAAAAAGGAATACAGAAGTGTTTTAGTTCACATACCCCTCTGAAACTTTTTGCTAAATGCAAGCTTGGAAACCTATGATGCAGCAAATGAAGTCATCAAGGTATCAACATCAAAATGAATCCTTAACATGATTTTTTCAATAATAATTGAATAAGTAAAAATGGGTGGAAAAAAAATAATGAAGGAACTCAATTAGCATGGAAAATCTTCACAGAAACAAGGCAAGCTTCTCAACCAATTAGATATGAATTAAACAATCATATGCGCCTAACTAATTTCTTATTCAAGTCACCTTTCCCTTAATACAAGACTGTATTTTCCCACCTATAATTGAAAAACACAATGGTTAGTTTATTCCATTTATTCAAATTTATCAGTTACCATAATGCCATGAGCTAAAATGACTAATCTGGACTAAAATTATAATGGCTTACAATAATTTTTAATCTAATTATCATCAATGTAATTCTTCACCAAAATTTAATTGCATCAAATTGGATATTCCTCACGAGTCATGGCTAGGTGAAGAGCAGTCTCACCCTGGGAACTTATTAGCCACAATGGGTCAGTAAGAAAATAACTCTTGAATAACATATTAAACCTTCCATTTATGGCTTCTTTGGAGAGTGGAGTCAAGCCAAACTTGTCTTTGAGAAAGAATAGGTTATGGATAACATTCAGTAACTTTATCATCCTCTCAGTGTTCCCTGTGGCTACAGCTGTTGCAAAAAGTGACTTCTTCCAGCAAGTGTAGCAATATGCAAAGGAGAATATTATGCAATAACCACAGTATTATTCTTTCACTAATTACATCAATCAAAATCTAAACTCACAATCCAAAACTCAATTGCAGAGGTTCTGACTTCCAAGCCTAATTTGACCCTCAAAACGACAGAATTGGTCCATGCTTATCTCAGACAAAATTGTATCTCTTTTCCTTAGATTTTTAGGGAATACTTATATGCTCCATTTGAAGTTTTGTAGAATCCAATATGTCCTTTACAGGGAAGAAAGATCAAGTAAGCACAAAATCTGAAAATAAGCAACAATTATCAATTAAGTCCAACTATTTGCCTAAGACCAAAACTGAGTTAAAATGAGAAAATAAGAATCCAAGAGAAGTCATAAGCTAATGAGAATACAAAAATACTATACTAAAAATGCTCTATCAAAGTGCAAAAATTAATTTTTATAATTTTTGGACACGGTTTTCAAACCTTTATAAACCAAATCAAGTCATCATAGTTGTATTGTTGAATTCACCAACATGAAAAGAGTGGGAGTAAACTATTATTCGTATCAAATAACCTCATTCATAAGCTAAACAATGCAAAAACATATTTTTTATGTTTTTAGCCACACTTTTTAAGTCTTTATGAACCAGTTCAAGTCGTGAAATAGTACCATTGCACTCATCAACATGAAAACAATGCAAATGATGCATTATTGGTACAAAATAACCTCATATTCATAAGCAAAAATATGCAAAAAAGACCATAAGAAAACTATTAAAGTGCAAAACATGATTTTTTGCGTTTTCAGGCACCTTTTTCAAGTCTTTTTAAATTTAGTCAAGATGTGAAACTTATACCATTAGATTCATTTACATGAAGACTATTGGACTTAACTATATTTTTGAACCACAAAACATCATAAATATTAGAAAAAACACAAAAGTCACCCCCGAAAAATAACATTTAATCTAAATTTTAAAATTACTTCAGTAAGTCAAATTTCACAGCTAAATTGTAGAAAAGGTAAGAAGAAGAGAGAAAAATAAGAGAGAGAACTGAGATATTATTTCAGTATGAAAAATTTAAATTGAGTTAGGTACAAAGGAGATATTTATAGACCTCTAAACTAATTGTAACAGAACCTAACAACTAACAGAAATAACAGTTGTAACAGAACCTAACAACTAACAGAAATAACAGTTGTACAAAGGTGGTACAATAATTAAAAGCTAAATACCTGTAACATAGTGGTGTTGTTAGCAAAAGCTAACAACCCTTACAATAACAAGTTTACACAGAGAGGTGCTATTAGCAAAAGCTAATAGCCCTTACAATCCTACAATAAAACTTTTTGCACAGTTATATAATTACATACTCTAATATCTCCCCTCAAACTCAAGGAGAAGTGTTTTCAGAGGAAACACTATTCACATTGAGTTTGCCTCTGAGAACTTCAAATCTTGCAGAAGAAAGAGGTTTGGCGAGCACATCAGCCCACTGATCTAAAGCTAGAATATGCACAACAACAAGTTGCTTGGCCAAAGTCTTCTCCCTAACAAAGAAGACATCAATCTCCATATGTTTGGTACGACTATGAAACATAGGGTTATGAGCAATAGAGACAACACTCTGATTATCACAGACCATAACAGGAGTAGTAAACGAGACTTGTAATTCTGTTAGAAGAGCATGAATCCAGGTTAATCCAGTAGAAGTTTCAGCTAAACTTTGATACTCTGGTTCAGTGCTTGACTTGGTTGTGACATTTTGCTTGTGAGACCACTAAGAGATTAAGTTTGGGTCAACAAAGATAGCATCCCTTGAGGTGGAATGCCTGTCATCCACATCAGACGCCCAGTTTACATAACAAAATGCTTGAAAGACCAAGGGCTGTGTAATAAGAGTAGCCTAAGAAAATAACCCATGATTTAAAGTACCCTTAAGGTACCTTAAAATCCCTTTAACAACTACCTAGTGAGAATCTGAAGGTACAGCCATGAACTGACAAACCTTGTTAACAACAAAACTGATTTTAGGTCGAATGAGTGTAGCATACTGCAAAACACCTACCACTGATCTGAAAAGAGTTGGATCATGAAAGGCATCAGCACCATGTTTAGACAGTTTGCAATTAGACACCATTGGAGAAGAGATAGAGTAAGCCTCAACCATGTGGGTTTTGTGCAATAAATTACGAATATACTTGCTTTGAGTCATAAATATAGAATTATTAGGTAGGTATTTAATCTCTAACCCCAAGAAATAATCCAAATGACCAAGTTGCTTAAGAGAAAAAGCACTGTTCAATTTAGTTGTAAGCTGCTGAATGGGAGAAGTAGAACTCCCAGTAATGAGGATATCATCCACATAAACCAAAAGATAAACATGTATCTGATGATTGTAAATGAAAAGGGAAGAATCACATTTGCTTTCCACAAAACCAAATTGAAGTAGAGTGGATTTGGGTCTATCAAACCACTTTCTTGGGGATTTTTTTAAGCCATAGAGAGCAATGTTAAGCTTGCAGACCAAGGACGTGTTTGCAGCTTCAAAACCAGGAGGCTGTGTCATACACACAAATTCTTCAAGAAGCCCATTAAGAAAAACATTATTCACATCTAGTTGAAATAACTTGATTGTTTCATGAAAATCAAAACCTTGAACTTGATGAAAGCCCTTGGCTACTAACTTGACCTTGAACTTGTTGATGGTCTCATCAACATTTCCTTTCATTTAAACACCCACTTATACCCAATGGCTTGTCTATTAGAGCGTAATTAAATCAAATCCCAAGTTTTATTTTTAATAAAGCATCATACTCTTGTTGCATGACAGCTTGCCAATCTGCATTTTCCATGGGCCTATTTCACAGATTTTTGGTTTAGAATGAACAAGGAACAATGAAGGGTGTAGTCTAGGATTATGAATCCCTAACTTGGACCTTGTTTGCATAGGATGAGTGTTGACAGGTATAGAGTTAGGTGCTGGAACAGACTCAGAAGAGGGTTCAATGACAACAACAACCTCTGAAGAGGGATGTGGGACAAAATCAAAAGATGTAACTGGATGAGACATAGGGGAAGAAACAATAGGAGAATTAACAAGAATAGGAGAAAATCTAGGAGGAACAAAGGGTACAAAAGGAGAGTGAGAGGGAGAGACTGGGTGTGTAGAAGGGTTGACAACATAGGAGGTGGAGACAGATTAGGAGTTAGACTAAAATAGGAACCAAGATTTTTTATAGAATTAGAAGAAGAAGAAATGAAGAAGAATAAGGAAATCTCAACTCATTAAACAAAATATCATTTGAGATATAAATTCTACCAAATGAAGAAAAACATTTGTAACCTTTGTGAGAGGTGGAATACCTCAAAAACAAGCATTCTTGAGCTCGAAAATTAAGTTTGTGTGCATAGTAAGGCTTCAATAGAGGAAAACATGCACAACCAAAGGTTTTAAGGAATTTAAAATTAGGATCCTTATTGAAAAGGGTAGTTTAACAGATAGAAAAATTAAGGGAAGTAGTAAGGAGTCTATTAATTAAATAGACAATAGTAGCAAAGGCATAGCCCCAAAACTTTAAGGGTAAAGAAGCATGATGCAACAATGTAAGTCCTAAATCAACATTACATCGATGTTTTCTTTCAACCACATCATTCTGATGATGAGTGTGAGGACAAATTAATCTGTTAGAGATGCCATAGGAGGCTAGAAGAGTGGAGAAAGGTTTGTATTCACCACCCCAATAAGATTGAACACTTATGATTTTTGTATTATTTGTAGTTCAACTAGAGATTTAAAAGTCCTAAAAACATAAACAATTTCAGCCTTAGATTTGATAGGGTATCCAAGTGTATTTGGAGAAAGAATCAATAAAGGATACATAGTATTTAAAACCAACATATGAAGTTAAATGAAAGGGTCCCCACAAATATGTGAAAATAAGTTCCAAAGGAGAATAAACAGAAGTGGAACTATGAGATGGTAATTTGTGATATTTTCTCATGCAACAAGAGGAACAAAAGTCTAAAAAACTTTTATTAGGATGACCTAACCTAGCATGCCAAAGACTGGTAGTGCTAAGAGGAGAAGCAACAGAACTGAAAGCATTAATAGAACCTTTATTTACAACAACATCTATACTAGATAAACTATGATAAGAAGATGAAATTGAAGTGGATAACAACATAGAAGAGGTGTCTTGAAGCCTAAGATTTTGGAAAGAGTAGAGGGGGCCATCAACACCAACAACTCCTTGAAGAACTTTATTGATCTCCTGATATTTCACAAGACAAAAGTGAGGATGAAATTCAAAGAAAACAGAATTATACTTAGCAAACTAACTGTCACTTAACATATTTTTTTATATTGAATGAACATGTAATAACTTGTGAAGTTTAAAAGTAATGTGAAAGTCATTAGAAGACACAAAAAAAGAGGAACCAACACCATGGATATTCAAACCTTCACCATTGCCTATGAAAATTTGTTCAGGTACATCAAAATGAGTGAACTGCTTAATGTTTTGGGATTCTCCAGTCACATCAAAACTAGCTCCAGAATTTGGAATGCTGGTGGAGCTAGTGTGACCATTTCCAGAGGTATTAGTAAGCATAGCACTGGGCTGATTAGAAGGCTGAGCAACAGGCTTGGAGTTGGGGTTGGTCCAAGTGTTGGCTGTCTTAGCAGAACCCAAGGAGTAAGGAATTGATTGAAAAGTGGCAGAATCAAAGAATGTAAGATATTCATGAGGCTGAAAGCTTATGTCTGGGCAAAAATGACACACATCAGCAGTGTGGCTGTACTTCAGAAAGATTTGACACTGGAAGTTGGCAAACCTGCCACCACCATGACCTCTGCAAGGTCTTCCATTGCTGTGACCCGCTCCACGATAAAAACAACCACTACAACCGCCACCATTCCTGCCATAGGAATTTTAGTGCGAGTAGCATTGAGTGTGATTCAAGGATGGAGAACTCAACACCTGTGCTTCTTTATTGTAACATTTGAGATGAGTTTCATGGCAATAGATTAGGGCCTCAATTTCAACAATTGATGAAGTTTGTTTCTTGCCTTCAATTATAGATATATCTGATGCATAGTTTGATGGAAGAACTCTGAGGAGAGCATCAACATATTCCTCATGCCTAACCGGTACTCAAACATCCGCAAGCTCATCAACAAAACCTTTTATTTACGCAAATACTCATCCATGAAAACAATATGAGTAGCACACAAACCAAGAGGGGGTGAATTAGTTCTTCTTGCCCTTTGAAAAAATTGCTTTAAAAAATGGAGTTTAGCGGATTGTATCACAAATCAAACTTAGAATGCCTTTGATCAAACAACCTCTAACCTTTGTGAAATGCAGTTACAACAAGATTTCTTCTGTTGATTGTGAAAGAGTTGAACCCATGAATGACAATCAATAACCCAGAAAAAAGATTAGAAAAGAAGAAAAACAACACAAAATTTATACTGGTTCACTTCTCAATCCAAGAGAAGCTATATCCAGTTTCCTAACCAACAAGCTAGGATCTAACTATATGCAATATGTTCTTACAAGTTTTACAATCACTCTTAATCAATCCTAGACTAAGAACAAAACATCTAACACCTATAGACCCTCTGTGATCAAGACTTAAAGAAACAACCCTTCTCTAATCTCCCTCTAGAAAAACCTATTCTATAAAAACTCCAAGAAGCTATTACACAAGTTACAAACACATAATTTCTTAACGAAATACAACAAAGTAACAAAGAGAGATACAACTTGGATCCAATGCAAATTTATGCAGATGATTAAGGAATCTTGAATCAAAGGTTGACTAGAAACTTCAAAACAATCTCTCCATAAACTTTCTCTTTAGCAAGTGCCCAAAAGGAAATCCTTGCAAGATTTCAAGATGTTTGTTGAAACAGAGGATTTATGGGTTATACACTGAAATGCACTTAGTAACTTTTCTCTCAGAAGAATGGGTTTCAAATTGTTATTTTAAGTGAAAACAAGCAGCAACTATTTATAGAAAAAATAATTGTAACTGCCAGTAATCGATTAAATCACTTAAGTAATCGATTAAAGTGTTCTTCAGGCTTTCTGGAAAAATTGATGAGTAATGTAATCGATTAAAACGCAATGTAATTGATTATCATAGGAAGCTCTAATCAAAATAGAGGCCAAATAATCGATTACCACAATGTTGTAATCG
>CM023945.1:1958170-2002993 GCA_013407115.1 Glycine latifolia | reverse complement strand
ATTACAACAGGAGCTTCATTTTGATTAAATATGCTCCATTTTCAAGTAATCGATTACCACTTGATTGTAATCGATTAAACCAGTGAGAAAATGTTTTCCCCAAAACTTGAGACTTGGAACACTAAGCTTTTTATGAAGTTATGAAAACTCAAGTTTCAGAAAAGCTTTTTAAGAAATTTTGGTTTTCAAAATCATGAATGAGATTAATGCAATGGATTATAGGATGCATCAACTTAGACAAACCCATACACAAATTACAAATGCCATTCAGTTGAATTGGCATGTAAAAAGCCTAAACATTATTGTCTAAGATCATCAGCTTCACGGATCCTCTTTTACTCCCCTGAGTCTAACAATCTCCCCCTTTTTGGCTTTGAACATGCCAAACTTCAATTGAACATTTTGATGCTTGGTGTTCTTCAAGATAGTGTTTCTAGGAGCTATTCTTTAATACCTGAAAGAAAGTCAGCTTGCTAGCCAACATCAAGTGTCAAGTATCCTTTGCATAAAGCTTTTTAAATAGGCAAGGGGAAAATGAAGAATGAAATATACACAACATAAGCATTGTTGTTTCACTAATTTTATTGCTCCCCCTTTCTCTTGTAATTGCATATCAATTCAATTTGAAAAATTGTATTAGAGTTATTGTTAAATTCAATATTTTATTTTTCTCCCCCTGTTCAATTCAATCAACATTTTATTTTTCTCCCCCTTTTGGCTTATCAAAGGCAAAATATATCATTAAATGGGAAATAAGAAAAGGAAGATTAGATAAACCAAATAAAAATAGTTTCATTTATTAAATGATAAAAGACATAATAGATTAAGAGAAATCAGAGACATCACAACCAGAAATTGAAAAAGACAAACACTAAGCTAAGCTATTCATCAAAGTCCTTGAGACTCATCCTAGTCTCTATGTTGCCTAGTCTAGTAGTTATGTCTTCAAGGGAGGAATGAACATCAACTGCATGTTCATGATGTAAAGCAAGCATATAATCCATCTTTTGAATCATAAGAGACTCAAAAGGACTCCACTGCTGCTCAGCAGGTACAACTTCAGCATCATCTTCCTCATCAGTAACTCCTGCAGGAGCTTGAGCTTCAGCCATAGTCCACCCATCAGGGGTGTTCATCATTCCTAGCTTGGTGAGATGCTTCTTTGAGATCATGTTGGTAATAGAGGCGGTGTTATCCACTATTTCATTGGTCACATCAATCTCAAAGTAATCAATGAACCTTGAGATCATGACAACAGAAGGGAATTGATAGCTCAGCAGCCTCTTAGCCTTCATCATAATTTCTTCAATAATCAGAACCCAATTGATTTGAGTCCTTGTCTTCTTTCCATACATCAAATGGAGATCATCCTTAGTGATCTGTGCATGGTTGGTTGATCTTGGTGTTAGAATATAGGTGATGATATAGTAAAGAAGCCTATATTCAGCTGTCATGTGGCCTACCCCTAATCTGTTTCCAACATGAGCATTAGGGTTTTGCAACATACCTCAATAAGTCTCCATCTTTTAGTATCCACCAATCTTTTCTTCAAATTTTTGGACTCCTCCGAATGAAATACCAGTCATTACATTCCACACAGTGTCATCTATCACCATAGCCACTCCATTCACCTTGGAGTGGAGAATGCCATCCATACCAGCTTTGGCACAAGTGTAGAAGACTTTCACCAACTAATGGTAATAGGTACCCTTCATCTCCCGTAGCTTGTGAGTCCTTGTGCCTCCAACATCTCAGGGAAGTTGAATCCCTCATTGATGAACCAGTCAAGCTCCAGATACTTGGGCAGCATAACAAGCTTGGTGGCATGAAATTACATGTAGTTATGCCTTTTAGCCTCTATAGAGAACCAGGTGCCTAACTTTTTCTCAGTTGCCTTAGAGCTTTTGCTTGCCTTCCGCTTGTTTGTCTTCTGCTTCTTTGAGAAGGATGGTTGAGACATGGTGAAGATGAAGATTTCTAAATAGGAAGGGGCAAAGTTTTGGTAGAGAAGAAGAAGAATAGGCAAAGCAAGAAAAATAGAGTTTTGCTTAAGGAGGAGGATTAATTTTGGAGTGAGGAGAGTAAGCTCTTGGAGAGTAAATTTATAGAGCCAAATTAAGTTAAAGATTTGATTTTTCAAATCAGAATTGCTACAAACACTGAGCCCAATGTGGGCTTGGTTCAATGAACCTGAATTGAAAAGATAAGATTCCTGATTTTGCATTAAAAGCTGTGCAGATTTTGCAGAATCTATAGCCGTAATCAATTACAAGCCCCTTGTAATCGATTATCCCAGGGCGAAGAAATTCCCCCTAACCTCATGTAATCGATTAGTCCATGGATGTAATCGATTATGTTAGTTTGTAAGGCCCAGTTTTGGCCTTTGGTAATCGATTACTGTCTATGGTAATCGATTATCATAGTGAATTATGCAGATTGAACAATGATTTTTTTTATCAGAAATTGAATTTTGCAAAGTATGATGCATAAAGTACTTAAGAATTATGTTTCATGGTATCAAACACATCATTTTTATGCTAATCAATGTTGGACTCATCAAGTATGCCTAACATGTTTCTAAGAAGGAAGAATCTATCTCTTGCAAGGGGTTTTGTGAATATGTCATCCAATTGATTATTTGTATCATAGAATTCAATTGAGCAATTACCCTTATGTACATGATCTCTGAGGAAATGGTGTCTAATCTCAATGTGCTTTGTTTTGGAGTGCCTAATTAGATTCTTGGAGAGGTTGATGGCACTAGTGTTGTCATACAGCAATGGAATTTGATTCATTTCAACACCATAATCTTGAAGTTGTTGCTTGAGCCATAGGTTTCGAGCACAGCAACTACCAACTGCGATATATTCTGCCTCTGGTGTAAAGAGTGCAACATAGGACCATGAGATCAAGGAACTTCCTAGTAGATGACAGGTTCCACTTGTGCTCTTCCTATCTAAGTTGCAACCTGCAAAGTTAGAATTTGAATAACCAATTAATTTTAGAGATGCACCTTTAGGATACCATAGACCAACTTTTAGAATTAATTTTAGGTATTTAATGATCCTTTTGACTACTGTGAGGTGTGCTCTTTTGGATTGGCTTGATATCTTGCACATAGGCACACACTCAACATGATGTCTAGACGACTTGCAATCAGATACAACAGATATCCAATCATTCCTTTGTATCTTGACTCATCTACCTTTTTACCTTTTTCATCAGAGTCAAGATAGGTTGTGGTTGCCATTGGAGTTGTAGCATCCTTGCTTTTATCCATTTCAGATTTTCTGATCAAATCATTGCAGTATTTGGCTTGAATGAGAAAGGTTCCATTCTTCAATTGTTTCACTTGAAGTCCAAGGAATAATGTTAGCTCTCCCATCATTGACATTTCAAACTTATTCTACATTGAAGATGAAAATTCCTTGCACAAGGAGTTTTTAGTAGAACCAAAGATAATGTCATCAACATAGATTTGAACACGTAGTATATCACTAGTAGATTTCATGATGAACAATGTTTTATCATCCTGTCCTCTTATGAAGGATTGGCTACTTAGAAATTTGCTCAATCTTTCATACCTGGACCTAGGTGCTTGTTTTAAGCCATAAAGGGCTTTCTTAAGTTTGAAGACATGATTTGGATGTTTGAAGTCTATAAAACCAAGAGGTTGATCAACATAAATTTCTCCTCTATGTTTCCATTTAAAAAGGCACTTTTTACATCCATTTGAAATAATTTGAAGTCCTTCAAACATGCAAATGCAAGCAGCAATCTTATGGCTTCCAACCTAGCAACATGGGCATAGGTTTCTTCATAGTCTTCCTCTTGGTTGTAACCTTGTGCAACCAATCTGACCTTATTTCAGACTATGATGCCACTCTCATCAAGTTTGTTTCTGAAAACTCATTTGGTGCCTATTGGCTTATGAGAAGGAGGTCTAGGAACAAGTTCCCATACTTCATTTCTCTTGAATTGGTTTAGTTTATCATGCATAGCAAGCATCCAGTGTTCATCAAGTAATGCTTGATCAATATTTTTGGGTTCAATTTAAGATACAAAGGCCATGTCACAACATAAATTTCTAAGAGATGATCTAGTGGATACTCCTTAGATACTTCACTAATAATGTTGTCTAGAGAGAAATCTCTTATAGATCTCTAGTCTTTTGGCCTTTGAGTTGGAGTTGAAGGGTCAAATTCTTCATTTGTTTCACTTTTTTTCTTCTCATCAGTTTCATTGGTAGTGACATTTTCTTCCAATGGTCCCGCATCATCTTTAAAACTCTTTTCTTCTTTTGAGGAGTTAGATTCATCATAGATAACATGTACAAATTCTTCCATGCATAAGGTTCTTTTGTTAAATACTTTATATGATTTACTTTGCATTGAATATCCAAGGAAGATTGCTTTATTAGCTTTTGCATCAAATTTGTCAAGAAATTCCTTCCCATTGTTCAGAACAAAACATTTATAACCAAAGACTCTAAGGTGTGAGATGTTTGGTTTTCTACCTTTGTAAAGTTCATAAGGAGTTTTCTTTAAGATGGGCCTTATGAGCAGTCTATTTAAGATGTGCTAATTGTATCTGCCCAAAAATGTGTTGGCAAATTAGTTTCATTAAGAAGAATCCTTGCACTTTCTTTAAGTGACCTATTTTTCCTCTCCACAACACCATTTTGTTGAGGTGTTCTTGGAGCTGAAAATTGTGGTTTATTCCATGTTCTTCACAGAAATTTTCAAAATGTTCATTTTGAAATTCACCACTATGATCACTTCTTATTGAAACTATCTTGCGGTCCTTTTCATTTTGTAAAAGCTTGGCTAATTTTCTGAAAGCATTAAAGGCATCACTCTTGGATTTCAAAAACAACGTCCATGTAAAACTTGAGAAATCATCAACTATGACAAGTCCATAGTAATTGCCACCCAAACTCAAAGTTCTTAAAGGACCAAAGAGATCCATGTGAAGAAATTCAAGAGGTCTTGAGATGGAAACAATGTTTTTGTTTTGAAAATAGTTTTTTATTTGTTTATCCTTTTGACAAGCATCACAAGGTTTGTCCTTTTCAAAATTGATTTTAGGCAACCCAATTACTACGTCCTTCCTTATGAGCTTGTTCATATGATGCATGTTGATGTGACTTGCTCTTCTATGCCAAAGCCATGATTCATCAACTTTACTCACTAAGAAGTTTATGTTATGAATGAATGCATGTTCTATTATAAGCAAGTAAATGTTACATTTCCTTTTCCAAACATGGATTATCTCACCAGTTTTGCCATCACATATCAAACAACAGTTGTTGTTGAAGGATACCTTTAATCATTTGTCACAAAGCTAGCTTATGCTAAGAAAATTATGCTTTATTCCTTCAACATAAAGCACATTTTTTATTTGATTTTTGAGGTTATCACCAATGTTGCCTTCTCCAATGATTTTCCCTTTGTTGTTGTCTCCATAGGTGACAAATCCTCCTTCCTTTAATATCAAATTAGTGAGCATTGATTTATCACCTATCATGTGCCTAGAGCATCCACTATCTAGGAACCATAGTGAGGCTTTAGCTCTTAGACACACCTCAGATTCTTCACTTGACTCTTCTTCATCAATGGTTGATGTTAAAACAAACATTGGCTTCTTCATTCTCACTTGAAGAGTCAGAGGTTGTGGATACATTATCTTCCCAAGCTATGTAGGCTCTTTTATTTCTTTTCTTATCTCCTAACTGCTTCTTCAAGGAGATTGGACATTCAGACTTGATGTGGCCGTGCTTTCCACATTCAAAGCAGTTGATGTTGTTGGTGTTATTATTGTTACACAAGCACTGTTAGGCGCTTATGCCTACTTTGAAAGAGGATAGCTAAGCAGGTAGAATTTAGGGAACCTTCTATTTTTGTTTTTTTGCAGGAACTTGTCAAATCTTTTGACAATCAGATCCAAATTTTCATCATCTTCATCTTCACTTGAATCGTCATCTTTCTTAGCTTTTGAAGATGCGACTTCTAAAGAAATGTTTTTCTATTTCTTATTTGCATCTTCTGCATTTGTTAGTTGAGACATTTCTAGTTCATATTCAAGCAACTTACCAAAGAGTGCAGCCATGGACATTTTTGACAAATCTTTGGATTTTTTGATTGTTGTCACTTTTGGTTGCCAAGGTCTTGTCAAGCACTTCAGAATTTTGATGTTGAGTACCTCTACACCAAATGTTTTACCAAGACCCAGTAGATGATTGACTATATATGTGTGAATCTTGTTTGGAGCTGAGAGATGCTTTCTGTTGTGTTCATTTTGAACATTTCGTACTCATAGATCAAGGCATATTTTCTTGATCTCTTTACTTCACCAGTTCCTTTATGAGTGATCTCCAACATCTCCCACATTTCTCTTGCACTTTTACACCTAACTGTTCTGAAAAACTCATCAGAAGGCAAAGCAAAGGTTATCATGTTTTTAGCTTTAAAATCATATTGAACAACCCTCTTTTCTGTATCAGTCATTTCATCCCATTCTTTGGGAACCTTTTCATCATCAACAATTTCAGTAGGTATAAAGGGACCTTTTTCAATTACATTCCATGCACCGGGGTCATTTGATTGAATGAAAATCTGCATTCTATTTTTCCAAAAATTGAAGTGTTCTCCCTCAAACAATTGGGGGATGGTTGAGGGAGGCACCCTCCTTAAAGGTAATTTGCGTGGTATTTATTTTCTTTTAAAATAAAATAGTGATCTTGAGTAACATACAAGAACCTGCTCTTGATACCAATTGAAAACAATATGCGTAGCACACAAACCAAGAGGGGGGGGGTGAATTGGTTCTTCTTGCCCCTTTAAAAAATTGCTTTAAAAATCATAGTTTAACTGATCGTATTACAAATCAAACTTAGAATGCCTTTGATCAAACAACCTCTAAACTTTGTGAAATGTAGTTACAACAAGATTGCTTCTGTTGATTATGAAAGAGTTGAACCCATGAATGACAATCAATAACCCAAAGAAAAGATTAGAGAAGAAGAAAAACAACACAAAATTTATACTGGTTCACTTCTCAATCCAAGAGAAGCTATATTCAGTTTTCTAACCAAAAAGCTAGGATCTAACTATATGCAATATGTTCTTACAAGTTTTACAATCACTCTTAATCAATCCCAGACTAAGAACAAGGCATCTAACACCTATATACCCTCTGTGATCAAGACTTAAAGACACAACCCTTCTCTAATCTCCCTCTAGAAAAACCTATTCTAGAAAAACTCTAAAAAGCTATTGAACAAGTTACAAACACATAATTTCTTAACGAAATACAACAATGTAACAAGGAGAGATACAGCCTGGATCCAATGCAAATTTATGCAGATGATTAAAGAATCTTGAATCAAAGGTTGACTAGAAACTTCAAAACAATCTCTCCATAAACTTTCTCTTTAGCAAGTGCCCAAAAGGAAATCCTCACAAGATTTCAAGATATTTTTTGAAACAGAGGATTTGTGGGTCATATACTGAAATGCAATTAGTAACTTTTCTCTCAGAAGAATGGGTTTCAAATTGTTATTTTAAGTGCAAACAAGCAACAACTATTTATAGAAAAAACAATTGTAACTGCCAGTAATCGATTAAATCACTTAAGTAATCGATTAAAGTGTTCTTCAGGCTTTCTGGAAAAACTGATGTGCAATGCAATCTATTAAAATGCCATGTAGTCGATTATCACATGAAGCTCTAATCAAAATAGGGGCCAAGTAATCGATTACCACAGTGTTCTAATCAATTACAACAGGAGCTTCATTTTGATTAAATATGCTCCATTTTCAAGTAATCGATTACCACTTAATTGTAATCGATTAAACCAGTGAGAAAATATTTTCCCCAAAACTTGAAACATGGAGCACTTAGCTTTTTATGAAGTTATGAAAGCTTAAGTTTCATAAAAGCTTTTAAAGAAACTTTGCTTTTCAAAATCATGGATGAGATTAATGCAGTGGATCATTGGATGCATCAACTTAGACAAACCCATACACAAATTACAAATGCCATTCAGTTTAATTGGCATGTTAAAGGCCTAAACATTATTGTCTAAGATCATTAGCTTCATGGATCCTCTTTTGCTCCCCTTGAGTCTAACAACCCATAGTTTTACTTTCAAGTGAGACTGCACGCATTGCAATATGCAATTTACGAGCATGAGACTTTGTGTGAAGACTAAAATGTTCATGTATTTTCTCCCAAACATGGTAGGAGTGATTTGAAACAAGAACTCGCGAAAAAATGGACTTGGAGAGAGTTGATTGAAGCCAAACAAGGAGTGTTTGGTCTTGGACTTCCCAAGCTTCATACTCAGGATTGATTCTATCAATAACTTGATCATCCTCCATGAGATAGCGAGACAGAACAACATCGTTTACTACAAATCGCTAAGGTCCATGTAAATCTGGAATAATTATCCATAATCACTAAGGCAGAATAGTTCCCTTTATTGCTCATAGTTCTAGAAAGACCAAACAAGTCTAAATGCAAGATTTCAAGCGGTCTAGATGTAGAAATCATATTTTAAGCTTTGAAAGAAACTTTAGATTGTTTTCCTTTTTGACATGCATCATACAAGCCATCCTTCACAAACTTAAGCTCAGGGAGTTCCTTAACTAACGCTTTAGAGATATGTTTGTTTAAATGATTCATATGAATGTGAGCTACCTATTTATGACATAGCCAAGAAATATCATAATAACTAGTTAAACATGCCAAGTGTGATGATGAAACATAATCAATATTAAGCATGTAGGTGTTACCAATCTAGTTGCCAAAAAACCCAATTTGATGGATGATTTGATTAGAAATAATGCAACAATATTTATTAAAAGCATTTTTATAACCTTTTTCACACAATGGGCTAGTGCCTAGAAGGTTATACTTCAATCCATTTACAAACAAAACATGCTTTATCAAGGTAGTTAATGAGTTTCCAATGTTACCTATACCAAGAATTTTGCCTTTGTTTTTGTCCCCATAGGTTACATAGCCTTCCTCCTTTTATTTCAAAGATACAAATTTGGTCTTGTCTCCCATCATATGCCTTGAAAAACCATTTGTCCAAATACCACATAAGCTCCTTAGCATCAAGGCATACATACCTACAAAATAATTTAGAGGGTAGATTTAGGTATCCAAGAGATTTTGGGTCCTTTTTGGTTAGCAACCTTTGTTGTTCCTTTGGGAACCCATTTATATTTCCCATTTGGAACTCAACCACATAATTTTTAAAAGAATGACCCTTATGCATGCAATAGTGACATGTTGTGAATGGGGTCCTAGACTCTTTGACAAAGTTGTAGAAATTTTTAAAAACAATTTGTAGCCAATTCCTGCTTTGTTAAACATGCACTTTTGTTGTGCAAGAAATGCATCTAGATTATCTTTTCCCATTGTGAACATGACAGGTTTATAGCAAATACTGTTAGATGTAGGGGGAGCTGCAAGAAGATCAAAGCAAGGCTGAAGCAATTAACTTGATGTTTTAGCTTTTTACATGCCCAATTAATTTGAAGGCATATGTAATTTGTCTAAGTGGTTCAAGTGCATGACCTTGTGATCCTTGCATTGCATTTGCATCCTCATTAACATGCATTCATATTTTCATTAAAGTGATAAAGCTAGTCAATGATTTTAAAAGAAACTAAGTTCTCATGGTTATGTTTTTGGAAAAATGAAATCTCACTGTTTTAATCGATTACACAATGTTTTTAATCGATTAAAAGCTTTGTCTTAAATTTGGAAAAACCATGAAGAATACATTAATCGATTACTGGCTTCTTGTAATCGATTGCTTAGTACAAAATGAAAAGCATGCCTCACTGCTTTAATCGATTACACAGGCTTATTTCATTTTTGAGCTTCACTGCTTTAATCGATTACCGTTCTTATGCAATTGATTACCACAACTTATTTTCAAATACTGAATGACTGCTTTAATTGATTACATGTCCTATTAATCGATTATCCTGTTCATGAAAATTTTCCAGAAGGTTTAAGAACATATTAATCGATTATTTGGTGTATTAATCGATTACTTATGATAAAATAATCAATTACATTAACATTTTAATTGATCACATTCTGTTAAATCAGTTTTCTATTTAAAGCTTTATGGGTCTGCACTTTACTAAGATGAATTACTTTTGAATCTGAGAGTGACCCAAAAGTTTCTAAGTTTTTTAAAGTCCAAGATACTATTTTTCTGAGTGAAACACATCTTGTATAAAATCAAATGATTTCTGATTTTTAAGAGATGATGTGTTAAAGATAAAGAGTTTTTTTTTAAGAGAGTTGATTCTGATCTTTGACATTTATTCAACCTGGATTGATTGGTAACTTCGTTCATTCATTCATTCAATCATTAAGGATCATAGGTTGTGTCTCTCTTGAATCTTTCTTTTAGAATTTCTTTTTGATTTTCTGATATTTCAATTTCTGTTGTGAATATCAAATTAATTCTTTCAAGCTTTCTAGAGTAGTATTCTCTAGGGATAAAGATCTGAGTAGGGTTCTCAGGATCTTTGTGATTTGTTTTCTAATAGTGTTTTAGAATTCAGATTCTTTATCTAGGGTTGATAAAGATAATCACTTGTAAGTGCTTGTAAAAGAATTCTTTTGATTTAGTGAAAACTCTGACCTAGTGTTGGTTAGAAGACACTGGATGTAGCCTCCATGTTAGTGAGGTGAACTAGTATAAATTGCTATGTATTGTGTTCTTTATATGAGTAACTTTCATTTCTTGTATTTGGGTAATCAAAATATAATCAACAAAGAAAGTATTTCTGTCATTACATGTATAACAAGGTGGATCTTGATTGAAAGAAAAATTCTGGTTTTACAAAAGGTGAGTGAGTGATACGATCCAAGTTTTAATTCCGCAAATTATTTTAGAGAAATATCTGTTTTAAACCAATTCACCCCCCTCTTGGTTTATTTGAAGTGTGTTCATTGTGTTTTCAAATACTCATTTTTGATTGAAGTGCCTTGTACATTTCACAATGGGAGGAGTAAGATGTGGAGATAGTTTTGTCATTGCAAGATGAGTTTTCTAGTGCTTTTTCAAGTTCTTCATTTTTCAATTTCAAGCTAGATATCTCTTTTAAACAATTCACTATCTTATTCACATGCCATCTCAACTTTCCCTTGAGAAAGTTGTTGACTTGAGATAATTTTTGAGATTCTTCATGCATCTCATTGAAGGCATCTAAAAGCTGGTCATAGTTTTCATCAAGTTCAGTTTCAGATTCGAAAGAACTTACAACTCTTTCAACTTCACCATCCGCCATAAGACCAAAATTTTCCTTTTCTTCATTGCTTGAGTCGCTTGAAGTGCTAGAAGAATTCTCTTTCCATGCTATGTAGGCCTTTTTCTTCGTGTTATAACCTCTTGCCTTCTTTTTTCCTCCTTGTTGTTTCTTTAGAAAGATTGAGCATTCAAATTTTATGTTGTCCGACTTGCCACACTAGAAACACATAAAGTTAGATGAGGTTGAGTCATTCTTCTTAAAATTCTTCTTGTGTTGGAAGGATCTTTCTTTGGGATTCTTCTTGTTCAAAAACTTCTTAAACTTTCTAACAAGTCATGTTAGATTCTCACTCTTGGAACCTTTTGCGTTTTCTTTATCACTCTCATCACTAGATGGTATGGAGGATTTTAGTGCTAAGCCTTTACTCTCCTTCTCCTTAGAGTCCTCTTCGGCTATCCTACTCATGTCCATTTCATATTCTCTTAATTTCTAGAATAACTTAGCATGTGTGATGGAGGTAAGATCTTTGGGTGCAAAGATTGCCATGACCTTCAGTTGCCATGTTCTATTAATGGACTTTAGTGTCTTTACATTCAACTATTCTTCCTCAAACACTTTCCCAAGGCCCATGAGATGATTTACTATATGAGTGAACCTCTTTTGAGCATCTCCAATCCTTTCTCCTTGTTGCATTTGGAATGTCTCATACTCTTGGATGAAAAAGTTCTTTCTTTCTCTTTTAACTGCTGAAGCACCTTCATGAATCACTTGAATGAGATCCCATATCTTCTTTATCGTTGTACATGCTATCACACTAAAAAATTCATCACAACTCTAAATGAGTGAATGATATTCATAGGTTTAGAGTCATATTCTGCTCTTCTAATTTCTTCTACATACCATGATATAAAGGGTTTCTCTATTCAACAACTTGAGTTGGAATTGTATAGCTATTTTTTACAATTCTTCATTTGCAATTCTTCTCTATCCCTTTTGTGTTATAATGCAAGTTTCTTTTCATATTCATTTGCAATCATGTTTGCTTTTTCTTTATGAGTTTTGTTTGCATATATGTAAATCTAATTGTAAGTCATTATTTAAAAAAAATAAAAAAAAGTTAAAAATTGTTTGCGGATCTGCGGATTTCGTTGTGCATTTTCCTCATCTTTTTGGATTTGGAGGTTCCCTATGCCTCTTTCAGATGTGTCAGATAGAAGATTCTTAGTAGCAATATGAAGTCATTGTGAATTAAAAGCCATGTTTCATGATCCTTCCTTTGTTAATTTTGTATTTCTTTTAGGGAATGAAACAGAGATTGAGGTTATTCTGGGTATGGTGATTTTATGGTTTTTAGGCTTTGATTTGCTATTGATTTTCAATATTTTATCCCTATTGTAATATGAAATCTCAAAGGGGGATCTAATAAATGTTGGCTATAAACTGTAATTCCTGAATCTATTTATTTTTTCAAAACCAGGTTAAAGTTTTACATTGTGTACAGTCCAAAATAGTAAAATGACACGTGACCTTCATTATGCGGTCACTGTACACGTGGACACCCTCCACATGAGTACTGCCACATTAAATAGTGCTTATTTATTCTCAAAGTGTCCACCCGGACACGCCTGTTCGGGTTCCTTGTCAACCTTGCTACAGGAGCACGGACACGAACTGCTACAGTAACGATAATATCTACTGTTCATATCTTTATAATAACAACATATCAAATATGCCTGGATATTCAAATAGGTGCAACCACCTTATCATATCATATCTCAACAAGTTATCTACAAGTTGTTACTTATCTACAAATAACAGTATATCAATAAGGTACACATTATCTTATATTTAAATTAGATAACTGCTTGTTATTATCTGTTATTATCTTATCAACAGATTATCAATAAGCAAAGGCCCAAAGCCCACACTCCACACTATAAATACAACCTTACAGGTTCTTTCTAGACACATCTCATTCACTACCTTCACACAATACTTGAATGCATTACTCAAATTACTCATTCTCTATATCTTATGCTGAGTTCTCACACTCAGTTAATCTCTTATAAATTGATGTACTTACTTGAGCGTCAGAGTGCTTTTCCTTTGTTTGCAGGTTCCTCCTCTAAGCAAAGCCTACACATCATCTGACGTGCAGAATTTGGAGTCCACATTGGCCACGCCTACCTCACACGTGGAATTTCCAGATTTTGGTAAGAACATTTGGCGCCCACCGTGGGGCCCAGGTAAAACTTACCCTATGGCCTCTCATTCCAATCATTCATTAGTACGCGTTCATGGTCAGCACACATTCTAGTGTTAGACGCGACACCCCTGTTGACGCATCTAACCCCCCACAGGCTACCATGACGAACGACGACACCATTCAACAACTCCAAAAACGCATAACGGAGATGGAAAGCAAGTACCAGGAAGAGATTGAAAGGCTGAAAGATGAATGCAATCAGCACAAAACCAGAGCGAGATGTCCCGAGAGAGACGAACGCTCCCCTACCACCCAGGAAGAACAGACGCAAGGCAAGTCGCGTCCTCAACAACATGTCGACCCTCCGCCTCTTCGTAGTTCAACACATGGCTACCGAATGGAGAGGCACAACACTCGGCGCAATCCTCTTGTCGACCGTGTCAAGGAAGTTGACATCTCGTTCGGATGGAAACCTCTACACTTAGAGAGGTATGACGACACTATCGACCCAGACGAACATCTCAATGCCTTCCTCTCACAGGCGAATCTCTACACTAACAATGACGCCATATTATGTCGTGTGTTCCCTACATCTTTGAAGTAGGCAGCGTTAGCATGGTATGGTGGTCTCCCTGAACGGTCCATTGATAGTTTCGACACCCTTGTCAAAAAATTTAGTGCGCAATATGCAACTAGCAAAACACATAGGATGACATCTGCTGCACTCGCAACGTTACGCCAAACCGATAATGAATCTCTCTGTAGGTTCATGGAATGATTTGGGCATGTTACTTCTCAGATCAGAAACCTCAACCCCAAAGTAGCACTGCATTCCATGATGCTGGCCTTATGACCTGGTAAATTCGTGGACAGTCTATGCAAGAAACCTCCTTCTAGCATGGACGAAATATGCGAAAGAGCCAAAGGTTACATTCAGATGGAAGAAATGTCAAAGTTCTGCAACAAAGTCTGACAAGTTGGACAAAAGTGCGAAAAACATGAGGTACCCATCACAGTTGACCCCCGGAGGACCGGCAAGAAGCAAAGGCCACATAAGCCACAGCTTCTCCCCAAAGGACCTAAGTTCGAGAGATACACTCCCCTGACGGTCAATCAAGCCATGATCATGGATGAGGCCTTCAACACGGAGGTTTAGGTGACATTGCCACCTCCCTCGAAATAGGGAGGAAACCCTAACAGGTATTGTTGCTACCATCGCAGCACTGGCCATAACACCGAGGACTGCATTGTGTTAAAGGATAAGATAGAAGAACTTATCCAAGCAGGACACTTATCACGGTTTGTGAAAAGATCTGATAATCCCCCACCAACACATAGGCAAGAGGAACGACAAGAGGATCACTTCAGAAACAATGGCAGACGCAAAGATGGTGCAGAAGACCGAGGGAGGCAAAGACAACCGCAACCCAGACGTGAGCGTCAACCCCTCGCCAATAAGAAGAGGAGCCAGTCCAACACATCCGTGGTGTAATTCATACCATTGCAGATGGCTTCTCATATGGAGGATCGTCAAGTCAGCCTGGCAAGAGACATTTGCACTCTATCAGGGATATTGACATAAATTCTGTCAACATTCCCCCAATGCGGAGTTTACCTCCCATCACATTCACCGATGCTGACTTTGAGGGAATTAACCCTATCCACCAAGATGACCCCATGGTTGTTTCCCTCATCATCGCCAATTTCAAGGTGAAAAAGGTGCTCATTGATCAGGGCAGCTCAGCTGATGTCTTATACCTAAAAACCTTTCAGAAGCTGGAGATTTCATCAACAGCTATACAACCCTGCTCAGAACCCCTCCTTGGCTTTGCAGGAGAAAGGGTGGACACTCTGGGATATGTCAACCTAATGACTACTTTCGGTCAAGGGTCACTTTCCAGGAGTTTTACAGTCAGGTACAATATTGTGGATGCTGACACATCATACCTGGTCCTGATTAGTAGAAAGACTCTCAACGAGCTGGGAGCTATTGTCTCTATGCCTCATCTAAAGATGAAGTTCCCTACCATGACAGGGGAAATTGTCACTGTGAAAGCAGACCAGAAATAGACCAGACAGTGTTACGTTGAAAGCCTAAAAGTGTTACCATATCCTTCTAACAGGAGGTCAGACAGACATGGTACCACTTCGGGGGGCACTACCCGGGTCATGAATATAGACAGAGAGTACATTCCCTGTACACCGACGGTCTACCTTACAGATCATCATGGTTACATCTTCGACGTGGACCCACGTGATGATAATATCGACAAAGGACCAAAACCGATTGAAGAACTAGTTAAGTTGCAACTCGGGCCCAAACCCGAACAGTGCACGCAGCTTAGCAAAAAGCTCACCAGCCATGAGTACAGGCATCTAGCTGACGTACTCCGCAAAAATGCATCCTTGTTTGCTTGGCAATCGTCTGACATGCCTGACATTGACCCTAGTGTCATATGCCATAAGCTGGCGATATGTCCACATGCCAAACCAATAGCACAGAAGAAGCAAAGGGCAGTCAAAGAAGAAGTATACAAGTTGCTTAAAGCCAACTTTATCAGAGAAGTCAGGTATTCAACTTGGCTCGCTAATGTTGTCATGGTCAAAAAAGCCAGTGGCAAGTGGCGCATGTGCACCGATTTCACAGACCTCAACAAGGCATGCCCTAAGGACGCATATCCATTACCCAACATTGACAGACTAGTTGATGGGGCGTCCGAGTTTCACATCCTAAGCTTCCTGGATGCATATTCTGGTTACAATCAGATTAGAATGCACACCCCGGATGAAGAAAAGACGGCCTTCATCACTGAAGATGCCAATTACTGTTACAAGGTCATGCCCTTTGGTCTCAAAAACGCAGGAGCTACATACCAGCGACTGATGGACCGCGTCTTCAGAAAGCAGATCAGACGTAATGTTGAGGTCTATGTGGACGATATGGTCGTTAAGTCTCAGAGTGTAGCCCAACATGTAGCAGATCTAGAAGATGTATTTGAAGAGGTTCAGAAGTATGACATCCGTCTTAATCCTGAGAAGTGCACATTCAGGGTAGGCGGAGGCAAGTTCCTTGGCTCCATGATCACAAACCGGGGTATTGAAGCCAATCTGGACAAATGCTCATCCATATTACAGATGCATAGCCCGACTAATATGAACGAAGTTCAAAAACTGAAGGAAAGATTAACCACATTATCAGATTCCTTCCGAAACTTGCCAAGAAAGCAAAGCCCTTTTACAAACTTCTCACCAAGACAGCACCATTCCTTTGGGATGACACCTGCGAGTAGGTTTTCGAGGCATTCAAGAAGACAATTGCTGCACCACCTGTCCTGAGTTGACCTCGGCAGGATGCACCATTGCTCTTATACCTCTCAGTGGCAGACAAAGCTGTCAGCTCGACACTCATCCAAGAAGAAGGGGAAACACCAGCTCCCTATCTACTTCACTAGCCACATGCTACATGACACCAAGAAGTGCTATTAAATGATCGAAAAGATAGCCTTGGCGCTAATTACCTCTACTAGACGCCTTAGGCCTTATTTCCAAAGCCACCAAGTGATCATTAGGACTAACTATCCCATCAAACAGGTGCAGAGGAAACCAGAATTGCTAGGCAGGATGGTGGCATGGTCAGTCGAACTGTCAGAATTTGACATTCGATATGAACCACGCGGTCCCATGAAGGCACAGTTCATGGCAGACTTTCTAGCAGAATTCACCGGGAAGGACAAGTCCACCCCGGACTGGTGGAACCTTTACGTGGATGGAGCATCCAACGTATAAGGAAGTGAAGCAGGCATCATACTGGAAGGACCCAGCAACATCTCGCTGGAACAAGCTCTCAAGCTTAAATTCAAGGCCTCCAACAACAAAGCCGAGTATGAGGCACTCGTAGCAGGACTCAAACTCGTGAAGGAAGTCGGAGCTCGATATTTGAGATGCTACTCTGACTCATAGCTCGTCCAGGGACAGATAGCAGACAAGTTTCAAACCAAGGAAGCCCTACTCCTCCAGTATTATCATCTGGCCAAAACTCTCATCGATAGTTTTGAATGTTTTGAGATGTACCACATACCACGAGAGAGTAACACCAGGGCCAACTTGCTATCTAAGTTGGCCAGTACTAACTTCTATGGAATCTTGGCACCATAGACTCATCTATTTTGTAGGAATAATTGTTCGAGGTCCACCCTCCATAATTCAAACCCAAGAAAATTCTTGGTACTCTCACTTGGTGGCAACCTCGACAGAAGGGTCCACCCTTGACATTGTAAACCCAAGAAGCACTCTTGGTACTTTTACTTTGCAGAATATTGATAAACCGTGTTAAAAAATCATCCATTGGAAAACGTTTAGCACGTATGTCCATGGCCAAACCCCGACATGTCTAAGTCTAAAATACACTTTTAGCATGGGAACCTCGACAGACAAAGTTAAAGACTTGGCCATTTCATCAAAACAAGAACCTGAAATTACTCCAATTACTTGATAATTCGGCAAGCAATATTGACACGTCAAATCACTTGAACAACGAGACATTACTGCAACTTGGTTTGACGATAAATATTATGCAAGTGTAGCGGGCAATGTAAAAAGATTGACGAAGATGAAGAAATGAGAAATATTTTCATTAAAGTACCAGAAACTTTACATGGCCATCCTAGTTGAAAGTACAAAATAAACAAAATAAAAGAAGCATAAAGCAGTCCATACATAAGCTGCATCACTAGTAGACTGCTCAGCAGAATCGAGCCTCTCTTCATCGACCAAGGCACCATTCTTTACATCCTTGGAAGGATCAAATTGACCCAAGTCAAGGTCTTTCCCAAAGAGACCGGCTTGGTGCACTGCCTTGGAGAAGCCCTTCTCATGCTGCTCCACTGCTTCCCGCTTATACATCTTCAGCTCTTCGTCAATCTCCTTGTTGACTACCATTTCAACATTGAGCTCGATGTTAGCCTCCTTCAGCCTTTCCTCAAAACTCGTTACCTTTTCAACAAGCTCCATTTCGGCAGCAAGTCCATCCTTGGCATCCCTCAGCTTGGCCTCAAGCTCGACACCTTCTTCACCAACTCCTCTTTCTCAGCCAAAACCTTGTCAGCCTTAGCAACAGTTGCTTTACCAAGGATGACCAGCTCATCGCCATCAAGTCTAGTCTGCAACAGCTTGGATAAAGCCTCACCAATTCTCATGGACAGATGACGGTTACACCGGACAACCTCGACAAATGCCACCACGGCACTATTCAACTAGTTGCGCTCTAACCGCCAAGCACCACGAACAACACCCTTCAGCTTGTGGTACTCCTGCTCCAGAGAGGCCTCCTTGCCTATGGCTTCTTGATACACTTGTTTTTGCTCCTTTATAATGGCAAGTCCTTTTTGCAGGAAAATTTCAGCGGCATCAAATGAACGTTGAGGACCAACTGACCTAATCAAATTTCTGTCAAAAGGGGTCGACAATTCTCGGTCAAGCCTATGCCCAACACTCCATAATGAGTCAACCTCCCTTGGAGCACTTAGAAACTCCAAAGGGGTGACAGGGCAGGCAGCAGGTGGCGGCATTGCAGATGGAGGAGGCGGAGAAGGAAAAGGAGTAATAGGATAGGAGGTAGGTGGAGTCAGACTGGCATTTATGGGAGGCATCAAAGCGGCAGCAGCAGTCAGAGCCAGGGTCACGACAACAGGTAAAGTAGTGGGAGCAGAGGCAGCAGGTGCAAGAGCCCGGACAGGAGGAGGTGAAGTCGGCATCAACCCGGCGGCTTCCCTCAATGTACACAGACCACGAGGAGCATGGGTGGCCTTAGACTTCTTGTGGCCAGACGTCCCAGCACCTTCATCTCTTTTTCTCTTTGCCAACTCGGCAGGGGAAGAGCTAGGGAACGCAACAGCTACCTCAGAAAGGCCAACCCGGACAGTGGTCGACCCTCTTCTTCAGCTGGGGGGGGGGAACAGGGGGTGGCACGACATCTCCACCTATATTGCGTATCAATGGCCTCCATTGAAAATTTACCATCATACCTGCGAAAATACAAAAGCACGAAAGTATCAAGTGTTAGAATTCGCACACCAGAAAAATAGAGAAGTTATAAGGAAGGAATATTACCGTCCAATGCGGTAGAGGGATCATTGGCCGAAGGCAGTGGCAGAATAGCTCACGCATCTAGCGAGGTCGGCAACAGCTCTAAAGTTGCCTTATCAGACCACTCCACAAGGGTCAACATGTCCTCATCAAAGGACTTGAACCTGGTAGGGTCAGCCTACCAATAAAAGGGAAAGCGAGCTTCCCCATCCCTATTGTGCATCAATGGAAGCCCATCAACCACAACACCACTTTCGCTGACCTTGAAGCGGCGGAAGACGTTGGTGTCTACCACAAACAGCTTTTTTGAGACACTGTGCAAGGAGACCCAAGCAACCTTCCCGGACAGCTTGGTTTGAAAGAAAAAGCAGAAGAGAGGAACAGTGGCACAAATGTGCAGATGAGAACATAAAATCTCAAAGGCCCACACCACTGCCCAACTGTTAGGGTGAAGTTGGGAAGGGGTCACATTCAAGTACTCCAGCAGAGCACATTGAAAGGGAGAGAAAGGAAGGACAATACCCAACACCTCAAAGAGGCATCAGTACATGAAAAAGAAGGGCAGAGCACCCGGCGCCGCCCTCAAGCAAGGAAAATCATCTTCCCCGCAAGGCTCGACGATGACCTTGCTGGCATCCGAAGGAGCCGTCATTTGCAACGTCGAGCGAAACACATTTACAGAAACTGTAGAGTTCATGGAGGAACGGTATTTAAACACGTCCTCCCTTACCCATTAATAGCCACGCATGACTAAACCAGTCGGTGGCGACCCAGCACTGGGGCTGCGACGGACGCGCGAGGAGGCTCTAATGCCTCCAGGGGTATTCTGCCTCATCATTCCCGAAGAAGAAGCAAGGATTGAAAGAAAAGGGCCTTGAAGCCCGAAGGCATGTGAGAAATTATTTTTTTTTAAAGCGGAAACACACATACCACACAAGAATCATTCTTTAGGACATAGATGTTACCTTGTTTATATTCGAAATTTGATGGTCAAGGATAGGCTTGAAGATACCAGCCCTCTAATGTTGATCCACACCACTTCTTGTCAAGACTCAAGAACACTTCTTAAAGGCTACCAACAAACACTAAAGGAGGCAGGCTAGGCACACCAATGGAGAGGAAGAAGGTTATATTTTAAAGTGTTTTTACTTATCTAAGAGGCTCACCAATAGATGATATTGGTGGCTGAATTTTCAGCCAACACTCACACAAAAGGGCACGTGAAAATAGAGGAAAGTAGATTAGGGTTTTTCCTCTCAAATTATTAGAGAACTATGATCACAATAGCACACTTTATAGAAAAGTTTGAGTCAGATTTTTACCCAAAAAATATGATCATGAAGCATCCCACACGTGAAGATAAGATAGAGTTGTTGCATTTCAAAAATTTCCAACAACCTCCTATCTTATCTTCCTAAGACCAAGTCAATTACTTGGGATTTAATTTTGCCAAAAGATAATCATATATCAGTCGTGTATAAGCTCATAATCAGCCCTCAAAATTCTTCCTAAAATCTAGGACATGATCATGATAAGATTCTAGTTGAATTCAAATTCAAATCTAGCTCTTATCTTCTCCTTTTGATATGAAACTAACTACTATAGTTAATTCATATTTAAATTCAAATATTTAAATTCAAAATTTAAATTATCAAATTTAAATATTAGATAATTAATTTAACTATTTAAATTAATTAATAATGTCTTGGACTATCCAAGCTCATTAACTCCATTCATGCGTGTAACACCCCAAAATTTTGAAGAACAGTCAATTGCTGGGGTGAAATATTAATTAGGGGCAGTACAAAAGATATAGGGCAAATGACGATTATGCCCCTGAACAATTTCAGAAATGACGGTTATGTCCCTAAAGTAAAAATGACAATTTTGCCCCTGGACATTTTTAGAAATGACCAATATACCCCTAGATATTTTGGTGAGATATTTTAGGGAGGAAATTCCATAAATATCCTTAAACAAATTGGATAATTACCATCACGTCCCGAGGATGATAAATTACTAAAATGCCCTTTAGGTAAAAATGACCAAGAAGACTTCAGAAATTTGTGGGAACCTAAACATAGGATTTTCTTATGGGAAAAATAGGTTTCCAAAATAAGTTAATGTAGTAATTCAAGGCAAGATGGACCAATAAGAAATTAGAATATAATAGTTACATAGAATAGAGGAAAAATGGTTGAATTGGTTTTCTAAGATTAAGTCTTAACCATATGATACAAGACCAATGGAGAAAAGCTTTAGGAAAAGTAAAGAATAGACACATGGATGATTAAAGAAACTTGGAAGATTATTATTGGACCATTTGGAAAGTAAGTTATTATGACTTAAAGATAAGATTTTTATGACTAAGCTTAACATATGGCTATTCCACATGAAGGAAGCAAAGCAATTGCCTTCCAAAATTTGAATCCCAACGTGCCAAGAAGAGAAAGGGAGAAGAATGAAGAATTTTCAAGAACAAAGACACATGTAAGGATAGAAAGCATTAGCCAATAAAAATTAAGCAAATGGAAGTGAGTAATGATGACTTGAGAAGATTTTTTCAAGTAAACCTCCTCTTGACTCCTTTAGACACGGATGAAATTCTAAGCATTATATCAAAGATCCAACGGTCAAAATATTAGATATATGAGATAGGAGTATACCCTTAAAATTTCAAAGAAATCCAACGGTGAACCAATTAATAATGAGTATTTTAGTAAAACGGGTTTTGAAAGAGATTTTGTGATTAAGCTAACCTTCCACATAAGAAAGCAATTGAAGACTTGACCTACAAGCCTTGGATTACCACGTGAAAGAGAGGAAGAAGGGAGAAAGATGTGGAATTCTCTTGAAATTGGCCACTTGGAAGGTGAAAAATAACTAACCAATAAGATTAGAGGAAGTGGAAAGTTAGCCATCATAAGCTTTAGAGATATTTTCCCTAAAATGCTTGCCATCCCACGTGAGAAAGAAAAACAAGTGGGACTTGCACTCCAAGCTTGAATTCCACGTAAACATAGGAGAAAAGAGAAGAAAGATGTGGAATCTACAAGAGTTTGGACACTTGTAAGGTGAGAATTCACTAGCCAATGGATTCAAGGCAAATGGAAAGTAAGCCATAATAACCTAGAGATATTTGTAACCAAAAAATCAAACTTAACCACCATATAAAAGAGGAGATGAACGAAAATTTGGGCTGCCTAAGGAGGGTTTCAACGTGCAATTCCATCCAAAAAATACTTCTATATTCATTTCTTTCCAATTCCACCTTTTACTTAAACCAAAGCAAAGGCTTACACCCTTGGAAGTTCACGTGAAGCACTAGGAATTCTTGGAGCAAGGACTATCCAATTTTTTAGGAAACAAGAAAGGTATGGGGAAGTTTATGATAAGCTAAGTTTGAATATGAATTATGATTTGATTCTTATGTGATTTCATGAGGAACTAAGCTTTGTAGATTAAGTGTTTGATGAAATGCCCCATAAAACTAAAGATTGCTATATGAAAAGTTATTTGATGAAGTGACTTGATTCTAGTTAATGATTGATTGGTTGAATTAATAACTTGAAACCAAGAAGGTTAAGTGACCTAAATTTATATGTGTTATGATTATTTTTGAAGAAGGAAGATTGTTTAGAATTATAATGAAACATTTTGCTAAAGTTAAGATGTTTTATATTTTCTAGAGTATAGATGCTTTAATAAAAGTATTTTATAAATCTTTGAGCCATCTATTTTATACTAGAATCATATTAAACCATAGGAAGATTGATGCTTAGGTAACTATCCACTTAAATACTAGCATTATATTTAAGAAGAATGAAAGTTTAAGACTTAATGAATTTTAATGGAATATTTTGTTATCCTTGGCATGTTGGCTGAAATTTATAGGTAATTTCTTGGACTTGTAGATTTGTTTTATTTCTCTTATTTAAGTTAGAATCATAATTATTGTATTAAATCTTATGAAAAATAATGAAGAAGACATAGCTTTCTTTATATGTTTAAGTAAAAATCAAGTTTTTACAACATGAAATATAAAAGGCTTTAAAGAAATAAATTTAATCTATATCATGGTGATCGTATGTTTTTGTAATGTTTTGTGATGATGAAATGATAGATGTGTTGTGTAATATGCCTATATAATGGTTGTATATGTTATTGAATAAACCTATGCATTGTGTCTTGGAATATGTTGATTTTTGATGAATATAAGATACAAATTGAAGAATAATATTGATGATGATATATGATTTATCTTGAAGACTTTGTGAAGATTGAACCATGGCCATATGCTTAAGTGTTGTATAAAGCTTCATGTGATGATTAAAAGAAGCTTACGTGTTGTTTAATAAGCATATGCCATAAGTTGTTAAAGATGTTGAGCTTTGAAGAAGAAGAGTAATGATTAATGAGAAAAGATGTGATAAAATGAATCATTCATGCATTTTCATATGCATATGCCTGGCGGGGGCTAGACCGTGTTGTTGTTGTTGTTGTTGTTGTCAGATAGTTAGAGGAACTGAGTATGAGCGTTCAGACAATGAGAAGTCTGAGCTGGGGGGTGCTTCGGCAGTGGGGAACTCACGCCACCCATGATGATCACATGTAGTGTGGGTGACTTTCCTGTGCACCACTGTGACACCCTGACTGATCATGCAAGTTCTGGACCAGTGATTGGGGCTATCTGACTGTGGCCACTGATGTTGATTTTATGAAGCTGAGATCTCAGTCATGCATCATATAAAAAGATGAGCATGCATTCTATACATTACATGATGAGTATGTGGAATATCTGTTGATCAGTAAATTGGATGATTTAATTTGTGTGCTGTATAGATGAGGTAAATTAATCTTTGAGCAAATCTTCTGTGTTGTTCTTTTATAAACATCTACATATGTATTCTGCTATATATGTTTATTTAAACTTTGCTTGTCATAGACTTACCCTATTTTGTGTCTGTGGTTGACACCTGTGATGACCCCAAATTCATTTGGGCGAGCAGAAAAGCAGGAAAGTCTAGAAGAATTATAAAGGAAAGATAATGAAGATATGTTGATGATTTGTAATAAGTTAAATTCTTTGTATTTCATGATGGCTTGTACTTGGACTGTATTGATGGACTGTATTTTATTCTTATAATTAATACCGAGGAGAGAGCGTATTCATTTATGATATGGACGATTAGGAGAACTTGCAAGCAAAGCGAAAAATTTTCCATAAAATTTATAACTAAGATAATCCTAATCCAAAGTAGTCACAAAATTTTACCTAAAATCAACCAAACACGAGAGAGTAAAACGAGGCGTTACAATGCGCCCCTCCAAACTCTTTCTTGGGCCAACAACCATTATTAGGCCCAAAACCTTTAATGCTATAATGTTATGACAATAAAGTGTTAGTATGTGACCCATTAGGCCCAACATAGCTATTGACATAAATGAGTTTGGGCCCAACAAGGCCACTACTCATTTAATGACAACACAGAGCACTAGCAATGCTTTGTTGCCCCAGAACTAGTTAGGTAAATGACAAGATCATCCTATTAAATCTATTTGGTTTCCGTATGTATTTCCTTTCTTCTCGGTTACCTTCCCATAAAACCTATGGTAAGGAAATGTATCAGCCCTTGCGGTCTAGGGTAAGCTTTAATACGAAATAGGGAGTCTCCAATTTTACTGACTCTAAAGGCAAATCATCTCATGATTTCTTTTACTATGCATAGATTCCCGAGTCCCGTAAATGTCATCCTGATTTCTCCGATTTACAGATAACCTAATCTCTCACAGAGATTTGACGAATTCCTTTAGCTAGTCACCCTAGACTCGTGTTCTTTCAGGACATGCCCAAAAGTATACCTATGTGTCTCCATGTTTCAGGCAGATGAGGTATACAATCAAAGCATGTCTTCTAGAACACAGTCTAGGTGAAAACTTCTGGTCTAAGGAAAGACACACCCAAATAATAAGAGACTACTCTAATGATACTATCTGTGAGATTTCCTCATAGAGTCTCTTTGTGGGTCCGTTCAGTGCGAGCTATACCCTTATAGGTCCACCCACGACTTTAGCTAAGACATCTCCATGTCTGTAGCTCATGAGGTCTTTACCTTGTATCTGCATACAAGTAGTTAAGCCGTGCTAGTCTTACCCGAAATCACTAATCCCCATTCTCAGTGTCTCTAGACTAGGAACTTAAAATTTAGAAGTAGACATCTGGTATCCTTGAATCCTCATGATCGTGATCCCATTACTGATACTCAAGAGATACCTATTCTATTCCAAGGGTTTTATCCAGTTACTCATATATTAATAATGATATCGAGACAAAATATGAAACAAGATAAAGAGCGCTTATAATTTATTCATGACAATATGAAAAGTACATGCACGTCCTAATCTAATGAAAAGATTGTCTCTAGGACATCCATATACTAACAGGGATGATGGTGAGCAGCAAAGGTTCATCCACCCTTGCCTACTGACGAGGACGAGAAGTGCCCTCAACAGCTCGAAGAGAACTCGTCCTCCTCTCAGATGAAGAAGACGATCCGTCTGAAACTCCTCCATGGGTGTTTTCCTCTGAAGAGTCACCCACAGAGATGACCTCGCACATAATGTGCTGCTCTATTGAGCCACCAGAATCACTACCACCTATGCCTAAGGCGGAATCAGAAGCGGGTGAAACAGACATTTTGTTACCTTGAGAAGAAGCAAGAAGTGTGAAGAAGAAGAAGATTCAGAAAAAGCAAAAGCACAAAAATGGCGGTGAAAATCGCAGAAATCTCCTTTATTTAAAGGCACAGTGAACGTCAACGGTTTTTGGGCAGGATTTCGAAACGTCCCCTAGAAGCTCGTGTCATGATTGACCGCATTTACCCACTACCGCATGATCTCCAGAATGTGTCCACTCTCCGAGTGACACGTGTGCGCGGGTAATGGTGCATGGGCGGCACACGATTGATAGCATTAATGAAGATATAACGCATATTTTCAATAATCACATCAGATGGTCACATTTTGGTAAAGTTCATCAGCCTTGACTCTTCATTTACTTGCCATGCTCAGACCTATCATTATCCTCGACGCTTCACTTACCTGCCAAGATCAGTCTTACCTACTAAAACAAAAAATAGTCTGTTTGGGACAGCTCAACCTTCACAACCCGAACTACCTTGTCCAGGTTCATCTATCAACATGATCTGGGCCCCAAAAGCTTCTCTTGGCATAAACTCAAGGTCAGCCCTTGGTACTTTGCAAAATCCAAGGTCCGCCCTTGGTCCGAGGTTCGTCCTTGGTAACTTGCAGGTTCATAAATCCAAACTACGCTGAACCGTCATGGTTCGTAAGTCTAAAAGTTTTGGTCGATCTCAACAAAGCTATTGACCTCGACACCTGACACCGCTCGTCTACCCTCGGGGGCTCATAGCACTTGTTATACTACTATGACACTGGACATTCTGCATTGACACTCTTTTATCCTCTTTCGCCCATAAATTGGCTCAGAGGCTGGAGGGCTTATGTACAGTCCAAAATAGTAAAATGACACGCGACCTTCATCATGGGGTCACTGTACACGTGGACTCCCTCCACATCAGCACTGCCACATTAAATAGTGCTTATTTATTCTCCAAGTGTCAACCCGGACACGCCTGTCCGGGTTCCTTGTCAACCTTGCTACAGGAGCACGGACACGGACTGCTATAGTAACGATAATATCTATTGCGCATATCTTTATAATAACAACATATCAAATATGTCTGGATATTCAAATAGGTGCAACCACCTTATCATATCATATCTCAACAAGTTATCTACAAGCTGTTACTTATCTACAAATAACAGTATATCAATAAGGTACACATTATCTTATATTTAAATTAGATAACTGCCTGCTATTATCTGTTATTATCTTATCAACAGATTATCAATAAGCAAAGGCCCAAAGCCCACACTCCACACTATAAATACAACCTTACAGGTTCTCTCTAGACACATCTCATTCACTCAACACCTTCACACAATACTTGAATGCATTACTCAAATTACTCATTCTCTATATCTTATGCTGAGTTCTCACACTCAGTTAATCTCTTATTAATTGATGTACTTACTTGAGCGTCAGAGTGTTTTTTCTTTGTTTTGCAGGTTCCTCCTCTAAGCAAAGCCTACACATAATCCGACGTGCAGAATTTGGAGTCCACATTGGCCACACTTACCTCACATGTGAAATTTCCAGATTTTGGTAAAAACACATTGATTTTTTTCCATAACCAATTAAAATATAAGTTTACATCAGCAGGATCTACGTCGGATTATGTAAAAGTTCCATTTGTAGTAGTGCTTCCAAGGGTTAGCATATTTTGTATACCAAAAGAGGTATTCCACTGTCTTGGGTTGTTGATTTTGTTATCTCCTTACTAGAGTCGGCCAGTCAGAATTCTCTTGAACAGGTCCAGGAAGAGAAGACTAATTCTGAAGTGGGGAAACCATTTTGTAGAAGAAGACACATTTTGCAGAAAGACGGATCTCATCTAAGACGGTATTGGTTGAAGAAGAGGAATCTATTTAGGTTGTCTTTTTAAAATAAAAATTATATATGCGAACATGTTGAATAAAATATTATTTCCTAAAATCCAGCACAAGACACGGTTAGACTGTAATCTTTTAAAATGATATATAAGTTTGGAAAGTAAAATAACTAAACAGAATCACATTATTGTGTTATAAATAGTTTGTAATTGAGATAAATTATAAAATGAAGGGTTTTAAATGAATAATTAATTTATTATGCAAAAAAGGAGGTTCGCATTAAAAGGTTATTATTAATTTATGTAGGCATATTTTAATTAGTGCATTAAAAAGATTGAGGCAATTGATTGAACAGTTTTTACCCATGTTTATTATTTAAGATCTTAATTAAATGATTTATTTTCACTCGAGGAAAGTTAATTTTTCTTTTAAATATAATATCTATATGTAAATTTGTTAATATGGAAAAATATTAATTAGAAATAGAAACTTTATATATATATATATATATATATATATATATATATATATATATAGTGAATTTTATATAATAAATTTTATCCACTTCAATTTTGA
This sequence comes from Glycine latifolia, assembly GCA_013407115.1. NCBI lineage: Eukaryota > Viridiplantae > Streptophyta > Magnoliopsida > Fabales > Fabaceae > Glycine > Glycine latifolia. The sequence goes on along the minus strand of CM023945.1, from coordinate 1,974,308 downwards.
TCACATTCTATATCGATTTTGTTTCATCTCTTTATCATAAAAGTAAGCAGAATGGATTTGTTTGTGTACCAAAAAAAAAGTAAACAGTATCATTATTGAATAGTGTGGTCTTGAAAATCACTACAACATTATGATATTTTTATGCTCATTGAAAATACGAGCTAAATAAACAAAAGTAGAGGTTACATAACCAAATAAAACTAAAATAATTCTTATATAAAGTTTCCAAAAATATATTTATCAATTATCATTATTTTTTTATATTTTTAAATAATAAAATATAATTCACAGGGTTGAATAAAATACCAGAAATCAAATTAATGTCTAAATTATTATGATGAAATTGTCTTTGTATATTATAATTTTAATTTGAATGTATTTTTTTATGATTGCCTCTTTCTTGATTTAAATAATTTATTGAATTTTTATTTTATAACTAGAAAATATGAAATAAATATAACAAATGAGGATGAATAATATAGTTGAACTTTTTTTCAAAAAAGAAATAGGAAAATTTATACTGCATTCACAGATAAAATTTTTAACTAAAGATTTTTTTTTCAATCAGGTTTAAAATTTATTTTACATAATTCATATATATATATATATATATATATATATATATATATATATATATACAAACACATATTTAATTACATAAAAAATTAAATCAACATAATCATTTCTCTTTTTTTTATGTAGTAAAATTAGTGTCTAAAATTAATTTTTAAGTAAATAAATATTTACTGTTTATTTTTTTATCTTCCCATTTAAATAAATTATTCACAATTTTCTTTTACTAGATAAATTTTAATTTTATTTTATACATTAATATGTATATGTTAATATATTTAAATAAAATTTATATACAATATAACATATAGGGATTGATTATTTTTCTTATAAAAGCATGCAGATATTTTAACTTTTGACGGGGATGAATAGCTTACATAAAGTTATATTAATATCTTAATTATTGTTGTTAAATTATATTTTTTTACTATAATATTTTTAATTTGGATATGTTTTTTACAATTGTCTCTTTCCTGACATAAATATTTTATTGATTATTTTATTTTGCCATCATAGAAAAAGTATGAAAAAGTCAAACAAATGGGTATAAATATTTTTCATGAAAGAATGAAATGAAATTTAGACTTAACTTATCATATAAATTATATAAGATATGACACATGGCGATGAAAAATATTTATAAAAACAGGTAGAAAAATTTACACTATATTAGGGATAAACTTTTTTACTAAAGATTTTTGTCCAATCAAAGTTAAAATTTCTTTTACATAATTAATATATAATTAATTACATAACAAAAATAAACTTAAATAAACATATTACAATTATTTTCTCCATGCAAAATTAGTGTCTAAACTTAACTTTTAAGGAAATAATTATTCATTCACTTCTTATCTTCTCACTTAAATAATTTATTCATCATTTTCTTCTACTGGAAAATTTTTAATTTTCTTTTAGACAATGATATGTATATGAAAATATATTAAAATATACATTATATATAAAATCTTGTGTTTTTTTGTTTTGTTATGAAAGCAGGTAGAAAAGTATCACTTAATTCACGGGGATGTATGATATACCTCATATCACATTAATATCTAAATTATTATTTTGAATTATATTATTATTATTATTATTATTTTCATTTTAATGTATTTTTATTGCGATTTCTTTCCTAGTTTAAATAATTTACTATTTATGATCTTAGAAAGTATGAAAAATATAACAAATAAGGATGAATATTTTTTTTTATAAAAGTGTCATGAAGAATTAAAACTTACCTCATAAAATATATAAATTCTAACACACGAGCATCATTTAAAAAAACAGTTGAAAATTTACATCAAGTTGTTTAACTATTACAAATAGGATACTGTGGGGCTTTCTGCATTAGTTATTTAACATATGAAGAAATAATATATTCAGTGACAATTCCTCAAATTTTTAAGACTTGTTTGCATTGGTTAAAATTTAAATAATTGAGGTAAAAATTTTGTAACCCTATTTCTCACCCATACTTTCCCTCACTCTTATACCTAACACTGAAGGTGGCACTTATTTCTCCCATTCTCAATCCACACTCCACACTCTAGAGGCACGTACAAGCTCAAGTTGAAAACCAAAAACCTCTCCTATTCCATCGAACCTCAAAAGAATGGTTGCCACAGCACCACCTTCACCTCCATTTCCTACTCCAACAACGCACATCCGCCTCTCTCTTCTTCCCCACCCATGGTCACCGTCTAGCCACCGCATTGGAGGTGCATCCGCCAGAAGGTTGTCTCTGCTAGTTTCATCGTCGTAATATTTGGAATTGTCGATGTCATGCTAATGGTTTTTATTCAGATGACCTATTGCGATTGATCTCACCACACAATCTTTGTTTCAATAAATTAAACTATTTTGTGTTATTCGCGAAATTAGTGAAAATGGAGCTCTTGGTTAGTAATCATATTTTGTGTTATGATGCAAGTTTCTTTTCAATTCTTCATTTGCAATCATGTTTGCTTTGTTCTTTATGAGTTTTGTTTGTAGATATGTAAATCTAATTCTAAGTCATTATTTAAAAGATAACCTAAAAAGAAGTTAAAAATTGTTTGTGGATTTCATTGTGCATTTTCCTCGTCTTTTTGGATTGGGAGGTTCGCTATGCCTCTTTCAGATGTGTCGGACAAAAGATTCTTAGTAGCAAATTTTGCATCATGGATTAGGATCCATGTTTCATGAAGTCATTGTGAATTGAAAGTCTTGTTTCATGATCCTTCCTTTGTTAATTTTGTTTTTCTTTTAGGGAATGAAACAGTGATTGAGGTTCTTTTGGGTATGGCGATTTTATGGTTTTTAGGCTCTGATTTGCTATTGATTTTCAATATTATATTCCTATTGTAATATGAAATCTCAAAGGGGATGTAATAAATGTTGGCTATAAACTGTAATTCCTGAATCTATTTTTTTTCCAATCCTGTTCTTACCAAAATCTGGAAATTCCACGTATGATGATGGACGGGTCCAGGTGGATTCCAAATTCTGCACGTCGGATGAGGAATCTACCTTGTTTAGAGGAGGGACTTGCAAAATAAAGGAAAGACACTTCGAAGCTCAAGTAAGTACACAAATTATTGAAGAATAACTAAGTGTGTGAGAGTGAGAATGGAGTTTCCGAGGTGATCTCGGGGTGAGCATTTTCGAGTGTGTATCAAATGAATGTGAGAATGAGTAAAGGTTTAGAGACAACCTATATTTATAGTATGGAGTGTGGGCTTTGGGCCTTTGTTTGTTAGTGATCTGTTGATAAGATAGTAATAGATAATAATAGGCATTTATCTAATTTAAATAGAAGATAATTTATATCTTATTGATATACTGTTACTTGTAGATAAGTAACAGCTTGTAGATAACCTGTAGAGATTTTAGGAGATAAGGTGGTTACACCAAATTGAATGACCAAGCATAGTTGATATGTTGTTAATAAGGAGATACGCACTGTAGGCATCCGTGCTCCTGTAGAAGGTCAATGTCCGCACTCCTGTAGCAAGGCTGACAAGGAGGGCGGACAAGTGTGTCCGGGTTGACACTTGAAGAATAAATATACACCATTAATGTAGCAGTGCTAACGTGGAGGATGTCCACGTGTATAGTGACCTTATAGTAATGACCACGTGTCAGTTTACCATTTTGGATTGTACATAAGCCCCTCAGCCTCTGAGCCAATTTGTAGGTGAAAGAGGGTGAATGAGCGTCGACAAAAAATGTCCAGTGTCAAGGTAGATAAATAGAATATAAAGAGTGTTAACAGCCCCCGAGGATGGACAAGTGATGTTATGCCTTGATGTCGGTAGCTTTGCAAAGTAATCTTGAGACATTAATTTGGACAAAGTTGTCCGCGTTGCTATTGTTGAGCTATCCAAGGTGGACTAATTTGATTTGTGGATAAGGTCAGACATGTTAGGCAAGTGAAGCGTCAAGGCTAATAGCTTCTGCCAATATCTGACCATTGGAAGGGACATTGAAAATATGTGTTACCCTTTTTTAAATGTTGCGGGTGCATGCTGCCTACGTAGTTGTAATTGTGTCCACGTGTCACTCAAGGAGTGGGCACGTACAGGAGATCGTGCGGTAGTGGGTAAATGCAGTCAATCATGGTGCGAGATTCCAGGGGACGTTTCAAAATCCCTCCAATAACCATTGAGCTTCACTCCCATTTAAATAGATGGGACTTCTGTCATTTCCACTGCCATTCCTGCATCTTTCTTTTTTTGAGTCTCCTTCTTCTTCTTGCTTGAACTTTTCTTAAGGTAAACTTCTGAAAAAAAGTATGTTTCCCCCGTTTCCAATTCTGCTTTGGGCATGGGTGGTAGTGATTCTGGTGGCTCGGTAGTGCAGCATGTCATGCATGAAGTCATCTTCGTGGGTGACTCTTTGGAGGAGAACACCCATGGCGGAGTTTCTGACGGATCTTTCTCCTCCTCCAGAAGGAGGGCGAGCTCCAGTCAAGCTAGTGAAGGCACTTCTCATCCTCATCAGCAGACAAGGTCTCCTTTTGCCACTAGGGCAAATGAGCCTTTGCCCCTCACCGTCATCCCCAATCCTTCTTCCTCGGGGAGGATGAGGCAAGGTAGTCCCAGAGGAATTAAAGCTTCCTCCCTATGCGTCACAGCCCCGGTGTTGGGTCGCCATCTTCTGTCCGAGTCGTTCGCGGCTATGAGTGGGTAAGGGAGGACGTGTTTAAGTATCGTTCCTCTGACTTCCCCTGTGTCTGTAAATTTCATGCGTTCGACGTTGCATATGACGGCTCCTTCAGATGCTTACAAGGTCATTGTCGAGCCCTGTGGGGAAGATGATTTCCCTTGTTTGAGGGTGGTGCCAGGTTTGCTTCCCTTCTTCTTCATGTACCGATGCCTCTTCGAGGTGTTGGGCCTTCTTCTTCCTTTCTCTCTGTTCCAGTATGCCCTCTTGGAATACTTGAACGTGGCCCCCTCCCAACTTCATCCTAACAGTTGGGCAGTGATGCGGGCCTTTGAGATTTTATGTTCATATTTGAACATTCGTGTTTCTGTTCCTTTTTTTCTCTCCTTCTTTGAAACCAAGTTGTCTGGGAAGATCGCTTGGGTCTCCTTGCACAGTGTCTCCAAGAAGCTGTTCGAGGTTGACACCAACGTCTTCCACCGCTTCAAGGACCATTTTTTAAGGTTCGCGAAAGTGGTGTCATAGCTAATGGGTTGCCATTAATGCACAACGGGGATGGGGAGGCTCGCTTCCCCTTCTACTGGCAATCTGACCCCACTAAGTTCAGGTCCTTTGATGAGGATATGCTGACCTTGGTGGAGAGGTCTGATAAAGCAGTTTCGGAGCTATTGTCGGCCTCCCTGGACGTCCGTGCCATCTTATCGCTGCCCTTGGCAGATGACCCTTCTGCTGCACTAGATGGTAATTTCTCTTCCTTATGTCTTCTTTTTTGCTTGTGTGCATACCCTAACACTTGCATTTTTTTGTGCTTTGCAGGTATCATGGGTTACTTCCTATGGAGGCCGCTGGTGAAGAATGTGGGTGGCAAAGTTGTGCCACCCCCTGTTCCCCTCTATCTGAAGAAGAGGGTCGACCCACTGTCTGGGTTGGTCCTGCTGATGTAGCTGCTATTTTTCCCAGCCCTTCTCCTTCCGAGTTTTCAATGAGGAAGAGAGACGAGGGTGTTGGAAAGTCTGGTCGCAAGAAGTCCCAGGTCGTGCATGCCCCTCGTAGCCTGCATGCGATGAGGGAGGCTGCCGGGCTTCTACCTACTTCTCCTCCTCCTGTCCAGGCTCCGACGCTTGTGGTGGTTGCTGCTACTGCTTCCCCTGCTGCTTCTCCCATTGTCGCGACTCCAGTTCTGATTTTCGCTGCTACTGTTCCTCCTGTTGCCGCCACTCCAAAGCAGCCCACCACCCGACCTGATTCTTCTACTATTGCCAATCCCTCTCCTTCTTTGCCTCCTCTGTCTATGATGCAGTTGCCTGCCACTCGCCCTATCACTTCTCTCAAATTTGTGAATACTCCAAGGGAGGTTGACTCTTTATGGAGTGTAGGGCATAGGCTGAGCGGAGAGTGCCAACCCCCTTTGACAGGAACCTGATTAGGCCGGTTGGCTCTCAATGTTCGATTGATGCTGCCAAACTTTTTCTACATAGGAGCCTTGCAATCATAGAAGAACATGGACAGATGCACCAAGAGGCTATGAACAAGGCCGTTTCTCTGGAATAAGAGCTAGCCAAGCTGAAGGTCGTTATCCGCAATGCTTGGCCGGCGGAGCGCAACAAGCTGAATGGTGCTGTGGTGGCCCTTGCTAAAATGGTTAGGTGCAATTGTCAGCTTTCTGTCAAGGCTGGTGATGCCTTGTCCAAGTTGTTGCGCAGTAGGCTTGAAGGTGATGAGCTGGTTGCTCGAGGCAGGGCTTTTGCTGCTAAGGCTACTGCTGAGAAAAAAGAGTTGGCGAAGAAGGTGGCTGAGTTATAGGCGAAGCTGAAGGACTTCGAGGTCAGTCTCACTGCTCAAATGAAGTTGGATGAGAGGGTGGTGGAGTTGGAGGTGAGGCTGAAAGAGATTAAGGTTGAGCTTACTGCTGAAATGGCGGTCAACAAGGAGCTTGATGATGAGTTGAAGGTTTACAAGCGAGAAGCAGTGGAGCAGCACGAGAAGGGATTTCTCAGGGCTATCCACCAAGCTGTCCTTTTAGCGAAGGACCTTGACTTGGGTCTGTTTGACCCTTTCAAGGATGTAAAAGATGGCGTCTTGGTTGATGAAGAGGAGCTCAGTTCTACTGAGGAGACTGCTAGTGATGCGACCGATGTGTAGGCTGCTTTTGTTTTTGTTTCTTTTGTATTTTTGGCCATTGGTGGCCATGTAAAATAATCATTTAAATTTAATGAAAATATCCCTTTTTTCTTCATCTTTTTCAATCTTCTTTGTGTTATATACTGTCTTCTATGAATGTTTACGTTGATAAGTCACTTGAATAATATTGTCCCAAAACCAGTAAGACGTTATGCTGTAATAATGTCTTGTTATTTTCGAATGGTTTGATGTATGGACTTTGCTTGCTGAATTGTCAAGTGACTGAAGTACCAAGAATGCATCTTGGGTTTCACATGTCATGAACTAATGTTGTCATGAAGTAATGTTGGGTTCCTGTTTTCCTAAAAATGGTTAAGTCTTTAACCTTGCTTGTCGAGGTTCCCATTATTCATGTGGACTAAGAATATATCTTAGGTTTGGAAATGTCAAGGGTTGACCATGGACATCTGTGTTGAACTCTTGTTTTTGCAAATGGCTAAATTTTTAGCCTAGCTTGTCAAGGTTCTGCATGAATAAAAGTACCAAGAGTGTTTCTTGGGTTTGGCATGTCAAGGGTGGACCCTTTTGTTGAGGTTCTCATTGGATGAAAATACCAAAAGTCTTCTTGGGTTTGAAAGTTAAGGACGGATCTTAGACAACTGTTCCTGCAAAATAAATGATCCTATGGTACTGCATGTCGGGGTTCCATAGGAGTTAGAGTACCAAGAATGTTTCTTGGGTTTAGCATGCCAAGGGAGGGCCTTGGACTTTAGTATACCAAAGATGCATCTTTGAGTTTTTGTGTAGCTCGTATTCCCGCCCAAATAGAATTCATGAGCACTGAAAATCATCAAAGACAAGTTTTAAATACCTTATATTTCCATAATGGATAACTTGGTGATTATGAGGTTGACCACGGGTGGACCTCAAGCTTTATCGAAAATTGCAAGTTACCAAGATTTGGTGATAATGGCCTTGATTAAGGGTGAACCTTGGATTCCGTAGATGATTGAAGATGTACCAGTGAAGCGTCTGCCCTGGGTTTAGAGGTCGACAAAAGCTTGGGTTTATGAACCTTGACGGTTTACTAGAGTTTGGGTTTACGAGCCTGTAAGTTACCAAGATCTAGTCTTGGGTTTCGTATAGTACCAAGGGTAGACCTTGGGTTTTGTAAGGTGCCAAGAGATGCTCTTGGGCTTTGTAAGGTGCCAAGGGATGCCCCTGGGCTTTGTAAGGTGCCAAGAGATACTTTTGGGCTTTGTAAGGTACTAAGGGTAGACCTTGGATTTTGTATGCCAAGAAATGTTCTTGGGTTTTGTAAGGTGCTAGGGGATGCCCTTAGGCTTTGTAAGGTACCTAGGGTAGACTTTAGGTTCCTAGGGTTTACAAACATGTAATCGACCAAGGGCTGCCTTGGATTTTGTTGGAGGTCCACCTAGGGAAGCCCTAGGGTTTTACAAAGCTTTGGAGAGTACCAAGGACTAGCCTTGGGTTTTGTCAAGGTTCACTGAGTAAATGGATAATTAAGAACTTACAATCGACCAAGGGGCTACCTTGGATTTTGCTGGAGGTCCAACTAGGTAAGCCCTAGGGTTTTACGAACCTTTGGAGACTACCAAGATGCGTCCGCCCTAGATTTTAGTAAGGCTTGCCAAGGGTAGACCTTGGCAAGTAGTAGCAGGACATGGTCCTGGGTTTTTGTCGAGGCTAGACCTGGAAGATCGATCAGACAATAGTTCCTGAAATTAGTCAAATTCCTACAATGTTGACATAAGTAAATGTAAAAGGAAAAGAGATATATGTTTTATTAATGTGGCTTTCAGTGTACATATTCCCTTTGCTACTCTTCAGATGGACCTCCTTAAAACCTTTCAAGCCAAAACCCTATGGGACAAAAGACTTGATTAGGGAAAAAAGTACGCCATCCGGCCTTCAATTCCTCACCTGTAGTAGAACTTCAAGTGGGCAGCATTCCAAGTTCTTGGAATGTCTTTACCACTTAGTTTCTGTAATTTGTAGGCGCCATTGTCCAAGTTGGTGATAACTCTGAACGGGCCTTCCTAGTTTGGTCCAAGCTTGCCTACACGTGAATGTTTTCTAGCTTCACCCCAGACACGCCAAACTAAGTCGCCTGGCTGGAAGGTTCGAGGTTGAACTTTGGAATTATATCTTCTCGTCACGCGGAGCTTGGCCGCTTCTTCTTTGATTTTGGCCATGTCTTGAATTTCTTCAGCAGTTTCTAGCTTGACTCTCATGTTCTCCTCATTGCCTTGTTCTTTAAAGAGCATCCTTCTTGTTGAAGGTTCCCTTAGCTCGATGGGGATCATGGCGTCAGTGCCATATGTGAGGCGGAAAGAAGTTTCCTTTATAGTACTTTGAGGTGAACAATGGTAGCCCAGAGTATACTGGGGAGCTATTCCTTCCAGAGTCCTTTAGACTTGTCTAGTCTGGTGCGAAGGGCTCAGAGGATGACTCTATTTGCTGCTTCCACCTGACCATTAGTCTGGGGATGTTCAATAGAGGTGACCAGGTGTTTGATACCCAGTCGTGTAAGGAAATCTTCATAGGTTTATGCTATGAATTGTGTACCATTGTCAGTAATGATAGCAAAAGGTAGACTGTATCTACATATGAGATGTTTCGAAGTGAAGGTTTCCACTTCACTGGCTGTTATCTCACGTAGAGGTTTTGCTTCAATCCACTTGGTGAAATAGTCAATGGCCACCAACAGAAACTTGACCATTCCAGGAGCTCTTGGTAGGGGTCCCAAGATGTCTATTCCCCACATGGCGAATGGCCATGAGGAGGTTAGCGTATGAATATTGTCAGGGAGAGTTTGGGAAACGTCCGCGAACTCTTGGCATTTTGTACACTTCCGAGTGAAGTCGACAGTGTCAGTTCTAAGTGTTGGCCAGTAGTATCCTGCTCGTACTAACCTTCATGGAGTTCTCTTAGAACGTAGTTCGCCTGTTGGCTGTCTAGGCACTTGAATAGAGGTGTTGTCAGCCCTCTTTTGAATAATTCGCCATCAATGATGACATAGTAGATGACTTTCCTCTTTAGACGTCGGGCCTCGTTTTCATTTGTTGGGAGCGTTCCCTTTGTGAGAAAATTTCTGTAAGGGGTCATCCAATTGGGTTCCTCCAATTCGCCAGCCATTACTGCTTGGGTGTCTATGGTGGGTGTCTGAAGTGTTTCGTGGATGATAGTTTTGAGGTGTCCGGTCTTTTTAGTACTGGCCAGTTTGGACAACAAATCAGCCCTAGTGTTACTCTCTCGCGATATGTGATACATCTTAAAACACTCGAAACTGTCAATGAGTGTTTTGACCAGATGGTAATGTTGGAGGAGTATAGCTTCTTTAGTCTGATACTTGTCATCTATTTGTCCCGTGATGAGCTATGACAGAGTAGCACCTCAGACATTGAGCCCCGACTTCTTTTGCGAGTTGGAGTCCTGCTATGAGTGCCTCGTACTTGGCTTGGTTGTTTGAGGCCTTGAAGTTAAGCTTGAGAGCTTGTTCTAGCGAGATGTTGCCAGGTCCTTCAAGTATGATGTCTGCTCCACTTCCTTGTACGTTGGATGCTCCGTCCACGTAGAGATTCCACCATTCTGGGGAGAACTTGTCTTTTCCCACAAATTCTGCTAGGAAGTCTGCCATGAACTGCGTCTTCATGGGACCACATGGTTCGTATCGAATGTCGAATTCTGACAACTCGACTGACCATGCCACCATCCTGCCTGCCAATTCGGGTTTCTGCAGTACTTGTTTTATGGGATAGTTAGTTTTGACTATCACTTGATGACTTTGGAAATAATGCTGAAGACGTCTGGCAAAAGTGACTAGTGCCAAGGTTATCTTTTTGATCATCTGATAGTACTTCTCAGCATCATGTAGCATGTAGCTAGTGAAATAGCTAGGGAGTTGGTGCTTCCTTTCTTCTTGGACAAGTGCTGAGCTGACAGCCTCATCCGCTATTGAGAGGTATAAGAGCAATGGTATCCCTTGTCGAGGTCAACTCAAGACAGGTGGTGTGGAAATTGTCTTTTTGAATGCTTCGAAGGCTTGCTCGCAAGTGTCATCCCAAAGGAATGGTTCTATTTTATTGAGCAGCTTGTAGAAAGGCTTTGCCTTCTCAGCGAGTTTCAGAAGGAATCTTGACAAAGCCGCTAGTCTTCCATTCAATTTTTGAACTTCATTGACGTTGGGTGGGCTATGCATCTGTAATATGGCTGAGCATTTTTCCGGGTTGGCTTCAATTCCTCAGTGTGTGATCATAAAACCAAGGAATTTACTACCACCCACCTCGAATGTGCATTTTTTGGGGTTGAGATGCATGTCATACTTCCGTACTTCTTCAAATACATCTTCCAGATTCGCTACATGTTGGGCTACACTCTGGGACTTGATGACCATGTCATCAACATAGACCTCGACGTTGCGTCCGATCTGTTTTCTGAAGACACAGTCCATCAACTGCTGGTATGTGGCCCCTGCACTTTTGAGAGCGAAAGGCATGACTTTGTAACAACAGTTGACATCTTTAGTAATGAAGACTGTCCTTTCTTCGTCTGGGGCGTGCATTTTGATCTGATTATAGCCAAAATATGCATCTAAGAAACTCAAGATTTGGAACCCAGACTCACCATCGACAAGTCTATCAATGCTGGGTAATGGGTATGTGTCCTTCGAGCATGCCTTGTTGAGGTCTGTGAAATTTGTGCACATACGCCACTTGCCACTGGCCTTTTTGACCATGACAACATTGGCAAGCTAGGTAGAGTACCTGACTTCTTTGATAAAGTTGGCCTTAAGCAACTTGTCTACTTCTTCCTTCATTGGTTTTCTTTTTTCTTCTCCCATATTCTGCTTTTTATGTGCTATTGGTTTGGCCTATGGACATATTGCCAGCTTGTGGCATATGACATTAGGGTCAATGCCTGACATGTTGGACGGTTGCCAAGCGAAAAAAGATGCATTCTTGCGGAGTACGTCAACTATATGTCTGTACTCATGACTGGTAAGATCTTTGCTAAGCTGCATACATTGTCCAGGTTTAGGCCCAAGTTGCAACTTGATCAGTTCCTCAATCGGTTTTGGCCCTTTATCAAGATTGTCATCGCACGAATCCACATCGAAAGTATCATCGTGGTGAGCTGTATAGACCATCAGCATGTAAGTGGTAGATCCTTTCTCTATGCTCATAACCTGGCTAGTGCCCCCCGAAGTGGGATGGTATCTGTCTGACCTTCTGTTAGGAGGATATAGTGCCACTTTTAGGCTTTCTACGTAACATTGTCTGGCTTGCTTTTGGTCTGCTTTTACAGTAACAATTTCCCCTATCACGGTAGAAAATTCCATCTTCAAATGAGGTTAGAGACGATAGCTCCAAGCTCGTTCATTATTTTTCTGCCAATCAGGGCGAGGTACACTATGTCGACGTCAACAATTAGGTACCTGATAGTAAAGCTCCTCGAAAGTGAACCCTGACCAAAGGTGGTCATAAGGTCAACGTAGCCCCGGGTTTCTACCCTTTTTCCTGGAAAGCCCAGGAGGGGTCCAGGGTGAGGCTGAATGATGCTTGGTGAGATCTCCAGCTTCTGGAAAGTCTTCAAATATAGGATGTCAGTAGAGCTGCCCTGATCGATGAGTACTTTTGTCACTTTAATATTGGCGATTATAAGGGAAATGACCATGAGGTCGTCCTGATTGACAAGATCAATTCTCTTGAAATTGGCATCAGTGAATGTGATGGGAGGTAGACTCCATGGTGGGATAGCATTGACACAATTTATATCGATGTTTCAAATGGAATGTAGGTGTCTCTTTCGAGACTAACTGGATGATCCTCCATGTGAGAAGCTGCTTGTGATGATATTGATTACACTGTGAATGTGTTGGGTAGACTTATCTTCTTGTTAGCGAGGGGGTTGATGCTCCCGTCTGGGTTGCGGTTGTCTCTATCTCCCTCTATCTTCTGCTCCATCCCTTCTTCTATCAGTATCTCTGTTCCTAAATCGATCCCCTTGTCGTCCTTCATGTCTATTTTCTACTTGAGGATTAGCAGGCTTTTTTTACAAACCATGATAAGTGCCCCGCTTGGATGAGTTCTTCGATCTTGTCTTTCAAGGCCCAACACTCTTTAGTGTTATGACCATTACCACGATGGTACCGACAATATTTGTTCAGGTTTTCTCCTTGTTTCATAGACGATGAGGGAGTTGGCAGTGTCACCTGTACCTCCATGTTGAAGGCTTCTTCCATGATTGTGGTTAGGTTGATCGTCAGGGGAGTGTATCTCTCATACCTGGGTCTTTTTGGGAGAAGTTATAATAACCAAGGTTAAATAAGTAAAAGAAAAAGAAAGAAAGTTTAAAATTTGCTAAATTCCGTCAGAAAAAGCGTTAGCGACGGATTTTGCGACGGAATTAGCGATGGATTTTATGGCGCGATTAGCGCCACAGATGCGCCCAGTTGGCGCGGTTAGCGTCGTAATGGCACGATTAGCGCCATAAGTGCCCAGGAAACTTGTTGTTGTGCTAATTTGGCGCGAATGGCGCCATATATGGCGCGATTAGCGCGGGAAGGTCGGCAGAACCTGCATTTAAAGGCCATATTACGAAATTTTGGCCCCAAAACACTGTTCCTCTTCTTCCCTGAGCCTAGACCACCATTGATGCACCTTAGGAGCTTCATATCTTCCTTGAAAGCCACTAAAACACCTCTTTGTCACCTATAAACTTGATTAGAACCCTTGGAGAGCCAAAATCCAGCCTAGATTGTGAGAAAACTCCCATTTCCTTGAGTCTCCTCAGAGGGTGAGCTTTGGAAGGGAAAGACGCTGGTTTCAGGACACCAGAGCGAGGAGAGGGACTTCTCCAACTTTCCTTTATTGATCTGAGGTAAGAAACTCATATTTTAACCGGTTAATTTGTGAAATGGGGATTAGATGAATAGTAACCAAGTATTCATAGGGCTGGAATTAGGCTTAGGTTCTTTAGAAAAGTGTAGTCAGGAGGTTGTTCTGAGTAACATGGAACTTTGAAATTGAAATTGTGATGAAGTTTGAGTCTGGCTTTGGGAAGGAAGAAGGGTGTGTAAATGGAAGGTACTGTGGCCTGAATTAACTTAAGTACCTTTACAAAAGTTATTCATGAGACCAAATAATCGGTGAAAATGTGTTTAAATATGTGTTTTGACTGAGTTGAACCCATGTGGGTTCTTGATATTGATAAGCCTTGAATTGAGCTGCACAGAGTTCTAAAGGGACTCTGAGGTCTTAGTTACGGCTGAGGCAGACCATTGAGGGTCAATGTATAGCCTGGTAAAAGTTGGGTTAAGATAAACCTTAAGTTAGAAGACATGTATTGATTATGAGTGGAAGGGTGTTTCCTTCCATATAAACGGTTGAATGCCGTTTCTGATGGTTTGATTCATGCCTATTGTAGGGCGTGACGTGCATACTGCTGGTAGAGATCACCCAGAGACTAAGGGAACTGATTCTGAGCTACGACCAGGTAAGCTCAGTGTTTTCAGTGATTGTTTCCCTGCTTGTGTTTCACTACACCCAATATGGGTGACTGCTTGATATGACTTGTATTCTAATGTGTTATGATGTTATGGTACTGAATTGTACTGATTATTGATGAAATGGTTTAATGATGGCTGGCAACTGCATGCTAGCTAAACCCTGAGATGGGGTGTATTGATTTTGAGCACACTGAGTTAGTGTATATTTTGATGATTATATTGAATACACTAGTATAGTGTATGATTGCTTGAAATTTACTGGCCAGTAGGATGTGGTACTATGGACCTCTTGGGAATGTGCCCTTAAGTGGATGATCTCCCCTGGGATAATCCATAGGCGTCCATGTAATCCTTGAGTAGATGTGCCTTTAAGTAGATGATCCTATTCAGGTATTGGGCGGCAAGTCCTGGGTAGATGTGCCTTTCAGTAGATGATCCTACCTGGGCATGTGTTGAGCGAGTCCTGAATAGATGTGCCCTTCAGTGGATGATCCTATTCAGGCAATGTGTGTTGATTAGATGCTTGTATTGTGTTGTTATTTGCATGTAACAAATTTTGGTCAGCCGAGAAGGCTGTTAATCTGATGAGAATTCTGTCTAATTATGTGATCTATATATATATATGTATATATGTTGTGATATTGGGAAGTGGACCAGGGAGAGGGAAACCTCTGAAAACCCTGAGTTTACGAAGATAATTATCTCACCCCGGTTTGGGGATTATGTTGCAGGAACAGAGGCTGCAGTTACTGAGAGATCCCAGGGCAAGAGGCCTGAGCTGGGATAGAGTGAAGAAAACCCTAGGTTTAGATGACCGAGCTTGTTAGCTCAGATTTTGTCTTTTTATCTGTATTTTGAATCGTAGGGAACATTTGTATAGTTTTGAGAATTATGTACCATGTATATTACAGAGATTCACCATATATGTATAAAAGTGTATATTATACTTGATTCAAGCTTCCTTAAATGTTTATTTCCATGCTTGCTGCGTTGTTGTGATATTATATAATGTTAATACGCCGGGTGCACACGGGGTGTTACAGAAGTTGTTGTTTATGCAGCCTCTGCTTCTTGTCTGACCTCTGGGGGTTGACTCTAGGCGTTACTTCATGTTTCTCTCGCTTCTATCCAATCTGTCAGACTTCATTTATGAACTTTTACATTTCTTCCATCTGTATGTAACCTTTAGCTCATTCGCGTATTTTGTCCATGCTAGAGGGAGGTTTCTTGCATAGACTGTCTATGAACTTGCCAGGTCAGAGGGCCAACATCATGGAATGTAATGCTACCTTAGGATTGAGGTTTTTGATCTGGACAGTCAGTTGTCCAAATCGTTTCATGAACCTGCGGAGAGGTTCATCGTCTGCTTGACATAGTGTGGCTAGTGCAGTG
Organism: Glycine latifolia; assembly: GCA_013407115.1. Taxonomy (NCBI): domain Eukaryota; kingdom Viridiplantae; phylum Streptophyta; class Magnoliopsida; order Fabales; family Fabaceae; genus Glycine; species Glycine latifolia. The sequence goes on along the minus strand of CM023945.1, from coordinate 1,958,545 downwards.
GAGGTTAGCCAATAAGTTCAGCTGGTTGCGTATTTGTAACATCCCGGGCGCTGACGTGGGCGGGGAGTGATCGCCGGTGCAATGAGGCACGGACAAGGAGCGGCTCCTGGCAGGTTTCCAATGGAAGGGGTACATGAATGAATCGAATACACACCCGAACGAGAGGGATCCAGAGGCTGTGCAGGTATGGGACTGTACAGTTGATGATAACTTAAAGGATTTAATAGGTACTACCTATACCAACAAGGTGCATCTACTTTCGGTAGCCCATAACTTAAGAACTCCACAATTAAGCGTGCTTGACTTGGAGCAATTCTGGGATGGGTGACCTCCTGGGAAGTTTCTCAGGAAGTGTGTGAGTGAGGACAAAGCACA
>CM023945.1:1945565-1958160 GCA_013407115.1 Glycine latifolia | reverse complement strand
CTGAAAAGTCTTGTGTTGGTATGTGGGGACAGTCGTTGATCCTACAAGTGGCCAGGCGTTACAAGTGGTATCAGAGCAGGGCCTCTCTACCAGTACGGTGTGGTTCGAGGACGAACCAGGCGGAAGCTGGTGGGCATGTAACATCCCGGGCGCTGACGAGGGCGGGGAGTGATCGCCGGTGCAATGAGGCACGGACAAGGAGCGGCTCCTGGCAGGCTTCCAGTGGAAGGGGTACATGAATGAATCGAATACACACCCGAACGAGAGGGATCCAGAGGCTGAAAAGTCTTGTGTTGGTATGTGGGGACAGTCGTTGATCCTACAAGTGGCCAGGCGTTACAGTATTGTGCGTTGAACTTTTCGACAAAAGTGTCGAAACTATCTATGGATTGCTTAGGGAGACCAACATACCATGACAATGCTGCCTCCTTCAAAGAGGTAGGGAACACACAACACAATATGTCGTCGTTGTTTGTATACAGATTTGCTTGGGTGAGGAAAGCGTCCATGTGTTCCTCTGGGTCAATGGTGCCATCGTACCTCTCCAAGTGTAAGGGTTTCCACCCGGGAGGAAGATTGACCTCCATGATACGGCTGACAAAAGGATTGCGCCATGTAGTATGCCTCTCGAGTTGGTACACCTGTGTAGAACTAGGGTCGCCCAGAGGGTTGACATGTTGTTAAGGATGCGATTCGCCTTGAGTCTGTTCATCTCTCGTGCTAGGGAAGCGTTTGTCTCCCTGTGAATGTCTTGCTCTGGTTTCCTGCTAATCGCGGTCAGCTTTCAACCTTTCGATTTCTTCTTTGTATTTTTGTTACATCTCCACCATGCGATTCTGGAGTTGCTGAATGGTGTCTGCATTCGTCATGGTCGTATGCGGAGGGTTGGAAGCCTCAACAAGGGTGTCACGTCTAATGCTGCAATGTGTATTGACCATGTACGCATTCTGATAATTTGTCGGGGGCAAGGCCGTAGGGTACGTTTTATCACGGCCCCACAGTGGCCGCCATATGTTTTTACCAAAATTTGGAAATTCCACGTATAATGATGGACGGGTCCAGGTGGGTTCCAAATTCTGCATGTCGGATGAGGAGTCAACCTTCTTTAGAGGAGGGACCTGTAAAACAAAGGAAAGGCATTCTGATGTTCAAGTAAGTACACCAATTATTGAAGAATAACTAAGTGTGTGAGAGTGAGAATGGAGTTTCCGAGGCGATCTCGAGGTGAGTATTTCTGAGTATGTATCGAATGAATGTGAGAATGAGTAAGGTTTAGAGAGAACTTGTATTATAGTGTGGAGTGTGGGCTTTGGGTGTTTGTTTGTTAGTGATCTGTTGATAAGATAGTAACAGATAATAGCAGGCAGTTATCTAATTTAAATAGAAGATAATGTGTACCTTATTGATATACTGTTACTTGTAGATAAGTAACAACTTGCAGATAACCTAAAGAGATTTTAGGAGATAAGGTGGTTACACCAAATTGAATGACCAAGCATAGTTGATATGTTGTTAATAAGGAGATACGCACTACAGGCATCCATGCTCTTGTAGAAGGTCAATGTCCGCACTCTTGTAGCAAGGCTGACTGGAAGAGCCGACAAGCGTGTCCGAGTTGACACTTGGAGAATAAATATGCACCATTAATGTAGCAGTGCTACCGTGGAGGATGTCCACGTGTATAGTGACCTCATAGTAATAGTCACGTGTCAATTTACCATTTTGGACTATACAAATCCAGGTTGAAGCTTTACATTGGTTTTTTCCATAACCAATTAAAGTATAAGTTTACATTAGCAGGATCTACATCGATTCTACAGCCAATGTAGAATCTTCAAAATAATCAATGTAAAAAGTTTCATTTGTAGTAGTGCTTCCAAGGGCTAGCATATTTTGTTTACCAAAAGAGGTATTCCACTGTCTTGGGTTGTTGATTTTGCTATCTTCTTCCTAGAGTCAGCGAGTTAGAATTCTCCTTCAATGATGTTGCAAATGGTGACAGAGTCTGCTGGTGTTGTCACTAACTCATCTCGTATCTCAGTTTGCTGTATGCAATGCTTGTAGGGTTGTATGTTCCTTCAGTGTGTTGCATCGCGAGAGTGCTCCAGTTGATACTATTCTCAGAGTAATGCTTCCTGTTTTTGAGACTCAACCCACTAGGGGAAACCCAAGTCTCGAAGGCACCATTCTCCATGTATTACCTAAGCCCTAGCCCTGGGTGTTTGTACCTATAGGTATTCTTCATATTGTTCTGGTTGAGACCCATGTAGGACTTGGGTTTCTACACACGATATCTTGTCCAAAGCCAATTGACTAACATGCATGGAGTGAAGGCAAAATTAAATTTCAATTATTTTGTCCTTTTCTTTAGCTTCTTCATGGTCTCCCATTGTAGGTGCAAAGACAACAACCAACAAGAAATAATACCCATTTAAAATTTTCAATTTATATGTAGATTTTGTTACTAGTTTGATCCTTATTCTATCAGGCTATCATCCAATTTATGCATATATCCACTCCTATACGTTATTTTTGTGGGTTGAGAACCACCCTTCTTTAACACTTCGCTTTGTCTTTTGTAATCTTTCAAATAACCAAAGGCTTTGAAAACCTTCCACAATGACAATTTTTTCAAATTATCTTTTTTCTCAAATATGGTATTCTTCCGGCGTAGATTGTTACACTTTCTATAATTCTACCTTGTCAAACATTTAGCTATTTTGAGCTGGTCGGTGAGAGGTACTTCACAAGAAAATTAACAAGCACACATTTGTATTTTGGGTTTAATGTCTTTTGTCAAATTGACCGGTGTGGAGATGAATCCTTATGTGCTAACTTCCTCTAAGACCTGGTAAATTGACATATCTATTAACATTACAAAAGCGAAGATATACAGTTACTATGCACAGTACTATTCATTTTAGTGGGCCAACTTCCTTATGTTCCCACCATTGAACATAATCCCATTCCCCGATCCCCATGTCTCTAATTTTTGCCTCTCATTTTTCTTGAGCTTGCACTTTGATTTGGTGTTGTAGTAGAAGGCAAAAGAATGAGAAGATCCTGGACAAGGAAGGGTTGAAGAAGGGGTGGTGTTGTGCAATATATACAGAGCCCAAAGATACGATTTGTTGTTGTTAGTTCACATTCACATGCGATGGCATTGGCATAGGTTCCTCCACGTGGAGCATCCATGGGTGTGGGTCGCCTCGGTCAGGACAACTAGGAACTTACCCCCATTTCTGCTTTGTAAGATACTCATCATTTCTGCTTGCTAAAGTGGAAAGGTTTGCAAAAGAAAGTGTTTATGTCATGGTAATAAGAGACCTTAGTACCTGGCGTCATACTTGGTAGGTTCACTGTAGCTTAATTATTAATTTTTGTAGTTTGAATTAAAGCCTATTAATTTGTGTTTACCTCTAATTTATGGATTTCATCTTTAGGTGAACACATGATATGTTGTTGGAAAATTAAAATAATGCGGAATAATGGAGAAGATAAATGGTGCTTTTATTATAAGAAATATTTCCTTCAAAATGTAATTTCATCAAGAATACACAACTATTTCTTTTCCTTGAATAATTTCCTCTCAAATTCGTACTTCGGTACTCTTTTCTCCACTCTTCTTTCAATTTCTCTTATCTTATAAAACACTTAACAATTGTACATATATAGGATTTTCAAACTACTATTTTTGTCATACTATTTTTAGATATAACTTAATTTAAACTTTCTAATTTATTTCAACCTAAAATCCTTCAACAATCTGTGGCTGTATAACTCATCATTTTAATTTTAGATTTGTTATTTTAGGAGTTTGTTTTCTAACACTCCCCCTCAAACTCCATGTTGCATACCAATCATGCTTTTGAATTTAAGGAACACATCTGCCTTCAATGGCTTCATAAAAATATATGCAAGTTGTTCTTCGATTCTGTAGTAGACTAACTCCACAACTTTCGTTCTAACTTGCTCTCGAATAAAATGAAACTTCGTGTCAATATGTTTACTTCGACTGTGAGACACTGGATTCTTTGCAAGTGATATTGCAGACTTGTTGTCCACATATAAAGTAATTGGACCTTCTTGCTCATAGTGTAACTCATTCAAAATATTTTTCAACCAAATTGCTTGACATGTACACGCTGCTGTGGTCATATATTTGGCTTCACATGAAGAAAGAGCCACTATCTGTTGTTTCTTTGATGATCATGAAAATATTGCTGAGCCAATGTGAAATGCATATCCTGAAGTACTTTTCCGATCATTTACATCTCCTTCATAATCATTATCTAAATAACCAATTAATTTTGATTCTTCAGAACATGTATAGAATAATCCATGATCAACAGTTCCTTTAAGGTATCTCAAAATTCTCTTGGTTGAACTAAAGTGTTATTGTTTTGGTTGCTCCATGTATCTGCTAACTAAGCCAACTGCAAACATAATATCTGGCCGAGTGAAAGTCAAATATCTTAAGCTCCCAACCAAGTTCTTGTATAGTGTTGGGTTGACTAGCTTTTCATCCGATTCATCTCTTATTTTTATTCCAACATCCATCGGTGTTGAGATTGGCTTGCAATCTTTCATCTTGAACTTGCTCAAAATTTCTTCTGCATATTTCTTTTGAGATATAAAAATTCCTTCTTTTGTTTGCTTCACTTCAACTTCGAGAAAGTAAGACATTTCTCCAATATCTGTCATTTCAAATTCTTTAGTCATAGATTTCTTAAACTCACCAAACATTCCTGGATTATTTCCAGTGAATATAATATCATCCACATAGAGGCACGCGATCATTATATCTCCATTTTTATTCTTCTTTGTGTGTAAAGCATGCTCATGTGGACTCTTCACAAAACCATTCTTCTAAAAGTATTCATCTACTCTTGTATTTCATGCTCTTGGAGCTTGCTTAAATCCATATAACGCCTTTTTCAATCGATAAACTTTATCTTCTTTTCCTGTTTCAACATAACCTGGTGGTTGCTCAATGTAGACTTCTTCTTCTAGATAGCCATTAAGGAATTCTGATTTCACATCCATCTGATATATTTTCTATTTCTTTTGTGCTTCAATTGCTGTAAGAAGTCTGATAGTGTCAATCCTTGCAACTAGTGCAAATACTTCTTCATAATCAATTCCATATTTTTGCTTGTAGCCTTTAGCCACTAATCTAGCCTTATATTTCTCCATTTTTCCTTCTTGATTTGTCTTTGTTTTGTACACCCACTTTACTCCAATTGGTTTGTGATTTTTAGGCAGGGTTGTAAGTTCCCATGTATCATTTGTAACATCCTCAAAAATTATATTCATAGTTATAATTAATGTGATGATATTAGAATACAAATATGAAATGACTATATCACTCTTTCCTTGAAGTAGAAAATTACCAGAATACCCTTAAGATGAAAATTACAAAAATATCCTTGGACATTTTTGAAAATGACAAAAGTACTCCTAGGATGAATGACAAAATTACCAAAATGCCCCTAGGCCAAAAATGACCAGATGCCTTTTGAGATAGCATAAAAGAAAGTAAAATTTGTGTTCCTTTCCCTTTGGCATTGGTTAAGCACGAAAATTAGGTAGAAAATGAGAGAAGTTTCATGAAAAACCAAGAAGGAAGACACTTGGAAGAAAGGTGTTATGCCTTGGAAAATATCTATACAAGATAAGGAGAAAAATCTTCTTATCTCCTTTGGTAGATCACGTGGAAAGCTCTGGAGATTATTTCAACAATCCCAACGGTCAAACGTTACATATGTAAGATAGTAGTGTACCTTTAAAATTTTAGGGAGATCCAACGGTTAAAAAATTTAGAATTAGGATTTTACTAAAACAGGTTTTGTGATAAAAGTGGAAGGACACTTGTATGGCATAAAAGGAAGAAAAATTTATGTTCCTACCCCCCTAGGTTTGGAAAACACATTTAGAATGGTGTAGAAGGGAGGAAGAATGGTGAAGCTTCAAGACTTTCCACCTAGAAGGACACTTGGAAGAAGTATAAGAAAAGGCTTCATACATTGGACAAGTGTTAAGACACTTGTAAGCAATCAAAGCAACCAACCATATGATGAAGACAAGTGTTGGGACACTTGTAAAGGCTTCATGATGGCTTAGAAGATTTTTTTTAGTTCCCATCCACTATATAAAGGGGTGAATGCTTTGAATGGAAGTCATTCTCAAAAACACCATTTCTACCACACCTTCACTTGAGAAACACCCTCATTCCATCTCTTTCAATTCACTTCCATCCTTCCCTTTCCAAAAACATCAAATTCTAGACAAGACTTTCATTCTTTCAAGACCTTGAGGCACAGCCAAGTACTTGGAGGAATTAGAAGCAAACTTGTTTGAGGTAGGTGAAAGTTAGTTTCATTTATCATTTGATTCTTGAGATAATTCGTATGGCTGTAAGTTGAATTTTGAACTGTTTTGAAATTTCCATATCTCCCTCTATACTTAACCAAACGAGATGTTTGACCACTCATTTTAAAGCTTAGGGTGTCCTCTATGTTGTCCTAAAATATGGGACCAAAATAAGCAGTGAATCATGCCCATAAATTATTTTAGCTCAAGCTGTCCGAAACTGTCCACACCCAGACAGCTTCTGCCATCCATTTTGAAAAATTTATTTCTCTCTCATTTCTTATTCAAATTAGGTGTATGATATATGGAATTAAATATATAAATGTCAACTATAACATATAAAAATTTCAGCTAAAACTAGATTTTTTACTGCTTGCAATCGTGAAAACACTAGGAGATGTTAGTGTGGAACTTTGAGATTGCTGGCAGATTTGAAGTTCTATTTTTAAAATATTATATCTAGATTTTTATAATTCCAATTGAGGCATGTGATACCTCTTTAGAAAGCTTAGGAAGTCTAGTTTAACATATTAAAATATGAGAATTTAATGACTGTTATATGAGTATAGATTATAGAAATAACTGAATCATATGTAGTAAGAAATCTTGTTGTTATGATGTTCTTTGTTATGATTTTCTTTTGTGATGATGAAATCTTGATGTTTGGTGGCATAGTTGTATGACATGAGTTATGTAGCTTTGCATGTCATTGTGCATGTCATATGCATTAAGAAAGATAAAAAGATAAGACCTGAAGGGTGATACGGTTAAGCCGAACACGACCCTGATGGTGCCCGAAGGGTGATACGGTTAAGCCGAGCACGACCCTGAGTGAAAGACTAAAGAAAGATAATGCCTGAAGGGTGATACAGTTAAGCTGAGCACGACCCTGATGGTACCCAACGGGTGATACGGTTAAGCCGAGCATGACCCTGCGGGAAAGACATATTGACCCAAGGGTGATACAGTTAAGCTGAGCACGACCCTATGGGACCCCAAAGGGTGATACAGTTGAGCTGAGCACGACCCTGCGGGAGCAACCTAAGTCTAGTAATGAGCTCATTGTCTAGTTTAGGGTATTAAAGAGGAAAATAACAAGGGTAAGCTATGCATTGACATGATTGAAAATGATGCTTGCATTAAGGATGAAGTATGAAAATTATTTTTAAGTGTTTTGTGAATAAAATGAATCTACTTCGGGTTATATATGTTTACGAAATTAAAAATCAACTATAATTGTTCACATGTTTTCTTAATAAACTGAAGTAGCTGGAATGATGACGATGACACTGTATGATAAGTAAATTTTCACCTACTGGGAATTCTTTGGAATTCTCACTGTTTTAGTATGTTCCCGTGTCATTCCAGACAGGTAAATCGAAAGGAGGAGCTACAAAGTGAGGACAAGTTAGAAGATTTCTTTTAATGTTGTGGACTTGTAGTATTTTGTTATGTGCTTTGTAATATATGAACATTACTATTATTGTAGAGAATATTATTTACAAGTTATTACTAAGTTGTAATTTACTAAAGAGACCAAAAAGTCTCTACAGTCTCTTTATATAAGCGTAACTCAATCGATTTTGGTTAAAAATTTTACATTAGAAAAGTTAACATCTTCTAGTTACTTATTATGACCTAGGCATAATGTAGTAATTGGAAGGATGTTACATCATTCCTTTTAATTTCAGCAATTTCTTCATTCATGGCTTTCTTCCATTTTTCATCTTGAGCAACTTCTTCATATGTCACTAGATCACATTCTGCTAATAAGCAAAATATTGAATAATCAAATGTGGTTTGTACCTCATTTGTAGCATCATAAATATCACTTAAGCTTCTCATTTTTGTTGATGCTCCCCCTGAATTGCTGCTACTACTACTGCTACCTGATGTTGATGGTGTAGATGCAAGAGTTATTGGATTAGGACTTGGTGGAGGAGTTTGATCATTTCCTTCTTGAACCGTTTGCTCCTTTGAGACATAATCATCATCTTTAAAGAATAGACCTTCCATTTTCTTTTCTTCTTCACTCCATCTCCAGTAATTTGTTTCATCAAACTTTACATCTCGTGAGATGATCACCTTTTTGGTTAGAGGATTGTAGAGTCTGTATGCTTTACTCCTAAGGTCGTAGCCAGTAAAAATGCATTTCTCTCCTTTATCATCTAGCTTCTTTCTGCTTTGATCTGGAATGTGGGCATATGCTACGCAACCAAAAATTCTTAAATGACTTACTTCTGGTTTCTTACCACTTCATGCTTCATTGGAGTCTTGAACTGAACGTTCTTTGTTGGACACTTGTTTAGTAGATAGGTAGCACATTGAACAGCTTCAGCCTAAAAAGGTCTTGGTAGATGCTTTTCCTTGAGCATGCTCCTTGCCATGTTAAGAATTGTGCGATTCTTTCTTTCTACAATTCCATTTTGTTGTGGTGTGTAAGCAGTTATCAACTAATGAATTATTCCATGCTCTTTGCAAAATTCTTCAAATAACCTAGAAGTGTATTCACCTCTTCTGTCTGTTCTGAGTATCTTCAGATACTGACCACTTTGCTTTTCTGCCATTACTTTGAATTCCTTGAATTTATCCAGGCTTGTGATTTTTCTTTAAGTATATACACCCAAGCTTTTCTGCTGAAATCATCAATAAATGTAATATAGTACCTATTTCCTCCAAGTGATGGAATATCAAAATGGGCCAGCTATATCTGAGTGAACTAGCTCTAATGGTCTTCTAGCTCTCTATGACTTGCCAACAACTTCAAAGCTTTGTCTGTGCTGCTTTCCTTTCATGCAACTTTCACACAACTGATATGGATTATTTATTTGTTGCAATCCGCTCACCATCTTTGCCTTTAACAACAACTTCAGGCCAGTGAATCCAAGATGACCAAATCTGAGGTGCCACAACCACGAACTATCTTTTGTGATGGACTTCATGCACTTATTGCTTCCATCTGGATATTCAACTTGAAAAGGCAATTTCTAGTCATATCAACTTTTGTAGTCAATTCTCCTTTTTGATTTCTTATGACAAGAGAGTTGTTTTTCAAATGTATATCATATCCCTTCCCCAAAAAATGGCCAATACTGAGGAGATTGCTTTTCAAAGATGGAATATAATAGACATCTGAAATATATGCTTCACCTCCATTTTTTGTGAAAATCATAATCTTTCCTTTTCCTTTAACTGGAATTTTTGATAAATCTCCAAATGTAACTTCTCCTTGAACTTCTTCATTCAATTCTGTGAATAGCTCATTTTTGCCACACATGTGATTGCTAGCCCCTGTGTCAAGATACCAGACATTCTTGCTACTATCTTCATCGCCTTTGTAAGTGAACATGGCTGGTTCATCTGCTTTCTCTTCATTTGTTGTATAATGACTTCTCTCTGCAACTTTAGCAGCATCTCTACACTCGTAACTGAGATGACCAAATCTATTGCAATTATAACACTGCAAGTGAGATTTATCACCTCTTTGTTGATATCTGCCTCCTCCTCGAGTTATAAAACCACGACCTCGGCCATGATTATATGCTCTTTGATTATGTCCATATGTTGCTGCATCGGTCTGAAATCTTCTATTTGTTTGGCCATATCCACTGCATCCACCATGACCACCTCAAGTGTTAAATCCACCACGGGTGTTGAAGCCTCCTCTATATCCACCATGATTTCCTCTGTCACGTACAAAGCTGCTGCTAGCTTGATTTCCATCAAGAGATAATTTGGTTTTCATAGCTTGTTCCAAATTGCTAGAGCCCTCATTCAAATTCATTCTTTGCTCGTGAGCTTGAAGAGAACCCACTAGCACATCAATAAGCATAACTAATAGATCTTTGGCTTCTTCAATGACTGTGACAATATAATTAAATCTTCTTGTTAGTGATCGAAGAACCTTTTCCATGATTCTGATATCATCCAAGGCTTCTCTGTTTCTTTTCATCTCCTTGGCCACCTTTTGCACTCGTGAGACATAATCTGTAACTGACTCTCCATTTGCATCTTCAAGTTTTCAAACTCGCCTCTAAGTGATTGGAGCCGCACCTTCTTGGCTTTATCAGCTCCTTGGCAAGATTTCTACAAGATCTCCCATGCTTCTTTTGATGACTCTACGTCTGAAATTTTTTCAAGGGTTGATTCCTCAACACCTTGAAAAATAAAGTATAAAGCCTTCTTGTCCTTCTTTCGTAACTCCTTGAGCGTCCTTCTTTGAGCATCTGATAAACTAGCTTCGGCAACGGCATCAACAAGCTCTGTGTATCCATCTACAACAAGGTCCCATGCATCTTGGGAACCTAATAGAGCCTTCATCTGGATACTCCAATTTCCATAATTTGTTTTTGTCAACTTTGGAATTTGTGATTGCATCATCTCTGTCATTTTGATCGAACGTGGCTCTGATACCACTTGTTGGAAAATTAAAATGATGCGGAATAATGGAGAAGATAAATAGTGCTTTTATTATAAGAAATATTTCCTTCAAAATGCAATTTCATCAAGAATACACAACTATTTCTTTTCCTTTCCTCTCAAATGAGTACTTCGGTACTCTTTTCTCCACTCTTCTTTCAATTTCTCTTATCTTATAAAACACTTAACAATTGTACATATATAGGATTTTCAAAATACTATTTTTAGATATAACTTAATTTAAACTTTCTAATTTATTTCAACCTCAAATCCTTCAACAATCTGTGGCTGTATAACTCATCATTTTAATTTTAGATTTGTTATTTTAGGAGTTTGTTTTCTAACATGATATTCCCTTTTACATTAGGTGGACAAGAAACCCTCAGAAGATTCCCTTGATTAATCTCAAATTCAAAACATAAAATTAGGCTCACTATAGCTTAATTTTTAACTAACGCTAACAAATTCATTATGTTTACAAACTCAATATAAAAATAGTTTTTCCTACATTTTGCAAATTGAACGAATAAGAAAGCCTTTTGAATTCAAAGATTTTCTTAATTTATTAAAAAAATCCACAGTTTTGAAATGTGAGATAATACAAATTCATGAGTTGTGTATGTAGAGGTTACCTCCAGTTTTTATTAATTATATATTGTTTAGGTTTCTATGAATTGATTTTTGAATCTCTTATCATTTGGTTCTATTGTATATAATGGACATGGAGTACAATATTTTTTCTATATTTTATTTCAAACATTAGGATGAAACTATGATTTAATCCCATTCATTACAGGTTTTTCACGTATGTTGCTAACATTTGCATAAAGTTTTCAGGATCACTCATTAATTACATACTTCTCTTTGTAACCCTAATACTTTAGATTTTGAAACAATGATATTTTTTAATGGTAGCTATCCCAACAAGGTAATTGGCACCACTTCCAGTACCTGTCTCTTGCAGCATGCCAAGGATATATTAGAAACAATGATATTATCCACAATTTTTGTCTAAAAGATACATTATTTCAGAATTTGAGCTCAAAATGTAATGAAAATATCTCACTCAATCTCCAAAATTATTGATTTTGCTTTCTCGTTGTACTATATAACACTACTAGAAAAATAGGTTTTAACATCACCAGTTTAACATCGGTTATTGGGAAAATCGATGTTAACGAAAACGCGGTGGCAAATTTGTAAATAAATGGACTTTGTTAACATCGGTTTCGTTAAAAACCTCAAAAACCGATGTTAAGTTGTTTTGTTAACATCAGTTTTCCAGGTTTTTAAGAAAAACCGATGTTAACAGGAAGACTTTAACATCGGTTTTCCAGATTTTTAAGAAAAACCGATGTCAACAGGAAGACTTTAACATCAGTTTTCCAGATTTTAACAAAACCGATGTTAACGGCAACAACTTAACATCGGTTTTACAGGTTTTTAACAAAACCGATGTTAAGGGAAATATATTTACATCGATTTTTAAGTGAAAACCGATGTTGTTGTTATTATAAGATACCCAAAAATTAAAATAAAAATCATTCTTCACTCTCGCGCCTATCTTCTCTCTATCGCCCTTCACTGCGCCTCTGGTGTGCCTCACTTCCATTGTCCGTGTTGCCAAACCACGAAGCTTCCATTGTCGGTCTGGGGTTCCATTGTCGCCGCCTCCATTGTCAGCGTCGTGGCTCCCACTAGGTCTGCGCGCCTCCATTGTTTTTCTTTTATTTCTTTTGCATTTGTCTTCTTCTTCTTCTGAGCTTCTATTTTGTGTTGTGTAGGTTGTTTTCCAGTGTTGGTG
>CM023945.1:1903451-1929330 GCA_013407115.1 Glycine latifolia | reverse complement strand
CTTAATTCTCACTTATGTACAAACCTGTCAGCTTTTCTGAAGAATACCTGATGTTTAATGAAATGAACAGACTTAGTTAATCCATCTACTATAACCCATATGGAATCAAAACCTTTTAGAACTTCTTAGGTATGGCTGTAACAAAGTTGCATGGATATGCTATCTCATTTCCATTGAGGTATTTCTAAAGATTGTAACATACCAGAAGGTTTTTGATGTTCTATTTTAGATTTCTGGCAAACTAAACAAGAATATACATATTTACTTATTTCCTTCTTCATCTTTGGCCACCAGAACAAAGCTTTTAGATCTTGATACATTTTAGTGGCTCCTGGATGAATACTCAATTTACTTTTGTGTCCCTCTTCCAAAATTATCCTCTTAAGTTCAAGTTCATTAGGTACACAAATTCTTTCTTGTAATCTCATCATGACATCCATTCCTATCTTAATTTCACTATTTCCTCCATTGGATATATTTTCTAATATGGTTCTTAAGAAAGGATCAAATCTTTGCCTACTTCCTATTTCTTTCAAAAATTCATTAGAAACTTGCAAAGCTTCTAGCTTTATACTCATAGGCATAGTTTCACACATTACACTATGATCCATAAATTGTTTTAACAGATCCATTTCCCTAATCATCAATGCAGATATCATCCAAGATTTCTTACTTAAAGCATCCGCCACCACATTGGCTTTTCTAGGATTAAGCTCAAAGTCATAATCTCAAAAATTCTATCCATCTCCGCTATCTCATATTTAATTCCTTTTGACTAAACAAATATTTCAAACTCTTATAATCACTAAAAACCTCAAAATGAGAGCCATACAGATAATGTCTCCAACATTTCAGTGTAAACACCACAAATGAGCACCACGTTCACAAGGAGTTTGAGTTGATTAGTTTGTATTCTGGTTTCATTAGATGGGGTCATCACACCGCTAGGCATTTGCCAGAGAGAGTACTAAGGCAGTTTGGCTATGTTCAACAAATTCCAGAACTGCCAGTGTCTGAAGTTCCCTCCAATGAAGATATTGATGGCAGATAGGTCCACTTCTCGGAATACCTTGTACAAACTAGAGACTTGGTTGATTATCCAAGTCAATGTGTTGGTGGTTATATGTCGTGGTTCAACAGTATTTCACACCCATTCATGACTCCCTCTCAGTTTGAGGAGGCCCGTGCACGCATTCCGCCAGTGGCTAGTAGTGAACCAGTTCCGGGCCCTGTGCATGGTCATTCAACAGGACCACAAACATAGTACGCGTCAGATGCATCTCTGGATGAGCAGAGGCCCGCACATGCAATGGTAATAAGGCAACATGCTAATAACTTAAACTTTGTTAAAAATTTATTTCTTGCAATGCATAGACTATAGCCACACATATTGTGTTTGTTGCAGGCTATGTGCCAATGGATGGCTGAGGGCTTGCAATATATGCTGGATATGAGGATGGTCACAGAGGGCACAGATGCATACTCTATGACGGAGCAACTGCTGCATCTAGCCCGCAGTGTCATTGACTATGCCATTGTCTACACTCGAGCTAGACGGCCAAGACATCATATGCAGAGGAGGCCTTCAGGTGGTCGTGGTTGAAGACATTTTGATTGCATTTATGTATTTGAAACTTTATTTTGCATGATTGTAGTAAAATATTTGACAACACTAGCAGAAAGAACCTGATTTGAACATTAAATTTGATTGCATATATGACATTAAACATCGCTTTAAAGTTAAACAAATGTCTACACATCTCCTAAATCAATGTGTTGTGTGTGCAACTTCATGGACTTAGTATAGATTTGCATTCGATCAATGTAATGACTAGTCCACTCTTGAGCTTCAGCTGTACAGTGAGTAGCCCACAACCATGCCGTGGACGGAAAAGGACACTTGTCTTTTAAAATAACCTATTTCAAACAAATTACCACATAAATTATGAATTTGACACATTTAACTCAATTCATAAAATTGAACAATAATTCGCTTACCTAAACAAAATGGTTACCATAAACATGACCAATACACAAAAATCGATGAACTTGGGGATCTCTAGGAGGTTGGCTTCTTAGAGGGAAGAATGTCATACTTTGTTAGAGTGAAAGAGAGACCACAATGACGTTATATCTTGATGCAATTACATGACCTATATCGGTAATATTCATCCATTTATCCATTATTACAGTAAGTAAACATTTAAGGCAAAAATATTGAATGTAGATTGCTTTACAAGTTAAGCCAAATCATGAGTAAAGACAACGATGTTTTACCTTGGACAATCCATCAACTAGTAGGGACCGCTTTAAGGTTTCAAACCTGTGTATCCCACCAAACAACGCTATGTATTCATCAGTCCATTGTGCAAGTTCTTTGAGCAAATGATTGCGTACCAAAGACCAAGACTCTTCACCATAACCTAATAAGGCAACAATTACACGATATCCACAATTACCATCAGCTTCTGCATAAATGGATGAAATTGATCGAGCATAGGAACAATCCCGTTTTTCATTAGAGTATCAGATGACGAACTAGACTGTTTTGGAGTGGAGCAACTATTTTGCACATAATATAACTCATCCACATACTCAAAGTAAGACGGGTCCCTTCTCATAGACGTTTGGTGCTTTGTCATGTTCTTCTATGGAGCACCTTTAGTTTTTACCTTATTAGGGGGGACACATGAAATTTAGATCAGGGTACGCAATTGCTTTAAGCTTAGTCTTTAGTGTCATTTTCCCACACAAATCAAGCTTTTCAAAATGCTTGGATATGGCTTTCATCTCATCTGTTATGCTGACGTTGTATTCATGCATACCTTAGGCTGAAAAGTTTAATCTCCGCCAAAACATATGAATGGTGTTAATTGGAATGCTCCCAATAACATACTTAGCTAGCTCACGTGCACAAGGCAAACCATGCATTGTTCTCAGCACACATCCACAACGAGAAGGGTTTTTGCCCGTATAATGCACTCGCTCATACTCAGCAACAATTTGATTTAATGCATACTTGGACACCATGCCAATAAGTCTCTTGTATAATGTAACTTTAAAAACATGCCCTACCACATGTGTACTTCTTTCCAAAGATGCCTTAATTTCAGTATGTTGCAAGGTGATCATATTGTTCATGGCATCCCAAACAGTGCACAAATCACCAAGACTATTCTGTAGTAGCCGCTTTAAGGTCCAATAGGCAGACTCAACCCTGCAGTTTATGATATGATCAATTCATTTCAAAGACATTAAACATATGCAAATGATAATTTGACCAATGTTAGACGCGAAAGTTACCTGTTTGTTGTTGTATTTCCAAAATGCATGACTTTGTTTGTCCATGCTGTTACAAATTTTTCTTTGTGGGGATTCAACCAAGTGTCCTTCACGTAATTAACAAACGTTAGCCACGGTGCACATGCAACATTAAACTTCATAACACAATCATCAAATTGCTTCTCAGAACCATAGTCAACAACATTTCCCCATGCTTCCATGACATAATCCCATGCGTTCTTCTGCCGAATATAAGTTTTACATTTTGCCTTGACATTCTTGTCAATGTGAAACCTACACAATATATTGGTTGCCTCTAGAAAAATAGTTTTTACAGCACTCATCAATGCTAAATCTCTATTCGTAACAATGACCTTAGGGAAAAATTCACTTTTAAGAAAAATCCCTCTAAACCGTTCAAGGGCCCACACAACATTATTTATGCGTTCGGCCTCTAAATAGGCAAATGCAGCTGAGAATGTCATCCCAGTAAGTGTCACACCAACAATGTCAAGTAAAGGAAGTCTATACCTGTTTGTTTTGTATGTACTGTTTATCAAGAACACCATATGATATGCATTGCTCAATTATACTACATCCGGATATGCCCAAAAAAAGTCACGTACAACATTTTCATCCTTCAATCTATGCCAATGAATATACATGTCGCGTTCAAGAAGTTTCATTAGCTGTTGCAACTCAGTATTATTGTCTCTTGTACGTGTCCGGTATGCATATCTTACATTGTATACTTGCTTCAAAGTTGTATAATTATTGTCATTGTGCTCTTTCAAAGTTAGAAGAATATTCTTTGATTTCACCATCGATCTTGTCATATCAGCAACAATGATCTTCTTCTCCTCAGTCAGTCGACCAATATATAGGTGTCCACAGAATGACTTAGCCAAAGCATGATTATGATTGCCACATATTTGCTTCACCATCTACCCTTGACCTCCCGGGACTAGTTTGCCTCGCAACTTAAAAGGACACTCACATTTTCTAGTGCTAGTCATTGAAGGTGTGAAACCTTTTTTTCCATGGTCTATACTTCCCACTCCTTTCACAACCAATTAAGACAAATGATGTCTTTCCTATTTTTCCAGTCGATATGTCACTCCTCATTATGACAGCTACAAAACCATTCTCATTTGCAACAGTATGAGCTCATTTCAATACCGCATCACGTGATTCAAACACCTACACAAATGAATAATTCATCTTTAATCTTCTTAATTTAATCATTTAACAACTTTAACTACATTTAAAATCACATAAACACCTCAATCGTTTTCAATGCTGCAGAACAATCAATTAAACAATTATTATTTTCAAACGCATTAGGGTCTACTCCAATGTCTTCATTCATATTATTTTCTTCAAACAAAATACTGTCATACATCCATTCATCGCTGTCCATCCTAACAAATAAAAATTTAATTTAATCATTAATAAAAATACACACACGCATAATAATAACATTTACTAACATTAAATTTATAACATAAAATAAATTAAATTCACTAAAGTGTTCATTAAATAAATAAAAACATATTTTAACAAATCATGAAAATATAAAGATCACCATTTACATAAACAATCAAAAATTAACTTTTTGTATTTACTTAATCAAATAATTTCTAAAATTAAACTCAATTTTAATTAAATACATGTTTTTAACAAATTATTTAATTTCGTAAGAAAATATTTGTGATTTAACAAATGATGAAAGTCTCAAGATCATCATTTACATAAACAATCAAAAAATTCGGATTACTGAATCCGTACGAAACAGAAAATAACGCCACTCACCTCTGAATCCACCACGACGCCACTCGACGACTCCAACGGCCACCACGACGCCATCACTTCGACGAAGTCAAAACAATGGCACCTAACTACCACCAATGCACAACCGTTCCCAACAATGAAACTCAAACAAAATAAAGAACTAAGAAGCAACGTGTATGAAGCTGATGTATAAGATAAGAAAGCAAACCTTTAGGGGTATTTTTAGATTTTCAAAAAAAAAACAAATAGTGTATGAAGCTGATGCCTTATGGTTATCTTTTAACAGACCAAATTAAATTTTCATCCATTAAGTCCATATTAATTTTTTTGAAGCAGCCCATATCAGATTCTTGTCAGCATTCTAATGGGTGATATTAAATTAGATAATTTATATTAAGCTCATTTAATAATAAATAACTCATATAAATGTTGTAATATAATATATGTATTTCATATTAATTAATTATGAATTATAAAATTATAAAATTCCTTATAATTTTTTGTGGGGAAAATCATTAGGTGCACGTGACCTACATCACAGTTAGTTACAGTCATGTGGGGCGCATGAAAGGGCACAAGTTGATAAGGCGATCTAACAAGGTCACTATTGATAAGTCACTCATAGTGTAAGTTGGTAGTGAGAAAGTCTTAGAATGAATCATGTCCTGAGTGAGTTTGCCAAGACATTATGGTAAGTTATATTTTTCAAACAATTGCCCCAAAGTCAATATCATCTAGGAGCAAGATGATACTAACTTAAAGCGCTAGAGGAACCTAGACATCATTAATTGAATGAAGATTAAGCCAGGGCATTAAGTAAGACTGAAATAAACAAATATTGATGAAGATTCAAATACAAAACTCATGTAACTATTTTAATAAATATTGTGATTTTACATCATCTGTAATACGATTAATCATCCATATATATTTTTTCTTACATAAAATTTGTTCATTTTATAAAAATACTCTTTCATTTGAAACATTCTTAATATATACTTTTTTGCATATTTTAAGTTTTTTCTTGTGGATAGTTTTTTTAAAGAAAAATGACTTATTTGATCCTTTATCTTATTTATTTGGTTTAGTTTAGTTCTTCATCTTATAAAAATTTTAATTTGGTCATTTATCTTATTTTTTGGCTCAATTTAATCTTTTATTTTTTTAAAAGTTTATTTTGACCATTTATTTATTTTATTCAATTTGATTCTTGGGTCCATTTAAGATTGATAACTTAATCATTTAAGAATGAATTTTTTGTATAAAAAAAAGTAGAGAAAAAAGGGAGAAAACTGAACTAAAAATATTTATTTTTAAATGATTAACAATATTAATCTTAAATAAATATGAAGGACCAAATTAAATAAAAAAGATAAATGATCAAACTGAAAAAAAAGATAAATGCCCAAATAAACTTTTTAAAAAAATAAATAACTAATCTAAACTAAAAAAATAAGATACAATCAAATATATTATTTGACTTTTTTTAATGGACCTTGCAAATAGTTATTTCTATCAAATCAAGAGTTAGATTATTTATCTTAAATTTGTTATAATTATTTTCTTATATATTAAAATATAATAAAGTATGAATTTAGAAAAAAAATAAAAAAAAACTCTTTATTTAATTTTTTAAGACTTAAATATTTTTTATTCCTGCAATTTAGTGCTTTTTTAATTTTTTTTCCTTGCAATTTTTTTTTGTTTTGTTTTTCTTCTATAGTTTTAGATAATGCTTATTTTGTTATTCAAATGGTTACTAAAGTGTTTTAAGAACAAACAAATATAATTTATATAAACTAAAAATAAAAAAATAATTTTACAAGGACGAAAAGAAATTATGTAAATTTAAAATAATATTTAAATAATCTAAAAAATTAAAAATTTATTACTTTTTATAATTAAAATAAAAAAATTATTATTTATTTATAAAAATAAATGTACAAAATTTTTATAAATTACATATTAATTTATGTAATTTTATTTATTTATATAATTGGTATGAAAAAATTATTTACTAAATAATTTTTTATAGTTAAAACAAAAGTATTAGTATGTGCGTTTCCTAAAACAATTAAATTTTAAAATTTTATTAATTTATATAATTAGAATAAAAATAATTTATATATTAAAATAAATTAACGTAATTTGTAAAATATACATATTAATTGATGTAATTATATTGATTTATATCATTAGAGTAAATGTAATTTGTGTATTAAAATAAATTACAAAATAATTTATGTAAATAATTTATATATTAATTGTTGAAATTTAATTATAAATTGGTAAAATTAAAATTAAAATAGCTAAAATATTCAATATACATATAATATGATATAAAATAAAATTAAAACTATTTATACATTAAATAATTTTTAATTTATAAATTTTTGTAATTTGAAAAAAAAATAACTATTACTAATGATACATATAAAATAGTGTCTTTAAAACTAATTTAAAAAGTAAGTATTTTTAGTGGTTTATTATCTTATCTTTGAATAAAATGTCATGAGTTCAACTTCACCAAAAACCCAAAATACTTATTTTAAAAAATAGGATGACTAAATATTTTAATTTAGAAATAAAAAATCAAAATTATAAATTTAAAATTATAGGAGAACCAAAATTGCAATTTAATCTAAAAAGAAATTCTATAAATTAAAAAAATGCAATTATCCACTGAAATCACCAAAAAATAAAAACTCGTACACCATCACACTTGCTTATAGTAATCGTATTTGAGATGAAGAATTATGACTACTATATAAATTGCATCCAACTTTATGAACCCACCCTTCCCCGCACACCAACCATTCGACCAACAACATGAATAACAATTGTTCTGTTGCTAAGGAGCAGATATGTCCAACTAGGATACTGGTTCTTTTAATATATGATCAAGCGCTATCCCTCAAGGTATTTATGAATGAGAAATACCTTCAGAGATTCAATCACTATGCAGCAATACTCAACCAGGGGGGTGAAATGTGTGCACAGTGTTAATGGAAATAGAGAAGAGAATAGAATATGTGTACCTTTTTCCTCTGAAATCGGCCCTTATTTATACTGAACTTACCTCCATGCCGGTTGAAGATATTCTCCGATATTCTTAGCCAATATCTCCAACCACATTATACCAACATCTTCATGGCAGTTATTATGTTAAGGGTCCACGATCTTTTTCTATCGTTATCTTCAACAGTTCATGATTTGAATTCTTAATGGGCCTTAACATTGAGCCCATATATCAAATCCATATTACCCCCAGCCCGGCTGTCTAGCTTTCTAGGCAACCGGGATGTACTAGTTGATTCTTCTGACAAGTTTTGATTTCTGCACGTTGTCTTTTATTCTATCTAAACCCGGATTTAAGTATCTCGATTTTCATGTTTTTATTCGGCTTTGCCTAAACTCCATTAGCAGAAGGCTTTAACTATCTCAGGGTTTATCCTTAAGCAGTCACTTGAGTTTTTAACCCTTTCTTGGGCTTTACCCTCAAGATCTCTTACTAGAGATTTTACCCCGTTTCGAATTTCGGAAGCATCCTCCCTCACTCTTCAATCCCGGCTGCTTTCTTGGTAACCTTACATACCATCCCGGCTTTATTAACCGAGATTCCTATGTTAACTTCATTGTCACTTGAGGCATTTTCTAGCCATTTGACTTGTGAACCATTTCTATCCCGGAGGGCTGGTACACCATTTATATCCCGGAGGGCCGGATTATACTTATATTGATTTGTGACTATTCATATCCTAGTCTTTCAGAGACTCGGCACACCACTTAAATTGGTGCGCCATTTATATCCCGACTGTTACCTTTTCTACGAATCCTATTTATTGCCCCTCAGATTTGGGTAGTCACAGATCCATATAAATAATATATCAATTATAGTTACTTGACTTTGCTGTTTGTGTCTCATCATATCTCTTGTTGTAAACATGTGCAATTAATGTGTGTACGCACATTAAATGCTCTATCATTTCATACTGAGCGCTAATTATGAAATTTGAAACTGAATAGACTATTTTACCCCCAGACGTGACGATTCATCCACATCTAACAGTTATGTCGATACAACCATTTGATGGCGTCGAAATGTTTCACACTAATCCAACGGTTACCTTGATTTCTTGCTGGTGCTTATATGCTTATATATATATATATATATATATATATCCTTGCATCTGTCCCTCTATTCTCTTGTTGACGTTACTTCTTCTTGCAAGAACTCCTTCATGCTCCTTGAAACTCTCTGTTTTCTTGTTGCATTTCATGTATTCCCGAACACTTTCGCAAACTCAGGTATCCCTCCATACTATCAAACTTCTTGCTTTGTCTTACTTTGATTGTAGTTTGTTTGTGTGTGTTAGGTCCACTGCCATCTTTGTTCGTCGTCTAGGTTTTGCTCTTTAGCCATTTTCCTTTTCTTGTTGCCCATATTCGGATTCTTCATTTCTCACAGCATTTCTTAACTTCTGCATTAGTTATGAATACTCCTGGGGAAGAACGTAGATTAGACCGACCCATTCCTCCTAGGATTGGGTATTGGTTATTCGGTTTACCCCTTTTTGAAGAAGAAAGGGAAAAAACTTTGTTGCGTCCATATACTAGTGGAACTGACAACAAAAGGAAAAAGAAAATGCCCCAAAACCAAATTCAGTCTTCTGAAACTAAAACCCCTTTAGACGTTCTTCCCTCAAATCCAATGTTAGAAACTCGGTTCGAACCATGCTTCGACTATGTTCATGAAAGTTCTCTACTTGTAAACTCAGGCTGTGACTCTATGGCTGATTCTATTCTTGGATCTTGTCGTCATAATCCTGTTCTTGTTCCTATACCAGTCATCACCAACAATAGGAATGTTGTTCTTGCTTCAGGTACGCCATTCTCACTGATTTTTATTTATTTGTCGTAGTTGTATATAGATCCATCTTCAGAACAAGTTGTCGAGTCCCAGTCTGCCGAGTCACAACCCAACTCACTGTCTTCTTCCACACTCTCTAAATTCCCATGGATAACTCAGGAGGTTCTGTGAATGCTATCCGAACTTAATGCAGAAAACGCTGCGGCCCTCCCAGTCAGAAATTAAGAAAATTTTGTTGTGCGACCCCCAGATAAGGATGAGCCTATCTGTTCTTTGAAGGAAGGGAATTCCCCCTCTTTTTTCTTTTTTAAAGACGTAATAACTCAGATAGGGGTACGATTTCCCTTTTCCGAGTTTCAAATGAACATTTTAAACCATCTTCATTTAGCCCCTTCACAACTTCATCCAAATAGTTGGGGCTTCATTCAAGCCTTCGAACATTTTTGTAGGCCGAAATGAGCGAAAACTATTTGTTGTTTATACCGATACTTTCAAACACTTCAAGAATAAATACTTCAAGGTTGTCGCCGAACCCGATCAACAACCGTTTTTCCTTTCTGCCGCTGATTCCCGGGATGTAGAGTCAAAATTTCCTCTCTACTAGTCCCGTACTCATCATGATTTTCCTCCATCCTCATATCATTTTGAGGAAGTAGATTTATCGGATACTGATGCTGCATCGGTTGCACGAATAGCTGCTTATAAAGAAGCTCACGATCCTCCTAGTGTGGCTGCTTTTGTCCGTGAATACCGTGTCGGGCCTTCCGTCTTATCGAGTATGACCGTTCTTTATTTGCACTTATTATGTATCATTACATTCTAACCTTTGCGTGTACTTTGCAGTTTCGGAGATGGAAAAACAAATTGCCGCTACTATGCCACCAACTCCGAAGAGTACATCTACGCAACCTCGGACCGACGCTTTTCAGCAACCACCAAGACCGCTTGCCCTCTCCTTCTTTCAAGTCATGGAGAAGGAAAAGGGTTCAATGTCTTGTGGTCCGGGATCGTGAAAACGGAAACTGTTCGATGTCCAAAAAGATAAGGCCCCTACCCGCAAAAATAAGGCCCCTACCCATAAAGATAAGGCTGCAGCCAAAAAGGGTAAAGCTGTTGCCATCCCCAGGACCTCGGACCCGGAAATAACGCTTCCCCCGGTGCCGGCGGATGAACCTGCTCCCAACCCGACTTCCACTGCTACCGGGCTATCACCTGGATCGCTTTGGGATAAGGATTTATCTGAGGACTTCTTCCACGCTATCCATGCACCCAAGCGTTTAACGGCTCTGATCCCTTTCTCTGAATCTGAACTTGAAGAACTTGGTGCCATAAAGCTAAATATTCTGAAAGGCGCATCTTTGATTCAGAGTCTAGCGACCGTGAACAAGAGATTTGCGCACATTGTTAATGAATTGAATAACAGCCGTGAAGAATTTGAAACATTCTGGGAAGAACTTAAAAGGACCCAGGATGAACTCCAAGCATCTTGGGAAGATACCAACAAGACTCGGGAAGGGCTTCTGTTGTCCCAAAAAGATAACGTGAAGCTTAAGTCTAGTGTGGAATCTCTTTGCAAAAAGAACCAAGACAGTGCTAAAAATTTTCACCAATTAAATGCACTATTGGAAAAAACGCAAGAGACATTGCACTAGACTGAAGCTAAGTTGGCAGATTCGAAAACAGAAACAGAAAACATACGCGCACAAGTATCGATAGCCGTGGAAGGATCATTCAACAACACTCTGGAGTAGATTTGTTGTTTAAATCCCGGGGTTGAGCTCAATGTGAAGGGAATCCATTTCAAAGCTTTTGTCAGTGATGGTAAATTAATCTCGCCCCTTTCTCCTTGTGAAGACTCCATAGCACTAGAAAGAGAAGATCCTGGCCACAACGAAGGAGACAGTGATGCTACCGAAGACTAAGCTCATTCCTGTCAACTCAAATATCAAAGGGTCGGGATGCCGGTTAACAATGTAATTTGGCTTTTAAGTTTATGCTCTTTTTTAGACATTACCGGGTTGATTCCGGCTCTAACTGTACTTGACACAACTTTTTATTCACGTATTCGCATTTACCGATCCAAATACGCATGAATCCGTACTAACCCAAATTCATATCAAATTATTTGGCCAAAAGTAACTATCTTTTTCGCATGCTGAATAAATATCTGTTTGGTTTCAATGACCAAGTATTTTATAATACAGATTATTGTCCGTGATACGTCCCGGATTGACCCGGGTTTAATCCTGACAACGATTAACATGCTAAATGTAGACATTTATTGTATCATTAAATGGTCATACATTTTAACCTAATCAGGGTTTAAATAGCGTGTCGTTCATTGCCAAGACAACAATAATTGCGATGCATCATATACACATAGTTTTTAATCATACACAGATAAATCTTCGATCTCATCTTAAAGATAAGAATATTTATCTTTGATTCATAACTTCATAAAATGATGCTCGATTGAATTACAAACAACTCATGATCTCAATGAAAGAGAACAATATGAATTTCGAGTTACACAGTCATCGTATTGCGGTCCATATTCTCAATAAAAGAGAAACACATGAATTATGAATTACATTATTGAATAGGAAAACAAATATTTATTATGCCGTGTTCACAGCTTATTGCTCCCTTCAACAGAGCATCAAACTCGGATTTAACAGTAATATATTTTTAGTTTATCGGCATTCCAAGTTCGTTTTATTGTTTTCCCCTCGAGGGTTTCTAGCAAATATGCTCCATGTTCGAGTTTTTGTGCAACCCGATATGGTCCTTCCCAGTTAGCTGCTAGCTTTCCTTCTCAAGCATTTTTTATTTCCAATGTCGGCTCTTCAGAGTACGAAGTCACCTTTCTCAAAGCACCTCGGCTTCACTTTCTTGTTAAACTTCTTGGCTGTTAATTGTTTCGTGGCTAGATCCCGAAAATGTGCCGTATCCTGGATTTCGTCTATCACTTCTAGTTCGCTAGCTAGAGCCTCATTGTTATTGTTCTAACCTTCTTGGAGGATGTTCTTTCTTCTCCAGGACAGTTGACCAATCTCCACCGGTATCATTGCTTCACATCCATAGGTCATTCTAAACGGGGTTTCCTTGGTAGACGTTTGAACCGTAGTTCTGTGTCCCCACAGAACATAATATAGCTATTCCACCCAACTAGAGCCGACTTCATGCATTCATTTCCTTAATCCATCTAGGATCACCTTATTCGCGGCTTCAGCCTGCCCGTTGGACTACGGATGCTCTACTGAAGAAAAGTGATGT
Source organism: Glycine latifolia (assembly GCA_013407115.1). Taxonomy (NCBI): domain Eukaryota; kingdom Viridiplantae; phylum Streptophyta; class Magnoliopsida; order Fabales; family Fabaceae; genus Glycine; species Glycine latifolia. Next base: position 1,916,111 of record CM023945.1, on the reverse strand, counting down.
TGTATGTGGAATCCAGTCATCATTTCCTGAAATCATTTATCAGTGAACTGAGTTCCATTGTTCGTAACAATTTCACCCGGGATTCCAAACCTCGAAATGATGCCTTGTTCGAAAAACTTTTGGACCCGGGCCGAGGTGATGGTGGCAATAGGTTCAGCTTCAATTCACTTCGTAAAGTAATCAACAGCTACTATCAACCATTTCAACTTGCCTTCTGCCGCCTTGAATGGTCCTAAAAGGTCTATTCCTCATTTGTAGAAAGGCCAAGGAGTGGAAATGGATGTTAACTCGGCAAGCGGGGTCCAAATTATCCTGGCGTGCTTCTGACAACTCTCACATCTTTTGACATGATTTACAGCGTCCGTTGTCATTGTCGGCCAATAATACCCGGCTTAAAGGGCTTTCATTGCTAATGCTTTGGCTCCCATGTGTTGGCCATTAATGCCTTCCTGTATCTCGACCAATACATATTCGATCCGGTTCGGGCTCAAGCACACCAGCATCGGGGTGTGCAACCCTTGCGATACAACTCATCATCTACGATAGTATACATAACTGCGTCCCGGATTAATTTCTTGGCTTCCGTCGAATCATCTGGAAACACACCCCGCTCTATATAGTCAATTATAGGTTTTCTCCAGTCTTCGGTTGCCGAAATCACCATTACACAAGTAGGTTCACAAATCTGCTGCTGAATAACGGTCATGTGGTTGCCCGAACCCTTAGTACTTGCTAGCTTTGACAATATGTCAGCTTGGGAATTTTCTTCTCTAGGGATATGACTGACAATCACCTCATCAAAATCTGCCATAATTTCTTTGACCTTGTTCAAGTATTTAACCAATAGTGGCCCCTTCACTTGATATCTCCCCTCAATATGAGCCGTAACTAGTTGAGAATCGGTATGAACCTTTACTTTCATTGCTCCCTGCTCCTTTGCCTGCAACAACCCAATGATGAGTGCTTCATACTCAGCCTGATTGTTGGATGTAGGGAAACTTAGCTGTAAGGATTGCTCAATAGCCACCTCTTCCGGGTTTTCAATTATGATCTCGGCTCCACTTCCTTTCTTGTTGGATGATCCATCAACATACAACTTCCAAATATTTGAATCTCCATTAACCGGGGTTAATTCCATGACAAAATCAGCTAATGCTTGAGATTTAATAGCATGTCGGGCTTCATATTTTAAGTCGAACTCGGACAATTGTATTTCCCAATTAATCATCCTTCCGGCCAAATCTGGTTTGTGTATCACCTGCCGTATTGGCTGATTGGTTCTGACAATGATTGTATGACTTTGGAAGTACTGGCGAAGTTTCTTTGCTGCAACTAACAAGGCAAAAGCCACCTTTTCTAATCTTTGATATCTCAGCTTGGAATTTCGAAGGGCTCGACTTACAAAATAAATCGGTTGTTGCGTGGCATCTGTATCCTGACCAACACAGCACTAACTGCCTCCTCACCTATTGATAAATATAATATCAACACTTCACCAGGTTCTGGTTTTGAAAAAACAGGTGGGTAAGCCAAACATTTCTTTATCTCTCTGAATGCTGCCTCACAATCTGGGTTCCATTTTATGACAGCCTCTTTCTTAAGTAATTTGAAGAAAGGAAGTGCCTTCTCAGCTGACGTCAGAAGAAATCGTGTCAATGCCGCCAGTCTTCCCGTTAATTGCTGAATGTCTTTTTTAGTAGTAGGCAGTTGCATGCCCAACACGGCTTTGCACTTGTCCGGGTTAGCTTCTATTCCTCTATGGGTCAACATAAATCCTAGGAATTCTCCTGCTGAAACGCCGAACGCACATTTAAGCAAATTTAATCAAATATTATATTCTCTTAATTTACTAAATGTCTCTTCTAGGTCCTTTATATAATCCGTCGCGGTGATTGTCTTAACGAGCATGTCATCGATGTATACCTCAATATTCCTGCCGAGCTGGTGTTCGAAGACTTTATTCATCATTCGCTGGTACGTGGCCCCCGCATTTTTCAACCCAAAGGGCATAACATTATAGCAATAGTTTGCCTTGTCGCCTATGAAAGCAGTTTTTTCTTGATCTGTTGGATGCATGGCTATCTGATTGTATTCGGCGTAAGCGTCCATGAATGACAATAAGCAAAACCCGGACGAATTATCAATGAGTTGGTCGATATTAGGCATTCGATACGCATCTTTAGGGCAAACTTTATTTAAATCGGTGTAATCTGTGCATACTCTCCATTTGCCATTAGATTTTCTGACCATCACTACATTAGATAGCCATGTAGTGTACTAAATTTCTCGTATGAATCCGGCTTCTAATAACTCTTTAATATGTGTAGCCAATGCCTGTGTTCTCTCTGGACCAAACTTCCTCTTCTTCTGCAACACCGGCTTCGATCTGAGATACATTGATAGCTTATGGCAACAAAATCTTGGATCAATCCCGAGAATATCTGATGCTTTCCAGGCAAAGACATCCTGATTTCTTTTAAGGCATTCAATGAGTTTGCCTTTTACGCCGGGATCGATCATCCTTCCAATCTTGGTAATCTTCCATGGTTTATCTCCTATATGCAAATCTTCTAAGTCTTTTGCTGGTTCTGGTCTCCATTCCTCAGAACCATCACTCATGTCGAGTTCCACCAAATTTACTGGTTTTCCCGACTAACGCTTTGCCACTTCCATTGCAACTTGCTCCTTTTGACTTATCCTGGGTGGTGAGGATGTATTCTCCTCGTTTTCCTTAATTGTGTTATAATAACATTGCCGGGATTCTTTCTGGTCGCCACAAATTGTTACTATTTTATCCCTGTTTCCTACCATTTTCAATTTCTGATGCTTAGTGGAGACCAACATGTCCCATTTATGGATAGTTGGCCTTCCCAATATGACATTGTATGGTGAAGGAAAGTCGGCTACCATGAACGTAACCCATTCTGACTTAAATACTTCCTTGGTACCTAACGTCAACCGAAGATCAATGGAACCCTTAAGCCTGGTATTCTCCTCGTTGAAGCCTATCAACATTGTCTTAGATGGCTTCAAATATTCTTTGTCTAAATTCATTTTCTTAAATGCACTCCATAAAATGATATTCGTTGAGCTGCCATTATCCACAAACATTCTTTTCATTTGACAATTAACCAATGTTCCGGTAATTACCAAACCATCTTCATGCCCTGACACCACGTTTTGCATGTCCTGTGCCGTAAAGTAAAGAATAGGCAGGTCTGCTTTGCCAATTATTTCTTTGAACCTAGGTTGTTGCCTTACTGAAAGCACCTCCTTCAAATATTTCTTCCTTTGATTGGCAGTGTCTCCCCCGCCTCCTAAAGCCCTGGAAATAACATTACACTCGAACTCCGGCTCCGGGAATTCATCATTGTTATTCTGTTTTTTCTTGTCTTCTTTCTCCTTTCCGGGCTGAGCCTCTCCAAGTTTACGTTTGTTTTTGAGGCCTTGTGTTCAGATCACGTATTGTTTTAACTTGCCCTTTCGAACAAACTTCTTGAGCGCATCCCGGAGATCCCAGCATTGATCTTTAGTATGTCCCGGTCCATTGTGAAACTCACAAAACTGGGAATGATCTAATCCAGCCTTGTTGTATATTGGACGAGGTCAATCCACCTTTCTCATTTCAATCAACGCTACTTCTTTCCACACTTGTGACCGAGATGTATTTAACAGAGTATATTTCTCATACTTTGTTTCATACTTTCCAGGTCTGTATTTAGAATCCGGGTTCCTATTATGATAGGGACTCCTTGATGTTGCCTGAACCTTGGGGGAGGACTCTTCCTTCTAGGGCTTCAGTCCTTTTCTCTACCCTATTTATTAGCAATCTCCATCTGTTCCAACTCTAAATATTTTTTCGATCTAGTTCTAAATTCCATCAATGACTTTACCGGGTCTTTATATATTGACTTTGCCAAACGCGACGAGCCGTTCCACCCGGCCGAAATGAGGTGAACATGTACATTTCTTCCAATCCCTGTACTTGCAAAGCCGCTTCTTTGAATCGATCAAGATAACTCTGCAATGTTTCGCCGGGTTGTTATCGTATTCTACCAAGTGCAAATTTGGATTTTGGCTGTTTCTTGCTAGTTGCAAAATTCAACAAGAATTTTTGTCCGAAATCTTCATAATTACAGATAGACCGTGGAGGTAATGTATGGAACCAAGTCTGAGCGGACCCGGATAGAGTTGTAACGAAATCCTAGATATTATAGGCTCATCGATTCCTCGAACACACATCTGCATGTCGAATTCATTTATATGTACTTGTGGGTCCTGACTTCCATCATATTTCGACAAGAAAGAACCGTCAAAATCTTCTATATATTGAGCATTGACAATCTCATCAACAAAAGAACTGTTATTGTGCTGTCATTTCCTGTATTTCCTCCGATACACTCCTTTTTTCGTTTCATTCTATGCCACACCCCGGACTGGCTCATGTATCGTTTCATGTACTCTAGCATTAGTGAGTTGACGCGGAGTTGGTACTTGCGCATGCGTCACTTTATCAATATTATGGTTTGCCGGATTCTCATTTCGAGCATGCATATGAGATGATCTTCCAACTTCAAACCGACTAGCCGGGATCTCTGAATCAGCTGGAACCGCATGATGGCTCGGATCTGGAGTATGATTACTCTGGTGATTTGTCTCATCCCTAGATGCACATCTATCTTGCTGTCTGTGATCTGTTGGATATAGGGGGAGCATCTTAAAGCTTGAAGCTTAGGACTTGAAGAATGGTTTTGAGCTTTTTCACATGCCTTGGAATGCCTTGGAAGATTGTAAATCAAATTAAGTGTTAAAGAGGCCAATCTGTTGATCCTTGCATTGCATGCATTTAATCATTCATGTGCCTAAGTGTTTTAACAAAGAATCAAAGCATGTTTTTACAAAAGAACCAAAGAAGCAATGTTTTTGGAAAAATGCAAAATACACTGGTTTAATCGATTACACAACATATTAATCGATTATTTGCTTCGTTTTCAAAATTTGGAAAAGCTTTGATGAACACTTTAATCGATTACCATGTAATGTAATTGACTACATAAGACATTTTGAAAAGATGGTTCTACTGCAATAATCGATTACCAAGTATTGTAATCGATTACACAATGCTCTCTGAAAAACATGTTGCACTGCTTTAATCGATTACCGTTTCTCGTAATCGATTACACATGGTTTTAATGAAATGTTGTGCTACTGGTTTAATCGATTACAACTCGTATTAATCGATTATTTTGCTCGTTGTTCAAAACCAGAAAACATATGAACACTTTAATCGATTAAAATGGTGATTTAATCGATTACTTAAGCATTTTAATCGATTATTTGGAGCATTTAATCGATTAATGTTAGTTGCGAAAATTTTATTATAAATAGGAGTGAGGCTTGCTTTGTTTAACAACTTGTCTAATACGAATTTCTGATTACCTTCAAGCCTTCACCAAGATTCAAAGAGTTTTTCTGAACATATAAACCTCTTGTCCCATTTCTCAATCCATATGAGTTCTTGATTAATTACTTGGGCAAGAATCTTTCAAAGAAGAATAGGAGAGCATGTTCTGAAGTTTCATTTGATGATTCAACTCTGTTGGTAATTCATTTGCATTCATAATCATTGGATCATCAGGTTGTTTCTCTCCATTCTCTTTAGGTGTAATTCTATTTTGAATTTTTGTAATTGGGTGCTATTGTAATTTGTTCTTGAGGCTTGCACTAGAGTAGTGTTCTCTGGTTCTTGTTGATAAGGTGTCTAATAAGATTTTAGATTTCCTTTCTTTATCTAGGGTTGATAAAGAGTAAATGTAATCAAGCTTGTAAGAACTAAAATTTTCAATAGTGGAATTCTAATCTAGTGTTGATTAGGAACTGGATGTAGCTTCTCTTGAGAAGTGAACTAGTATAAATTCTTGTGTTGATTCTCTACTCTCTAATCTCTTTTGGTTATCTTGTTCATTGGTTCTTTGAATTCTTATCATTGCTCAACAAGTTCTGTTTTGAGATATTGGTTCATTGAGCTGAGTGAATTGATTGAATTAAAGGTTTCTTGGTTTTAAAGTGATTAAGATCCTAACTCTGATTTAGAAAAGAAAATTTTAAAAGACCAAGTTTTGACCAATTCACCCCCCCCTCTTGGTTAATTGTGGATATTCCTATTGTTTTCATGATCTGTATTATGGACCGGGTTCTCCAAACTCCTGAGGCGTTGCTCCATTCGTTGTAAACGTTGTTCTTCTTCAAGCCTCCACTCTGCATTACGCTCTTCTATTTGGAGAATGACGTTTTTGACGTCCTCCTACCTTTCAATAGCATGTCTTCGTTCCATATTCTCCATCCGAGCCAGGATTGAGTTTAATGCATTATTGATGAGACGTTCATTAGGCTCTGGTTCAAGAGCCGCCACAACCGAGTTCCTCTGCTGAGCATCTACTTGTCCCACTAAAGCAGGAGAAGAGGCCATATCTGAGACTGCGTCAGTGACGTGCACGGCCTTATCGCGATTGTTTAAAAACGCTTCTCTTACTCCCACCTCGACACGTGGGTGGTCATTTTGGTTGCTTCTCGTATTTATCATCGTGAATTGTGGGATTTGAATTTTACAGTCCCCACAGACGTTACCAATGTTCTGTTGCTAAGGAACAGATATGTCCAGCTAGGATATTGGTTCTTTTAATATAGGATCAAGCTCTATCCCTCAAGGTATTTATCAATGAGAAATACCTTCAGAGATTCGATCACTATGCAGCAATACTCAACCAGGGGGTGAAGTGTGTGCACATGTTAATAGAAATAGAGAAGAGAATAGAATATGTGTGCATTTTTTCTCTGAAATCAGCCCTTATTTATACTGAACTTACCTCCATGTCGGCTGAAGATTTTCTCCGATATTCTTGGCCAATATCTCCAACCACATTATACCAACATCTTTGTGGCAGTTATTATGTTAAGGGTCCACGATCTTTTTCTGCCGTTATCTTCAACAATTCATGATTTGAATTCTTAATGGGCCTTAACATTGAGCCCATATATCAAATCCGTAACAACAATTAACCTAACCCAATCGCTTAGTAGTAGCACTGCCATCGTGGGTAAAATAGGAATATATTTCTCAAACTAAAATCGGAAGTTCCAAAAGGAGCCTTTGAGTTGCTCCCACCTCAAACTTAGTTTTGAGCAAAACATTGGTGTAACAAAATTGCTTTTGGAGGCTATCAAACAAGAGCCATAATCTGTTCGATGATCCAAAATGAAGTTTAAAGACACCAAACTCAAATCCAAACATGCTTTTAATTAAAAATTTAAAAGTACTTTCAATGACAAAAATAATAATATGTAATTAAGTTTAAAGACTAAAATGTTACTAAGTGATTAAATTTAGGGATTAAAATGACAATAAGTTGTTATATTCAAAGACCAAATTGAAAAGTTAACTTTTTGATACGTAAGTGTCACGTAAATGACAAGTGACAATCATCAACCATCACTTCATCATCAAAAATGCCATGAAGACATAATTATTTGAGTTAACAGATAAAACTAATGGATATGATTATTTTGTCATACTTTTTACACATTTTAGGATTAAATTTTAGTTTGGTATCTTTGAAGGACTTAACTGTTATCGCCTAACAAATTCAATTCAAGGAGGAAAGTGGATATTACCTTAAAATATAATTAAAATTGTGGAGAGGGGTGTATTATTTAATACGAGGGGTTAATATGTAAATAAGACCGGTTAACCCCATAAGTTAATAAACTATAATATTTGCTAAATTGGATTTGTTTTGTAGACTAAAATTGAAGTTAATTGGAGTTAGGGTTGTGCGAATTCCAATTTCATTGTTGATGTTTGTGTTTGAGAGTTGGAGAGTTGTGCGTCTGGGATTGTGCTTGAGTGGTGGTAAATCATTGGTGCATTCAGAGTTTTGGACGATTGTGACGGGTATTGTTTTTGGTTCCAGCACTCTCTCGTGCATCTCACTCTTGTAACACCCTGAAAATTTACAAGTTGATAGATATTTTGTGTTGCTTAATTATTTAATATAATTCTTGCAATCTGTTAAAGTGTTTTGCATGGGTGTTTGTGCGTGAGGGATGAAAGTCAAATTTTGTGCCTAAGATAGCTGTTCGTACACTCATAGTAATAACGGTGGTGGCTGTGGAAGCTATCCGGTCACGCAAGTTGGCAACTATGATGGCCGTGATAGCTGGCTGTTCACACTTGTTGGCAACTTGCCTCAGGGCTTCGCTTATAAATAGCAGTGCATGAAGCGGAAGCATGTTCACTCTCACTTCTATGTGTATTTCTCTTCTTTTCTCTCTCTAAACTCTTTGCACCCAGAGATCTCTCTTCTTCCACCTTCTATACCACTTTAACTCTCAAGAACCACCGTAGCAGCGGTGGAAGAACCTCTCCGTTAAGAGGAACTCATGAACGGAGCTTAACCTTTCCTTCCTAGTTGCTGTGAGAACTTGTGTTCGAACAAAACACACGTTAGATTGAAAGGAAAGAATCCCTATTTAGGTAAGGGGAGTTTATTGTGTTAATAATGATTTTAGATATCATAGTTGAGATAAAGTGTGTATCTATTGTTTGATGTTTTGCGTGAATGTATTGATGATATTTTTTTAAGAGATGTGTTTGTGAAGAAGACGACTACCAGATTGGATAAGTCGGGTTGAGTATGTTATATATATATATATATATATAAACACTATTGTGTTTTGATGGATGGGTAGGCCGAGTTGAACATATGTATATCAATCCCTTGTGATGTCGACTACCAGGATGGGTATGCCGAGTTGAACGATTTACGTAGCGTGCATGTGTGCATGCAGAACGTAACTTAGTACTTGTTGGCAGACATTTGTATATCGGGTTCCTTACCCAGGATTGTACTTTGGAGCTGTTGAGCTCAAGTTACTTCGAGAGAGAGAGCCATCGGGTTCCCTAACTCGGATGAGCTCGTGCTTTCTCGGGAAAAGAGCTACCGGGTCCTCTACTCGGTTGAGCTTGTGTCCTTTCTTCTAGAACGACCGAGTTTTTCTATTCGGGGTCATTTCTTTAGAACTGTTAAGCTCATCCTCTTAGAACTACCGGGTTCCTCACCCGGGATGGGCTATTCTCTTATAATAGCTAAGTTCAAGCCTTTCTTTGTAAGCTACCGGGATGTCACGTAGGGGGTGTAAATTGGAACTCGAATAAGAGAGGGGTGTAGATAGTACCTTTTCACATTTCGAGGTTGCGCTGCTTAAGTCAGTGCTCATAAGGAGACCAAGTTGTGTGTGACTGGGTTTTCCTTACTCGGCTCTCTTTACTCGGACAACCTTGTGTATGCTGGTGATAATACACAATTGAGTCCTGCAAGAGCTATCAGTTATAATCGATTACAGTGCTTATGTAATTGATTGCATAGTGCTGAGTTCGTCCTTGGTATTTTGTAGAAACCCAAGGATCCCATTGACCGCCTTTAACCAAACCTTTACTAATCCCTACCAACCTCTTCCGACCTCGACCGCTCTTATCTACCTTTGTCCTCCCTTGTCCAAACCTTGACTGATCTTTCCTGACCTAGACCAACCTTTTTCGTCCTCATCCGACCTTGTTCGGATTCTTACCTCAGAGTTGTTATAGCTGGATACCAACTCCGACACCTAAAACTTCACAACGTTTCACTTGTTTGTATGTTTACGAATGACATATGTGATTATGTTGAGATCGGCCATTGTACTGGCTTGAGATATTAAACGCATTGAAACCATGGGGATGCATGGCATTATCCTAGCCAGGACGAGTTGTTCCTGGGGCGGACCATACATTGATGGTGCCCATGGAAATCTAGATGCGTTTGGATATACATAAATACCCACGGGGGTGTATGGCTAGCCAGGATGAGTTTTTCCTGGGCCGGGTCATACATTGATGGTGTCATGGTGATATTCTATGTATTGACGTGAGATGCCGGTACCAGGTGGTTACCTTTGCAAGGACCACGGTCGGTGCATCAGTGGACCTGAGAATGGGTTAGTGTATATGTACATGGGGCGTATGACATTATCCTAGCCAAGACGAGTTGAACCCGGGTCGGGTCACACATTGATGGAGCCTATGTACACACTTCATGCATGACGAAAATAGGATGGTTGACTGTAGAGTGCGAGAAGTACTAGGGGGCCATTGCTGTAGGGATAGCCTTCTGACACCCATTTTGGCTTATTACCATGGGGGGTGAAACCTGTGCACAACAGAGTGACCCCGACGAGCTGCAGTAATCATTTGTACCATGGATTTGGCCTATTGTTCGGGATGGTACCACATTGCATTGACTGAGAGATAAGTCAGGAACATGCATCATGACTAGTCATTATAAGATGAATTGTGAAATGTTTTTGGACGGGTTGTCCATGATTGATTGCATGATGAAATGCTTGAATATTTTTGTGATATTGTGATGACCGAGTTGTCTTTTTATAACTGATGTTATCTATTAATTATTATTTTACATAATAGACTCACATTTGCTTTGTTGTACCTTGTGGTTTGGTACCTGTGATGATCGCGAATCATGTTCGTGTGAGCAGACGGGCAGCACTAGATCCCGGGCAAAGGTTGTGTTTTGCTAGTCACACCCCTTGTTCTAATGGCTACACCCCATCGTTTTGCTAGTTACACCCCATCATTTAATTCCTTGTTTCTTTTGAAAATTTTGTACAATTCAGACATGGTTATTGTAATCATCACCAACTTATGATTTTTTTTATATACAAGTATTATGATGTATTGAATCTTTGTATATTCGTGTTTTGATTCGTGATATTGATTATGCTTACACGAAAAATTTACTACTATTTTCAAAATTAACTTAAAGAGATTTTCAATTAGGAAATCATGATTAAAAGCATGGTTAAGAGTATGATACAGTAGCGACGAGGCGGGTCATTACATTAGTGGTATCAGAGCCTGGTTGGACCTTCCGGCCGGTGAGTTATGAGCTTGTTATGTTTCTTATGTGCATACTGTGTTGATTGTTGAAAGCCTGATTGTTAGAGTGACTAGTTGTTCTGTGTTGGATTATGTTTGTTTATGTTGGAGCTTGTGTAGGATGTTAGTGTGGTCATAGTAAGTTCGTATTTCCATGTCTATTATACCATAAGTTCTATGTGTTGTTGTGAGTTATCAGACTAGTCATCTGTATAATTCGGGACAATGCAAATGAACATTATGGCAAACAGTCCGGAATACAAAGAATAGGGAGTCTGTATAGTATAACTTGGTGTTTATTTTGTATTCCTTCCGGGTTCTCACTTCTCGCTATGCGTAGGAAGTGATGGCTGGTAGGAGTGACCGTGCTATTGCCGATGCTCTCCAAGCCTTAGCTCAGGCATTGGGGAATCAACAAAGAGGAGAAGCTCCAGGAGATGCTGAGTAGCAAGGGTTGGACCATTTTCAATGTAATAATCCTCCTTCTTTCCGTGGAGGATACAACCCAGATGGTGCCTAGACCTGGATACGGGAAATTGAGAAGATTTTTTGGGTTATGACGTGCTCGAAAGAGCAAAAGATCGCCTTCAGCACTTATACCCTAGCGGAGGAAGCCGACTATTGGTGGGATAATACCCGCCAATGCATGGAGGTAGAAGGCCGGTAGTAACTTGGGAGACCTTCAAGGAGGCATTCCTATAGAAATACTTCCCGGAAGACGTAAGGAACAAGAAGGAGATGGAGTTCCTAGAGCTTAAATAAGGGAACCGCACTGTAGTCGAGTATGCGGCTAAGTTTGAAGAGTTGGTAAGATACTTCCCTCACTATCAAGGACGGGATGGTGAGAGCTCAAAATGTGTGAAGTTTCTGAATGGTCTACGGCCCGAAGTAAAGCAAGCTGTAAACTATCAAGGAATCCGTCAATTCCCGGTCTTGGTCAATATGTGTTGGATATGGGATGAGAATTCTCGGGACAAAGTGGCCTTGTAACACCCCGTAGGCCTCCGGTGCGTTAACATTAATAATATCAGTATAACGCTTAGGTATCATAAAATAATCGTCAGCGGAAGCGAAGAATCGTTTTTCTTGATTCATTATGTATGGAATAATATCAGCTTTAAAACACAATACAAAGTCTTACTGACCCAGTTTCTCAAATGAAATAACAACAGCCATACAACTCAAATATACAGGCAGATAACAGATATAAGACATTAGTACTCAGGGAAAAGATACATATCAAATATAACAAAGTTCTGTACATACATATCACTGTCCATAGACCACACCACACATCCCGTGGTGGTACAAAAGAATATCAGCCCTCCATGAGGGAGTACAGAACTATACATCACAAAATAATCAAAACAGAGCCTCCTAGCTCCTAAGGCAAGCAGCCTAGTCTCAGATGGGCCTCCTACCCTGAGACTGCTCCTCTCTGCCAGAAACATCACCTGAAAACATGTAAACCCTACACGGGGTGAGATAACATATATCAGTAAGCTCAGGGTTCTTGGGAAATCATTCCCACCCTGGCCCACTATCCACAAAGCACACATAAGGCAATCACATAACCAAATGGCCCATTGGCCCTCATAGCAATATATCAAGCATCCAAACATGGCGGATCTCATCAACGCCTGGCGGATCTCATCAACGCCCATACTCAT
>CM023945.1:1826490-1894511 GCA_013407115.1 Glycine latifolia | reverse complement strand
TTTTTATTAAACTTGGTTCATTAAAGGTAAAATCTAATAATCCTTTGTAGCTATTAAATAAATCAAACATACATGCATTCATACTTAGGATTAGAAACATATAAGTATGAATGCATGTATGTTTGATTTATTTAATAGCTACAAAGGATTATTAGATTTTACCTTTAATGAACCAAGTTTAATAAAAATGAAAATTACAAATGCCATCAACAAATGATTGGGCATGAATCAAATATCAAAACACTTCTAGTCTTCTGTTTCTTCATGCACTTGAATCTAACAGGCGTCATCTACCTTATGGCAAGGTATGAAGTGAGCCATCTTTGAAAACCAATCCATAACCACAAAAATGGAATCCTTTCCAATTTTAGTTTGAGTCAAACCAAGCACAAAGTCCATAGACAAATCAGTCGAAGGGGAATTGGGAATAGGAAAAGGAGTGTATAGACCATGTGGCAAAACTTTTGATTTAGCCCTTTTACAAACTATGCATATAGCACACAACTTATGCACATCACACCGCATGCCAGGCCAATAGAAATGCCCATGCAACATATCCCAAGTCTTTTGTATCCCAAAATGACCCATGAGCCCCCCTCATGTGCTTCTCTCAAAAGGAGTTCACGTAAAGAACATTTAGGCATACACAAATATTTTTCTTTGAAAAGAAACCCATCATGCCTAAAATACCTATCATGCGCCCCCTTTTCACATGCAACATATATCTTGGCAAAATCATCATCATTCACATACAACTCCTTAATGTGTTCAAAACCAAGCAACTTTGTTTCAAGCATGGCAAGTAGAGTATATCTCCTAGGAAGAGCATCGACCACAACATTCATTTTTCCTTGCTTGTGTTTAATGACATAAGGAAATTGTTCAAGAAATTCAACTCATTTAGCATGCCTTTTATTGATCTTACCTTGCCCCTTCAAATATTTGAATGATTTATGATCACTATAGATGACAAATTGTTTGGGCAAAAGGTAATGTTGCCAAGTATGAAGAGCCCTTATGAGTGCATACAATTCCTTATCATAAGTGGAGTAATTCAAAATAGCATCATACAACTTTTCACTAAAATATGCAATAGGATGACCCCCCCCCCCCCCCCCTCATTTGTAACAAAACAGCCCAACACCCACATTTGATGCATCACATTCAAGCTCAAAAGATTTGGAAAAATCGGGCAATGCACGTATAGGTGCATGAGTTAATTTTTCTTTTAGGGCATTAAAAATCCTTTCTTGGGCATCAACAACCATTCATACAAACCATACTTTGTTTTGAAAGCTCTTTTCCACTCATCCCATTCCCTTATGCGAATTTGATAGTACCCACTTTTTAAATCAACTTTAGAAAAATAGCATGCACCATACAATTCATCAAGCAAATCATCCAAATGAGGAATGAGGTGTATATATTTAACAGCTCTACAATCAGTACACATTCGCCAAGTGTCATCCTTTTTAGGAACAAGGATTACCGAGACAACACAAGAACTCAAACTTTCTCTTACCCAACCTTTTGCCAATAACTCCTCAACTTGTTTTTGTATCTCTTGTGTCTCTTGAGGGTTGGACTGATAGGTGGGTCTATTAGGCAAAGAGGCCCCCGACACAAAATTCATTTAGTGTTCAATCCCCCTTAAGGGACGTAAACCGGGTAGGACACTCTTTGGAAATACATCTCCAAATTCCTGCAAGAGAGAATCAACAACACTAGGAAGAGGGTTAGAGTTAGAATTCAAATACAAGTCCTTATACACGTACATTTCTTGTTTTGCCAAACATGCCCTCTTGATATCACTCTCCCTAGCAAATAAGTTTTCTATCCTTCTCTCAAGCACAAGAGTTTGGCTTTTATCATGCTCTTCATGTTTAGGTTTAGAAATCTTTTTTCTTGTTCTCTTTTTATTTTCAAAGCAACTTGATCTTGGCACACCTCTTTAGGAGAAAGTGGTACAAGTGTTATTTAGTTCTTTTCCTCTTGTTTTCTCCCTTCTTCCTTTCGCCCTTCTTTTATTTAGCTTATTTTTTCTCTCTTTTGTCTTATTTTTGATTTATCATTGGGTTCATCTACCATCGATCCCCATTAACTTGGGTTAAAGGTACTATTGATATTGATGTTGATGTTGATGTATGAGAAAAAGAAAACTTGTTAGTAAAACCATCATGAATAGCATGCTCATCAAATTGCCAAGGCCTTCCAATCAAAATATGATCAACTTCCATAGGCATAACATCACACAAAACATCATCCTTGTACTTACCAATGCAAAAACTTACCATCACTTGTTAATTAACAACCAACTCACCATTCTCACTTAGCCATTGGAGCTTGTATGGATGCGGATGAGGTTTGATACTAAAATTAAGTTTGCTCACCAAGCGAGTGCTTGCTACGTTGGTCTAACTTCCCCCATCTAAGATCAAGGAGCACACTTTCACTTGAATGATACATCCTGTGTGGAAGATGTTTTCTCTTTGGCTTTGGTCATCAACCACAATTTGGTTTCTCAAGAGCCTTCTTACCATTAACAAGTCACCTTCCAGAGCATAAGCTTCACAATCATCTTCCTCTTCACTTGTAATTGCTTTTTCGAGGCATGAGTCACTAGAAATGTGCCCATTGTCCCTTAACACCATTACACATTTATTGGGGCATTGTGAGGCGATGTGCCCATTGCCCAATCACTTAAAGCACTTGATGTTCCTGGCTTTTTGAGTGACAGAAGAAGAAGTATTATTAGTAGAAACCAAAGGACTGGATCTTTTAGAGATTTTACCTTCCTGGCCCATATGGGTGGATCATCTTTGGGTTGTCTATCTTTCTAAGAGGAATGCTTGAAGCTCGAAGAAGGTTCTCAGTTAGAATACCTCATTTTGAGTTGTTGCTCAACTTTGATCGATTGATGGACTAAGGCCCCAAGCTCGACATAATGTTGTAGCTCCACAACATCTTGTATCTCTCTATTGAGCCCATGTGAGATGCGTGTCATGACGACTTCCGATTCTTCAACAACATTTGTTTGTACCATAGCAACCTCCATCTCCTTATGATACTCATCCATACTTAGACTCCCTTGAGTGAGTCTTTGGAGCCTATTGTGAAGCTCCCTATGGTAATGGGGAGGAACATATCTTTTTCTCATTATTGCTTTCATCTCCCTCCAAAGTTCATCTCCTATTCTCATTCTCGTCTTTTGTAATTGGTCCCACCAAATTATAGCATAGTCTGTAAATTCTATGACTGCCAATTTCACCTTTTTGTCTTCTCTATAGTTATTGCAGTAAAAAAGTTGCTCTATTTTCATCTCCCACTCCAAATAAGTCTCGGGGTCATTCTTCCCTTGAAATTTAGGTATTTTAATTTTAACCCCTTCAAGTCCTTCATCCCTCTCATTTCTCCTCCTAGGTCTTTCTTCTCTATTATTTTCCCTATGCCTCTGTTCATTCCTTTGCTTATCCTCATGACCCCTATGACTCTCTCTCTTCATCTCCACTATCACTCCTTTGAGTGGAGGTTCTAGACCTACACATTTCTCTTCTATCCATCCTCTCTTCCATCCTCCGATTGTGCTCTAACATTTGGGCAAATTGATTGGTCAACTCGTCTAGGCGAGCTTGCATTGCATCAGCTCTAGGGGTGGGAGGGATACTAGAATCACTAATCATCATATAGTAGTATGAGAAAAATATGAACAGGAACTCACCACTCTACTCACGTGTTTCACTCAAGAAATAACAACTCATGTTTTCACTCAGAAAATGGCTTTTGATTTTAATGTAAACGCTCTAGCCTTTTACCACTCAAAGTTCTCCTTAGGTTCTTAACAAGATCAGTCGTGTTTCAAAATCAAAAGTTTTTTTTATAAAAATTGTAGTGATCCTTACAAGAGTTGCTCACTGGATTCACTGAACAAAAAGAAAACCACAAAGACAACAATCGACAGGAATTTTAAAAGAAAAACTAGAAAAGGTAACAAAAGAAAGGCACACTCCAAATAAGAAGGCCAAACAAAGACAATATGGAACTAGGAAGAAAGAAAAAAAATTCAATTGCACAAAAAAAGGAATAACATTATAGCACCACAAATAAACTTTCACAATTGTCAAATAAATTAGTGCAAATGGGCTCTCTTTTGAAGCAATATTTTTTTTTACAACAAGCAGCTTAAAAGAAGCACTTCTGGATTTCTCTTCTTATTTTTTTTTAATTAGCTACCCCTTTTTTTCACACTAACACAAATGATTTTCAGTTGATGCCCAATTGTGAACAATAATAGTTCAGTTTACAATAAGGTGCGTAGAATAACGTCGTTACAACAATAATATGAGTAGAATATAATGAAGTTGTAAATTGAAATGATAAAGAACGAGAAATAAAAGAACAGAATGATAAGGAACAAGAAATAAAAGAACGGAATGATAAGGAACAAGAAATAAAAGAACGGAATGATAAAGAACGAGGAATAAAAGAACGGAATGATAATGAATGAGAAATAAAAGAACAAAATGATAAAGAACGAAAACAAAAGACAGAAAAAAAATAGGAATTAAAGAACAGTGGACACAACACAAGAAATTGGCCAATTCTAGGATCCGGGCTCAAGATACCACATGATATGAACTAATATTTAGTCCAATTAAGAACCCAAGAGGAACTTCCTCTCACACACTTTTAAAAGTGCAAAGTTTTTACTCAATTCAAAGGTTAGTATATAAAACAAATGAATGTCTATTTATAGCCAACAAGTGGTGCCTCTCTCCTCTTTCTTTCCAATGTGGGACTTCAGTCACATAAAAACTATACTAAAAAAAATCTAATTCGTGTTGAACTTCATGTCCCATTTTCATCATCATAGAACACCTAAAACAGACATTTGGAACTCAATTTATATTCAAAACATTAGAGATATCTAGGCTCTTCACTTATTGGTCTATCGGCTCTTCACTCATTTGAATCAATTGGAGCAATCTGAATTCTTCTTCCGGGTTGATCTTTGGACTCAAGGCAAGGTTGATATGTTGGCGCAATGCTTGAGAAAGGAAGTAGTTCACTTCATGATCCAATGCTTCTTGTGCTTCCTTTGATCTTGCCCTTGTCATAGGGCCTCCCAATTCTTGGTCCTCATCATGAGGGAACGAAGTGCTCGTGGCGGTGGCGACACCATCAGATGCGATGAAAGAATTGGTGTTTAGTTACTGGCTAAAACTCAAGCAAGAGAATAGGGAAGTAGTCATTAGGGGTAAATAAGGAAGAGAGAAGATAAAAATCATAACCATTAATTATAAAATCATTATTTATATCTTATGACTAAAAATCCTTTCCCACGGTGGCAAACATTTTTAACTTTCTAATCGTAGAATCCATCCTCCATTGAGTTCATAGCATCGCAAACACCCATATAGTTCATTGTTAAGAAGAAAGGCAACATCCTGATTCATATAACTCATATGTGTTTTAAGCCTTATTTGAATGTATATTTTGGTCTAAAAAATCAAAGTACTAAAATGCATCATTGATTAGAGGTACATCTCAATTATTTAAGTTAAGTTTCTTATCTCAAAATTTCAACCATTCCGATCCTCGTTTGTATAACAATTTTGGTTTCTGAGATTCTCATCGATCAATGTGTCAATTGTATGACATTCATCCGAAAATTGGTGAACTAAACCATTCTCATTTTTTATTTGGAGAATTGGAGTTCCCAGGGTTGGTTTGAGGGAAATGTTTCTAAGGAAAAACACAATATCAACATAATGAACACAACTCATTATATTTTCATTTCATAATGCACGAGTCATACCTGTTTCTCGATGACTTATTAGTTATATTATTTTTTTCATAAACTATGTATTATGTTAAATTAGTTATTTACTTAGGAAGAGCATCTTTAGTGCAAGATCTTGAGCAAGGATCTTGAGTTCAAGATCTAATCTTCACTAGATATCCCAATAAAGGAGATGAACATATCTCCAACATAGAGAATGGATTATTGTAGAAGAACCTTTAAAATCTGCGCAGTGTTTACAAAAATTATTCTCTCTCCCTAAGATCTTAAAATGAGATCTATCACTAAAGAAAAAAATGAAAGAAATCTTGAGAGATCTTCAATCCTATGTGACACTATGGGGTATATCAAAAAGTGATCTAAGATTCCAATTTGGGATCTACCATTAAAGATGCTTTATGCATTTCACGAAAGTTCAGACACTTTTTTTCTCAAAATTATCTCACCTAGGTGCCTAAGCTTGAACTTTGTTGTTGCGAGCTTTATTCCAGACTCTTGACCAAAATAGAAAAAGCTCATAACAAGCTTAATGAGTACACCTACTTTTTGTTAAGACTAACTAGGGTTGGCAAAGTGGGCTAGCCCACCAAAAATGGGCAGGGCTAGTCCTAGCCCAACAAAAAATGGGGTGGGTCAGGCTGGCCCACTTTTGCAAAGTGGGCTAGAAATGCTAACCCGCCCCACTTTAAGGTATATTGGTGGGCCAGTGAGCCAACCCACCTAAAATAAAATAAAAAAGTTAAAAAATTTTAAAAAAAGACAAAAAATAAACTAAATTTCAGAGCACACTCTACATAAACATAAAACATCCATTTCATTAATTAAATGAGCATATCCAAGGCCAATAATCATGTAGCTGTCTGTGAAGAAGATCAGTCGACCATCAGGCGCGGAGCAAAGCAGAGCGGAGCGGGTGCGGGAGTGTCGTGTGCAACCTCAATTTTCACTTTTCAGATTCTCTCTACACATGACCTCTCACAATCTCACTCTTAGCCTCTCGTTCATTCTCTCTTATCTAATCTTAATATGATAATATCTCTTGTTCAGACATCAGACTTACTTGAAATTGCACTTTTTCATTGGCCTGGTGGGCTATGGCCCGACTTTGGCCCTCGGTTTTAGAGGGCCGGGTTGGCTCGGCTCATTTTATTCAGTGGATTGACACTGTCAACCCAGCCCAAAAAAGTTTGCTAAATGGACTGGTCCGTCAGGTCAAGTCCATTTTTTCATCCCTAGGACTAACTATCTTAATTTGAACCCAAACATAGCCTTAAAAAAGAAAATCAAACATAGCACCACCATAATATTAACTATATTTTATTTACTTAAAAAATTAATATTAAATACGTGCTTAAAAAAGGAAGTTGTCACATGTATAACCAACAGTGCTTTTGAAATTAATGGTCAGTATTCAAGGATTCTGAACAAGAAGTTTTCAGCAAGTTTAACTTTTCAAACATTTTTTTCTCAACACAAGATTCTAAACTAAATTTCTACTCGTCTAGACTTAGACTATGTTTGGTTTACCGGTGGGAGAGTTCCAACCTCAATTTGAGGAAAAGAAGTTTGATATCATGTTTGGTTTCTCTCTAAAAGTATATTTGAGACTATAATTTAGTCTAAAATCACAATTTGAGAGTAGCAATTATTGAAATACTTTTACAAACTGCAATTCAAACTTGCACTTGTATATTGTTTGAAATTTGAAAAAAAGTTTCCTCAACATAAAAAATTATTAAGTTCATCCAACATGACTCACAAGCCGCATGTCTTACATGGAAAGCATGTTGTACTGGAAACGAATGAACAATCAAGGAATCACAAATTCTGTACGTGCGATGAAAATGTAGTAATTACAGATTACAAATAAAAAATACTATAGTAGCCGATTTTGTGTAACATCATATGTTGATGTTTCTGCATCATGTTTTTTTTCTCTTCTAACTAAGATTTGACACACGCAACTAATTTTCCTCCCATTATGTCAGGTCATTCTTTGGTAAAATGATATCTCTATTTGTGACTTTATGTCCAAGTTGTGATCAAACTCTAAATCTTGATTAAATGACTCAAATGTCAAATCATATGTGCCAACAATTTTTGTGAATTATGAGCTAGAAATTATTTCTATCATGTGATAATACATCAAGAAAGGAAAAAAAAAAAAAGAAGAAAGAAATTCTTATTTCTACAATTAATTGTGGGCTGTATGAATAGCAATTATTACAATCCGAAAGTATGACAACACTACATTTGATACTTGACTTTTGATGTAATAAAGAACTATAAAAAAAAAATATCAGTAATCCTCCTTCTATAGAATATTGGTGTGGGTTTAATATTGGAGAATACTAATTGAAAAACCTGTATAGGCTTGTGGAAAAAATACTTGAAACATTAGGTATTAAATTTTATTATAGACTTAAATATATTTTTTATCTATTAATATAACAAGTTTTGTTTTTAGTCCCTCATAATATTTTTAGTACTTTTAGTCCCTAGTTTTGCTCTGATCTTGCAAGTTCTACTTAATCACTAAATTGAAATATACACAACAGAAACAAGTTCTTGTCTTGTTTCAGACTTTCAATTGTTAAAGAAACCCATTTAAATAACAAAAACTTGTTTCGATGGTGTATTATCATTTTGCACCCCCATATTGAAAACTTGTTTTTGTTGTTTATTTCACTCGTATACACTGATGTGTACACCAACGTAAACATTTTTCCAACAAGAGTATTTTCTTAAAATATAATAGTAATAATAATACCGATATATGTTGAGAGGTTTTAATAACAATGTGGAGGTCCCCATAAAATATAGTACGAGAAAAGCAAGGTTTTCCAAAGTTTGAGCCTATTTCATTACTTTAGTTTTAGGCTTTAATGTACCAAGGGATTAGTAATGGATCGAATATCCTTCGAACTTATTTTTAGTAATGACAAGTACTATATACACTTCCCTTTTTGTTAGTACACTCCCCTTTTGATTTTTTTTCAAAAATATCCCTGAAAAATACACTATCCTTTACTCTCCGCAAGTCTCTCCCACAGCCTTCTCTACGGATGTTGTCACCATCACATGGCCAAATGCTTCAAAAAAATGACTTCATATTCCAGGGATACCACTGCTCGTGAATCATGGGTGCAATTAACATTGACAAAATTATATGATTTGAGGGTTTAGAAAGAAGATGGACTCTATTTGTGCCAAATTGCTTTGCAACTCCACTATGTTGAGGATTATTATACGCGCATATATTTGTCTGTTACTTCAATCTTTTAAAGCAATTTTCTATTTTTATAAACACTATTTTTATTCAACATTACCATCTTGATGCAAATTTCACATGTTTTTGATTTATACAAAGGGTTACTAGGAAATAATAGAAACAAAACTAACCATGGAAGACTATGATAGTAGCATCCACCATCAAGAGAATCAAGAAGATGTTAGGAAATTAATTTTTTTGACGTTATTAAGTGCTACATATTATATTAATAATTATATTATGTAATTTAATATATATTGGATAAATTAACGTGATCAATTAAATATGTCCAAATATATTCCTAAGTAAATATGGGATAAATGGGTGGATATGAGTGTTGGGCCAATTAGGTTTAATGGGAGCTTACTGGCCCAACAATGAAGTAAAACACTGTATATAAGATTATGGTCCCCAATATGTTAAATCAAGTTTTTTTTTCTCATATAGAGAGAATAACCTCTAAGGAGTCATTTGACTGAGGAAGACTAAAACTCATAAGGAAATACTAAAAGACTACAAAAACAAAAGAATAAATCACTGCTGCAATGGAAACAAGTACGCTTTATTTGTTTAAGATTTCTTGATGGTCCAATATGATGTTTCTAGGGTTTTGTTGGATGCTAATTTTCACCATAAGAATTTAGGAATTAATTTTTTAACAATTGGTATCAGAATTGTGTCATATTGAATTATCAAGAAATTAGGATTGAAGTTTTTTTATTTATTTGATGCATGGATGAATTTTTGGTTGAACGATTATTTTCTCCCATTTAAATGAACACTTTTTTTAGGGGAAATTATTTCTTCTATACATAAATTCATCTTGACTCAAACATTTTTTTAAAGGATTCAGGCTTTACATGACATATCTTGTTAAATCAAATGTAAATATATTTGGCTTTTTTAAGTCATAAGGTCATTGTTTTAAGATCATCACAGGATGAATTAATATATCAATATATGGCTAATATAGGCTCCGTAACACCATGGAATATCAAGTTGCTAAGTTGGGTGTTTGATATGTGTTATGTTGCTTGATTATTTGATTTATTTTATAATTTGTTGTTTTGTGTGCTTGTGTCTTGGGATGTGTGTTTGGTGGATGCTAAGTCAACTTTGTTGGCTGTGGTTGTTGTGCATGCACGCATGGTGGACATGTCTTGTCAGTAGTGTTTATAAGCAGCAGAGTGCGCAGCGGAAGTGTGTTTCTTTCTCTCTTCTTTGCGCTTTTCTCCTCCTTTCTCTCTAAACTCACTCATACCCAAAAACCTCTCTTTCTCAACCCCTCTGCATCACCTTTAACCTTCGAGGACCACCGTAACTGCCACAGAATCCCTTCGTCAAGAAGAACCTCGTGGCTGGAGCAAAAGTCTTGGACAACCCATCGTGAAGCTCGAGAACGAACTCCTGGTTAGGTAAGGGGAGTTTATTATGTTAATAATAACTTTAGATACCATAGTTGGGGACCAGGGAGTCCAACTATGAAGATGACTGCATGTCCATGTTGTGTGTTGTTCTCTTAAGTCAAACTGTCTTTTAATGAATGGGATGTGGTATGTTGATGTTTGATGGTGTTCTTGTGTGTGGATGTTTGTTGGTGTTCTGGTATGAAGAGTTTGATGGTGTTTTTGTGGGAGAGTTGACGTCGTAAGAACTCCCAGGGCATGCTTATGAAGTTGGTATTTTTGATGCTGAAAACTCCCAAGACACTTTGTAGTAGTGTTTGTAGAGGTGCCGGATATCGGGATGGGTATGCTGAGCTGAGCTATTTACGTAGCATGTTTATGTACATAGTCTTCTGTTGGCGGAGGTCAATATACTGGGTTCCTTACCCGGGGTTGTTCCCTTAGAGCTATTGGGCTTACTTCCTTTTCTTTAGATATACCGGGTTTCTTATCCAGGGTTGTTTCTTTAGAGCTGTTAAGCTCATTTCCTTTCCTTAGAGATACCGGGTTCCTCACCCGGGATGGGCTATTCTCTTTAGAACTGCAGAATTCAAGCCTTTTCTTTGTGAGCCACTGGGTTTCCTTACGCGGTAGAGCTCGTACCTTTTCTTTGTAAGCTAATAGGTTTTCTTACTCGGTAGAGCTCGTATCTTTTCTTTGAGAAGCTACTGGGTTTCTTACTCAGTAGAACTCGTATCTCTCCTCTGAGAAGCTACCGGGTTTCCTTTACTCGATTTTCGTAGCCCGAAAAAACTTGTGTAGGTTTGTGATATTAATACAATCACAAGTCTTGCTCATTGTACCAACCAAGCGCTATCTGCTATAATCGATTACTGCACTTATGTAATCGATTGCATAGTTCCGAGTCCGTCCTTCATATTTTATAAAACCCAAGGATGCCCTTGACCGACCTTGTCTAATCTTTACCGACCTTATCTGCCCTCTTCCGACCTCGTCCGCTCTTGTCCACCTATGTCCTCCCTTGTCCAACCTTTACCGACCTTGACCTCCCTTGACCAACCTTGACCGCCCTTGTCCGACTTTGTCCGCCCTCGTCCAACCTTGTTCGGATTCTTACCTCAAAGTTATTATATCTAGGTGCCAACCCGGACACCTAATACTTCACATCGGCTTACTAGTTTATGTGGTGTTTGTGAATGACGTATAAGGAACGTATGTGATTATGTTGATAACAGTTGAGGTCGGCCTATGTGATGGTTTGAGATAATGATGTATGCATTGATACCATGGGGGGTGTATGACGAGTTATCCTATCCAGGACGGGTTGTTCCTAGCTGGGTCATACATTGATGGTGCCCATGGTTATCGAATGCGCGTGGATATACATAGATACTCATGGGGGTGTATGACGAGTATCCTATCCAAGACAGATTGTTCTTGGCTGGGTCATACATTGATAGTGTCGTGGTGATAGGATATGTATAGACACGTGAGATGCCGGGACCGAGTGGTTAACCTTGCAAGGACCACGGTCAGTGCATCGATGAGCCCATATTGGGACAGCCCGTGATTTTTGATGGTATGTATGTACATGGGGGTGCATGACGTATTAACCTATCTAGGACGGATTTATTCCTAGCTAGGTCATGCATTGATGGTGCCCATGGGACATACGACATTTGCATGACAGAAATATAATGATTGGCTGTAGGGTACCGGGCTACTAGGGGGCCACGTCTGTTAGGAACTCCTTCTGACACCCCGGGGCTGATCACCACTGGGGGAGCAGCCTGTGCACGACAGTGGTGATCAGCCTGTGCACGACAGAGTGACCCTGACAAGCTACTGCATCATCAAGACCACAGGGATGGACTATTTCCGGGATGATACCACATGGCATGCTAAGAGATGAGTAAGGAGCATGCATCATGCTAGGCATTATAAGTTGACTTGTGGAATGTTGTTGAATGACGGCCTGTGTTGATTGCGTGATGAAATGCTTGGATCTTATGCTGATATCGTGATGTTTAGATTGCCTTCTCTAGCTGATGCTATTTATTGGTTGTTGCTTAACATGATAAACTCACCCTTGCTTTGTTGTACCGTGTGGTTGGTACCTGTGATGATCATGAACCGTGTTCGTGTGAGCAGACAAACAGTAGTAGGTGATCGGGGAGATGACCACTTTTTGGTTGGAGCTGCTGAGTTGCCAGGATAACGATGAATCAGACCCCGGCCATGATTTGCGTTTTTGAGAATTTACCTTTCGTTATATAATTTCTTGTTTCTTTTGAAAAACTTATACGCTTTAGACACAGTTATTTGTACCTACAACTAAACTATGTTTTGTGTATATATATATATGTGTGTGTGTGTGTGTGTGTGTGTGTGTGTGTGTGTGTATGTATGATTGAGATGTCTTATGCGTATCTTAATTACGTGTTTAGTCTATGATGATGGTCATCATGTACTCGCGAAAAATTTATTATTGTTTTTGTAATCAAATCAAAGGAGTTTTTATTTAAAACATGTTAATGGCGTGATTAAGAGTTAGCAATACAGTAGCGACGAGGCAGGTCATTACATTAGTGGTATCAGAGCAGGTCGAATCTTTCAGCCAGTGAGTTATGAGCTTACTATGTTTCTCAGTACCTGTTGTGTTGATTGTTGAGTGTTTGATTATTGAAGTGACTAACTGTGCTATGATGGATCATGTTTGTTTGTGTTTGAGCTTGTGTAGGGTGTTGTTTTTAGTGTGGTCATAGTATATTTGTATTTCTCACGTCTGCTATACCATAAGTTTCTATGCTTTGTTGGGAGTTATCAAACCGGTCATGTGTATAATTCGGGACAATGCAAGGGAATGTTATGGCAAGCAGTCCGGAATACAAACACTAGAGGATCTGTATAGTATAGCTTGGTGTTTGTTTTGTGTGTATTCCTTTCAGGTTTTCACTTCTTGTTGTGCGCAGTAAGTGATGGCCGATAGGAATGAAAGAATATGTTCTTGCTATGTCGTAGGCAATTGCAATCTAATCTTTTCCTTATAAGAGAGTGCTTTTGGTAAAAGGGGATAGATTTTGGGGGTATTTTTGGAAAAATAATTAAAAGGGGAGTATTTTAGTATTTATTAATTAATAAAGTCCCAGCAAACATGTTTTGTACTTGTGCATCAGAAGTAGTATTTATTATCAGATTATGCATTATTATTGTATTCTTCTTCGGGGGTTAAAAATTCTCATTGACTAATGTAACTGTCGCTAGGCTGAAATCCAAGCTTTATTCCAAACTCTTGTGACAAAAAAAACAAAGAAGTTCAAAACAGATTTAATTACTACACCCACTTTTATTACGCCTAACTTGCATAATTTTAACCCAAACATTATATTATAATTTTTTTCCAACAACGGCAACAACAAAATTTGAATCTAAGACCCTGTGTAAGCTACCCAAAGTCTCTAGTACTAGATCAACCCTAGTTAGTGCAGTTATAATCACAATATTAATTATTTATTTTAAAAATTAATATTAAGTATGTGCTTAAAAAAATGAAGTTGTTACATGCATAACCTACATTCCTTTTGAAATTAATGGTCAATATTCAACAGCTCTGCACAAGAAGTTTTCAAACATTTCTTTTCTCAACACAATACTCTAAACTAAATTACTAAACGTCCAAGGACTTAACTGTTTGAAGTTTGAAACAGAGTTTTCTCAACATTAAAAAGTAGTATCAAGGTAATCCGACATGTCTCACACTTGAAAAGCGTGTTGTATTGAAAAAACGAGTGAACAATACTACTAATTCTGTACGGTGCAAATGTATGTAAATTACATAATACAAATAAAAAATACACATGTTTCTATATATCATATGATCATACATGATACATCAAGAAAAAAGAAGAAAGCTAATAAATAAAAAATAAAGAACTTCTTATTTCTTCAATTAATGGTGGGCTATGAAATAGCAATTGTTACAATCCCAAAGTATGACAACGCTACAGTTGACACTTGACTTTTGATGTAATAAAGAACCAAAATAAAAAAAATCAATCCTTATGAATGAAAGACTAAATAAAATGAACAAATTGTAAATTGACAACATTACTTGTTATTTTCCCTATCCCCTTACACGGTTTGGAAGAAAAAATGCCTATGATTTCAAACTTGTGTGGATGTTGAGATCTATGTACAATGCTAACAACACTTAATAATTAAACTTAGTGCTAAATAATAATTAATGGAGGCCAATAAGTCAAGCTAACATGTGACCAGCGTCCTTGTTGTTGAAGTAAAAGTAAGATTTCTTGCGAGAGGAAGTGCTAGAGAGTACGGTAGAAAAGCCATTGTATTTGCCATCAAATTTTGATAACCCTATTTTGGTAAGAAAGTCAAATAGCTCATTTTCTCGGACAAAAGGCTGGGCCATGTAGTCCTCAATTGCCATCCACTGAAAAAACAAAGAAAAATTATAATACTATGATGGCATAATCTATACCTATTAATAATAAAAATTATTTTATTCGATGTACATATTTCCGTACATAATTTTATTCTTAAATCACTTTTTTAAACTTTAAGTTTTTCTTCTAATTTATATTAATTTTTTACTTTTTTATATTATTAATTTTTTTATTCTGTCATTTTTTATTAACTGTATTTAACGTCTATTTTGTATTATTTAAAAAAAAAATAGAGAGGCACGTCTTCCCCTAGTATATAGTAATGCTGCCTAATTTTTTTCTGGGACCATTTTCTGCATATAGGTTATCAATAGGCACCCTTTTTGTAAGGATTCAAAGCTAAATTTGTAAATAGCCTAGGATTTGTTTAATTCTTAAACAAATATTTTTATTTATGTTTTCATAAACAATTATAAAAGTATTATCTTATTTATATTTATTTTTTGTATTAAAATATTTACAAAAAATAGTGAAAAAAATAAAATTGTTTTTATAATTTAAAAAAATGATGTAATTATTTGTAAAAATTTAAATAAGTCCTTAATCTTATTCTAGATAAATTGGATACTGAGTGGTTTTAGAATATGCATTCATACCTGAGCTGCCTCAATTTCTGAAACTTGTCTCTGAATTTTAAAGGAATGAGGTTGCAACATGCAAACAAAGAACAACTCTGATTTCCGGAAGAAAGATTTATGCCTTTCCCTGACACCAGAAAACACAGATCATTAAGGGCATATACATAATTAAATTTGAAGAGCAAATTATTGCTAAATAATGTTTGTAGCAACCAATGATTATTGATGATGATGCTAATTATTTTCATGAAACACCAAACACAGATTATGTTTGTAGCAATCCATAATAGTATTTGATAACTTACTTAAATGCTATGACCTCCACAAACTGTGTGTCTATCTGAAACAAGAACAAGAGCAGTGCCCTTAGACTTGGAAAGGGTTTAAAAATTATTAAATGGTCAAAGTATTATACTATTTGATTATGTTTTTGCTTACCCCTGTCTCTTCTTTGACTTCTCTAACTGCAGCAGTACAAATATCTTCACCCTGCAAATGAAATTCAAATTAATCAAAAAAGTATTTTTAATGTTTAATAATCAACAATAATTTTTTTTTAACATACTTCGTCAACGCCTCCAGTAGGCAACTTCCAGATTCCTTGGCCACTAAACCTGCCATTGCTCTCCTGAACCACAAGCACCTGTCAAACAATTTTATCAATTTAATTAAATTAGAATACATATGTTCTGTAAAGATTTTTTACCGTATCATTTAATCATAAATATGATTTAATTGAAAATAATTAACTTTTATAATAATTATTTCGAGTGTCATATTAAAGTAATTTCTAAAACATCAGTGCATCAAAATTATACTCCAATTTCATTAGTTTTAATATATTTAGGAAAACAGGTGGCCACTGACTCACTAAGAAATATGAGTCTTCATCACAAAAGTAGGTAGGATAGTCACACCACAAAATCAAGGCAGAGATGGACTCCAGGTTCATGCATTTTCCAGGAAGCAGGGTTGAAAAACTTGAGCAATGAAAATAGCAAAAAAGAGAGGGTAAAAAGAAGAAAAAAGGCTAAATGAACTAAAAAGTTCATTTTTTTTTTCAGTTTAATCCTTAATATTTTTTAAAAATTCAATTTAATAATTTATCTTATTTTTCAGCTTAATTCTTAATCTTTTTTAAAAAAAATCTATTTAATTATTTATCTTATTTTTTATTCAGTTTAATTCTTTATCTTAATTTTTTTATTTATTTTAATCTTTTAATATATTTAAAATTGACGTTAATCATTTAAAAATAAATAAAAATTATTCAATTTTTTTCCCTTTTCCTCCACTTCATTTTTAACTAAAAAATTTATTTTTATATGATTTACGAATTTAATATTAAATGGATGAAATGACAAAATTGAACAAAAAGAATAAAATAAATGATCAAAATAAATTTTTTAAAAGATAAAAAACTAAACCGAACTAAAAAAATAAAATAATGATCAAATTGAACTTAAATAAAAAAATAAAATAAAAGACTAAATAGGTGATTTGGCCAAGAAAAAAGAAATCTCACATAACAATGGGAAAAAAAAAAGGGTTGATTACCTCCCTGTTGACATTCATGACAAAAGCACCAACAGCAACGCGGTGTGAAGCATTTGCAGGAAGGGTATCAGGAGTATTGGGAATCCAATTCACAAGCATCAAGTAATCTGGTTCAGCATGGTGGAATCTGAATCCAGCCTGCAAAAAGAGAAGCACAACATCACAAATGGCTTCTAATCTAGCAATTCTTTATTCTTTATGGTCAGATCATCGGTGTTAATTTGTACTAAATGAGACAATTATGGACGACAAAGTTCTCCTTTTGGCGATTGCATATAGTTAGACTTGAATTCGAGATTACTTATTAAGCTGAAACAATTAATCATGTGCCGGTTGATCAGTGTGTTCGGTGACTTCTAACATGTGTTTACCTTAACTGCAGAATCCACAAGATTTGAATGCTCTCTGGGCAGCTTGATCCACACTCCCTTCTTTCCCTTTAGAAACCACATTTTGAACAATTGGAAGGGTGAGTTCAAAGTTATCAGAAACTAATGAGCATTAGAGTTGTTACTATTATTATTTTGAAATTTGTACCTTTTCCTTCCATTGTAATATTGAAGCTTCTAGCAAAGAAGCAAAAACTGAGGAATCCATAGGCTCCTCAATGTTTACAATAACACCCCCATGTTGGTCTTCAACTGCTCTGAGTGCATCAATGGCTTTACTTGGCACTTCCTCTACCTTGGCCAGAGAAGCTAAGGTAGCTGACATGTATGATCTAGGGAAACCAGAACTGTTCTTCGGGCCTAAAAGGGTGTTTAATAATCATTTATGCTTAAAACATGAGTAAAAATGAATCTAGTTCTTGAAATTATTATTATTATTATTCATTTGGTCAATAACACCAGTAAAAAAATAGTTTACTAGGTTGGTTATTATTAGTTAGTTTTAGTATCGCACGTTAATGCATTCATTAATGCACATAATTTATTCTCTAACCTCAATACTAAATTGACCAATACTTATATATTTTAAAGGATTAAAATGATTGATTTAATAATACTAAAGAATAACACAACTGGAGAGACTTAATTAATTGATAAATTTCAAAGTGAGGATTAGATTTCTTTTATAATGTCAAATATCAAATTAATAGATAATTTTTTTTGTTAAATTTATCCATGTATATTATGATAAAATAATTTGAGGGTTTTTTTTTATAATTTAAAATCTACTTATAGATTTAATTTTTATAAGTCTAACTTCTCCTGAAGGAAGGAACTGGGGTGTATAAGTTGTCTTAAAAGAAGTTAAATTCATTTTTTTATGAATACTTATTAAAAATTGATTCAGATTAGACCAACATTAAAAAATTAAAAAATAAGCTTCTTAATAAGTTCAATATTAAATTTTAGATAAGCTAATGTAAAGAAAGTTTCTATACATCAGTATATGTATTGGATTAATTTTAACTTAAGAAAAATATTATTTTATTTATTTTTCTTTTTTTTTTTCCTAAAAGTATTTATAAAAAAAATTATCCCAACTTACTCAAGCATTAATTATTACCTCGAACTTTAGGGATCATAGAGCCAACAAGAGCACTAATTTGAAGTGGAGGGGCACGAGAAGAAGATTTAAGTAACAATTTTGAAGCTGCCAAAAGGGAGGAAGAAAAAGGCTTACAAGCTCTAGAACTCATCATCATGAAATCAAATGCAATTATCAACGCAAGAGAGAATAACAAGACTAAGTAATTATTAGGTTTTCTTCGAAACTCAAGTTGTGGGAGAGAATCAAGGCTTGAGAATTATATAGCCTATAGGGTCGTCATCATATGGTGCCAAAGGGACAATTTCCGTGCAATCTGTGGCTGGGACTTTGAATTAGTCATTGCATTTGTTTTAATTACTTAAGAAACAAACTCTTAGAATATGAAACGAGAAATCAACAAGAAAAAAGCTAAAAGACAAAAATTGAAGCAATGCGACACACCAACACCACAAGTTAGCTTTTCATATTCAAACTAAACGTAGGAATTTTGTGTCACTTTTTCTTTGAAGTTACAAATGAAACGCGCTGCAGAATTCATCAACTAAGGTCCATGGACCCGTGCAGCCATCTTAAATAATAAAAGTTTTTTTTTCTTTTTTTGCATTAAATAGTACTTAACCTTATGTAGTAATTATTTTAAATATTTCTCTTTAACTACTTTTCAATATTTTAAAAATACCTAACTCAGTTTTGTACTCCTCGCTTCCTAGGTGGTTGTTGAACTTGTCAACAACAGATACTAACAAACATGTTCTCGATCATGAAAAAAAATATCAATTTTTTGGGGACTCTCTGATTTATTTTTTATTCTTTAAATTTTTTTTATAAAATAGCTTTTGGAATTTTTTTAAGAATATCAAAGTGATATGGTGATTTTTTAAATCAGTTTTAAAAAGATAGGAAAGAAGAATTACGACAGCTTATGTACACATTTATTGTCATAAGAACAAAAATATTATATAGCTAAAAAAACAATGTAAGTTGTTTTGATTTTCTTGATTTTAAAAACTACTTTTGAATTTAAAAACAAAAATTAACTTTATTAAACGTTTAGTGCCACATTTTTTTAATTTAGCAATTTTAGTCTAATAGTAATCGATAATTAATTTTTTCAAATAATTATTGATGCATCATTTATGTGATGATATAACACTAATATACTGACATAAATGATATGACAATCCAACATATATATTAAAGTGATAATGAGAGTATATTTATGTAACATTGAGAGTGTATTGATGTGGTATTAAAGATCAAATTTGATATGTCATATCACTTATCACGTTAATATGTCAATGTCACATAATCATCAACGTGCAATATTTGTATTTTTGTTGAAAAGTTTACAACAAACTAACTATAAAGCAAAATTGTTCAATTTTGGAAATATAGAAGAATCTAAATATGCAATTAAAATTTTTCAAGAACCAAAATTACAGAATTGTAAAATTACAGGGACCAAAAGTAGATTTAAGCTTATCAAATAAATTTTCTTATTTTTCAGTTCTCGAATGAAAAATCAATTTTAAAAATATTAAACAAACAAATCCAATTTCTCTTCTTGTTATTTAATCTTCTTGCATATTTTGTGTAATTGTATTTACATAATTTAAACTGTAAACAAATTTACATAATTTTTGTTGTCGGGGTTTAACTTCATTAGATGTTCCTAACATGTAATCACTTATTATTCCTATTCAATTAAGATTTAGTTATCATCAATCCACAAATTTATCCAAACCGTAATCCCTTAAATGAAAGAACTTAAGTGCCTTGATTCCACTACCAATCTCTTGAATTAGTGTAACCAAGTGACTTGCATTAAGAAAAAGGAGTTTCGGTGATGACCAATCCTCTTTACCTTATTCCTAGACATAAATATTATTGGTTGTCTTTTTGGTTTTCAATTCAAACGAATCTTCCAATTACAAGTGAAATTAATAATAAGATTGTGCAATTAGTTTATCAGACTAAAAACAAGCATTAGACATAGAAGAAGAATAATAACCACCTTTATTGATAAGAGTAAAATGTAATTACATGAAAGTAGTAGTCTAATTACATTAAACCTCAACAAGGATGAAATTAGCTACTAATAGCCATGAAATATGAAATATCTAATGAAAGGATGATCCAAGGAGAAGCCTTGAGCATGGAAACCATCAAGCAACACTCTCTGACCTTTGTGCCTCAAAAATCGCAATTTCAAAACCCTTTTTCATGTGTTAGAGGTTCCTTTTTATAGTAATTGAAAATTTCACACTAAGTCCCTTTGTTCACGTTCGCTTAAGTGGTCCCCAAATAGGGCTCGCTAAAGCGAGTGGCTCCTGACCTTTCTCCTGGGACTCGGTTAAGCGGCTACCAAATGTAGTTCGCTTAAGTGAGGTTAGAGGCCTCAAAAATCTTCTCCCAAGGGTTTCCTTAAGTTGTCCCCAAATGGGGTTAGCTTATGTCAAGTCAGTTAACCCAAAAAGAATTTTCTTTTGTATTGGGTGACAGTGCTCTTAAATCTTCTCCAAATGGGTCCTTCAACAATTTTTCAACAAAATAGCAACAAACAACCAAAGATCAAGTGTAAAAAGTAATAAAATAATCATTTATTCAAAGCTTAATTATTTTGAGCACAAATATAACTCAAAAGCATAAGAGATGTCACATAATTGCACTACTATAGAATGCAAGTAAATGTCCCAATTATCATGTATCATATTGGAGCCAAATTCTTATATGTTATCATATTGGAGCTAGATCCACACTTTTTGTTCATATAGGTTTCACTTGTCCGTTAGATAATATCACTTTCCTAATGTCACTTCAAATGACATGAAGCATTCATGTAAAGAGTATAGTAACTAGACTTTCTTGCCAGTTGCAACTTGAAGCATTTCATTAACAAATAAACTATGTATTTGGAGAAGCATTAAAAAACATCATTACTAACGATTAAAACCACAAGAAATCGTCTCTTTTTGCTAAGATTGTGTCTTTAATTTCCTAAACTTAACAAGAAGGAAGCTTCCAAATTTTGATTGTTAAATTCATAAACACTTAACAAGAAATCCAATGCCTTAAAGTTTTTGGTTAAAGTGTGGGGTCAAGCTCACTTGTGTGGTTTGCTCGTGGCTCATTGCAAAAGATCTCTATGGTGTTTTATCCCCTACGATTTTCCAACATTTGACATCAAAATTGATGGTTCAACCAGGGGACAAGCTCAGACGATTATAATAGAATTGGTGGTGGATCTAGGCATGGGATCCCTTATATCGAAACTTTTTCGTGCAGTGGGTCTATATATGGAGATTGAAAAACTCCATGGAGGCCAAGCGACGTGTCCTGTGACCATGAAACAATGGAATGACAGTGCAAGTATCTTAAGTATGTAGGTGACAACGAATAAGATTTAAGGGCCTAACAACAAAGAGCACATTGGCAGACATGGTTAAGCTCTAAGGCCATCATTGAATACTCGTGTATTGAAAAAAAGTTTTGGCTCAAGGGGAGCAACCATGTGAAAGATACTCACTCTAAGGGATTGTTAGAATAAAGTGTGAATGTGAAGTCTCACATTAGGCAGGAATGAGAAAGTTGAGCAACATATAAGTGACGAAGGCTCACAAACCTAATGCCTTAAGATTTAGGGTCGAAGTGTGGTGTCAAGTTTGGTTGTATGGTGTGCTTTTGGCCCATTGATGAAGATCTCCCTACTATTTTATCCCCTTTGGTTTCACAACACTTTTGCTCCCAACTTCGAGTGTCTTCCTTCATCAAAATCAAGTTTCATCTTCTCCAACTTCTTTGAAGCTTCAATTACAAAAATAGGGTTAAGGATTAGTGTTTTCTACTTGATCCTCTTTCCCTTCTTCTTTTCTTCAAAATAATAGTTCTAGGGTCGTCGTTGTTAGGGATGAGTGTGGTTGGTTTTGTCAAAAAAGGATTGAGTTTTCTCCAAAAGGGGTTGTCACTGGAAAATAAAGGCATTAACGATTGCAATCCTTTTTTTGGTGCATTGCATAAGAGTTTGTTGAAAATGTTAGAAAGAGATGAAATAGAGTAGTGTTGGGTTTTTTTTAAGGGGGGGGGGGGGTATTGTGAGTCCTGTAAGGAAAAAGAAAGGTTAAAGAATAATATTTCTTTTTTTTAAAAAAAATATTATTATTTTATTGCATGAGCTCATATAAACACCATCAGGATAGACATTTAGGACATCATGTAGCACTTACTGTGTTACTTCATCCTTCGTTAACAATGCTATTAACAACCATTTATTTTAGACTAATGTGATCAACAAAATGTATTTTTGAAGATGTTTGTACCATTTTTCATATTTCAAAGATCAACTTGTCAATGTCTCACTTTTAGGAGACATATTTAGTGGTTTACTTTATATATAATATATGAAATGATAAAAAGAAATAGATAAAACGAAAATAAGAGGTATGAATAGGGTGTTTTAAATATGAGTAAAATATGTTTGAGGTCTCTATAAAATTTGAATAGTATTAAGCTCTTCCTCAAAATTTCTTGTATTAATTTGATTCATATAAAAATAAATCATTTTTTTGTTGGTCCTCAGTGATAACTTAGTTAGATAGTAAGCTAACGTGACTAACAGACTTATCATGTAATTTTCTTACAAATGAGTTAAACAATTTGTGGTAGTTAAAACTTTCCAAGATGAATTAAACAATTTCTGGCAGCAATTCCCCCTTTGCAAAAAAAAAAATACAATTTTTGGTCACTTCCTAGAGGATTTTATCGCACTTTCTGATGATATTGTGGGAAAGATGAAACAACATTGTATTCTAGTTCCTTTAGAGTGTGCTTAGGAAGAAAGAGAAAAAAATAATTAAATTTGTTAGCCACATCAGAAAATCATTATCATTAAAAATCAATAAAAATATGTTTTATTTTATTGAAACCAAATTTATACAAAATATTTATGAGGATAAAATTAATATTTTTTAAATTTTACAGAACCTCAAACATATTTTAACCTTAAAAATGAAGTGTTAAAAATCATTATTCAAGCATAAATGATGCTTGAAAATTTTAAAAAAAAAATACAGGTGTATTTCTAAGTTGATTTGTGTTGACTTTGTGGAAATACTCAACGAAATCGCGGGGAATTAAAGTAAATAAAAAGTCAATGATTGCCAACATATAAGCTCCGCGTAATACATGGCAAAGGAGTGTTGGAAAAGGTAAGTGGGACATCATTCTTTTATTCAATTTTTCTCTTTATATTTAACTGTATGTTTAGTTCTTTTAATGTAGTGATTGACAATAATTTTAGTGTTTTATACTATTTTAATTTTAATTTAATCTCTCATGTTTTGATTCATGCGTGTGATTATGCTTTTTATATCAATTTCTTACTACTTTAAACTCATAATCACTTACTATTTACTCAATCTCTCTAAAAAGTACGGAGTATACTTGGATTATTTTTTGGAAACCTCCTAAGGAGCTGTTGTAGACCATTCCTTAGATGCTGCTGCTTGTTTTTTGTTTTCCTTATTCTCTTTTTGCATTATGTAAAAAACATTCCAAAAATTACATCAATTAAATTATTTTAAATACTTTTCATCTAAAAATTTCCCATTAGAGCATACGATTTAATCAGAAATTATAAAATCTTTTTTTTTCTTTGAACTCTAATTTATTATTCATTTAAGTCTCTAATTTCATGAGATTTTACTAAATTTTTTAGCTTCTAAACCTTTATAATAAATTCATAATGCAAAATTTGCCCTAAACTCTCAAATATTTGCCAAAAAAATGAACATTTAAGAGTTTTAAGTAAAGAAAAACTACTGATAAGACTTCGTTATAACAATTAAAAAATATAAAACTAAAATCATACATGATTTATAATAGAAAACTTTAAATGTAATTACATGTATTCTAAAATCAGTATCAAATAAAACATAATATGATATTCAACTAATATTTGATAAACAACTTAAAATATTTTAATTAAATGCAGAATATTTTAAGGGAAATTAATAATTATTTAAACTATTTATTATAGAGTTTACATTCGTTAAATATTATATCTAATATATAAGACTTTTTTTAAAAATGTTTTTTTTTATAAGACTGGTCTTTTTGAGGTATATCTTATACTAATTACCTTTTGCTTAAATGTAATTTTGATCGTTTTCTTTTGTTCAATCTATAATTTTGATTTTTCTATTTTAAAATAGAAATATTCTGTGTCTTTTTTTAAAAAAAATCATGAATTTAGTACTCATATTTTAAAATAGAAATATTTGGTCCTTTTTATTTTAGAAATTCTCAAATTTGATCTCTATGTTTTTAAAAAATTCACAATTTTGGTCTAATCTTTAATTTCATTTATGTTTTATTTCTTTTATTTCTTACATTATAATTAATTAAATTATTTTTATGATACCTTAAAATAAATATGTTAGGTCTATGATTCAACTAGATAAAAAATCAAAGAAATAAAATATAACAAATTTGAGAATTTGACTAAAATTGAAAATTTTGTGAAATAGGATGATGAAATGTTTCTATTTTGAAATAAAGAATCAAAATTTTGGACTTTTTAAAATAAAGAGACCACTTGTCTCTATTTTAAAATGGAGGATCAAAATTGCGAATTAAGCAAAATAGAAACACCAAAATTATATTTAAGTTATTACTTTTTAACTAAAATATTTTTAATTATTTTACAGCAAACCTTATAAATTAATAAGATAAATTTATTCTCTTTTATAAAAATTGAAGATGATTAACACGAATTAATTAATTACATGAAAAAGTAAATAAGTAAAAAAAAAACGAAATGATGAGTACCAAATAATTTTAAAAGTGATTTTAATTAAAAAAATAACATATTTTATTAATAAATTTAATGTTATTAACTAAATTAACCCATTTTTTTAATCGTTAGAATAGTATAACTTAGTAAATTTCGTTCTCTACCTATTGGCTCACATGCATCAAAAGTAGCTTTACCTTTCTTTCCCCTATATTCAAAATCTATACAATTCTCAGTGATTTGAGTATTTAATGGAACGTATCAATCACATGGTGCTAAACTTTAAAAAAGAAAACGAAGAGAAACACTTTTTTACTAGAAGAAAAAGGATTCCCAAAAGCTATACAGGAAGTATCTGAATTCTAATTAGTCAATCATTGATTGATTGTCATTCAAAGTCAAACGAATATGTTACGCATCATTGAATATTGAAGAAGCCGAATAAGAAATTAAGAAGCATTAGAGGCAACATAATATTTTAGTTCAACTCAGGGTAAGACTGTACTGTTTTATGCAGTGTTCGGTCACATTATCGATTCAGTTGAGATATTAAGTATGTAGATCAATAGGTCAGATCAATTTTTATAGCTATGGTTTTATGTCAACTATTTTATTTTTATTTTTCTCTTTGCCTTATTACCTTGTTTCCTACTAGATGTCACCAAAGTGCATGAAGCTTAGAAGAACTTCTTTTAATTAAATTCGGTTTTTTACTATAGTTCGTGTCGGTACTCGGTATCACTTTAATTAATTACATATTCAATCTGTTGATTGTCAAGATTTTAATTAACTACTATATATAAGCTTTATTCTAAAAAAAAAAAAATCAAATCCACGCATTGAACATATTAACTCCTTTAAATTTTATGAAATTTGATTAATCAAAATATTAGATTGTGTTGGGAACACAAATCTCTTCACACACAATAAGGATTAAAGAATAAAATACACAAAAGCACACACGAGAGAAATAGAAAGAAAAAAAAACTTAAATTTACCATGATTAGACGCTTCTTATTTACGTTGACGGAAATATTTCAATAAATATTTATTATATTACGACTTTTTTGGAAAAGAAAACTGATAACTCTCCCTTCACATTGTAAAGAATAATGAGCATCTCAATTACAGCATTCAATAACAAAGTCAACCAAATATGGATACGAATATATGCTTTCCTTTCTAGGCTCTCAACAATTCCACAAAGAAATGTTGAAGGGTAAGTTCATTAAATTTTATCGTGCAGATGTCTAGAATATATATTATCCTTTTACTGTGGGGAATTTGAATTTAAGTGACGAAAGAGAAGCATTTGGAGTGTGGAGATGAGAATGCCAGCACATGGGTCCAGAAGCAAGAGCAAAGTGAGGCCTATTCCACCTAGTATGGAACGGACGGGACCCTTGGAAGTACGCAAAGTAATATCTTAGTGATGGACTCAAACTTCACAACTCTTATAGCTGTTTCGATCGAAAACACACTCGCGGGGATCTCACCCCTCTTCTTCTTTCTAATTTTCTTGCTCCAATTGTGAACAAAGAACCTCCTTGAGGGGAAAGATACTTTTTTGGCAGATGACGAGCGTAGTTTGTCTTTCAGTAACTCTGCCAGATGATCATGTTAGGATCTGTAATGATTCTTTCTGGTTTAAGAACGATACGGAGGATACAAAAAACATTTGGAGGCAGGGGATTGTAAATAAACTCGTTGAATTGTAGCAGAGGGATAGGCAACAACTTGTGAAGAAAGGAGGTTGCACCAACATGGAGGGCAATCATGAGAAGTTTTTATGAAGATTGTGACATACAATGTGAGGGGGATTCGGGGAGGATAAAAAGGATGTCTGTGAGAGACCTTGTCATGAAAGAGGAGGTTCCATTTTTTTTCTTACAAGAAATTAAAAAAGAAGTTATTACTAAAGTGTTGTGTTTTTCTTTATGGGGGGATCATGAGGTGGCTTGGGAGATGTATCCTTCACCATACTTGGCCGGAGGTATGCTATGCTTGTGGTGTAAGGAAACTTTTTTGTTATATGACTCCGCTAGAGATCATGGCTTTCTTCGTTTGAATGGGGTGTGGAGGAAAGGAGAGTGTGATGTTACTTTGGTATATGTGTATTCACCTTGTGATTTAGAAGATAAGGGAAGGCTTTGGGAGAATTGAAGGCTTTCAAAGCATCATCAAATAATTCTAAGTGGTGTGTTTTGGGAGATTCCAATGGTACTCGTACCTAGTGGCTCCTGCCACCATTGGAGGTTAAACCCCTTCGTTCCTTTAGCTTTTTCTAGGGTGTGAGCGTGCTGGCTACATCCCTTGCATTTTCCTTGGCTGTTGGGAATGCACTTTTCTCTCTTGGTTTCTCTTCTACAACAAGGTGAGTTCTCCCAACTTGGACATCACCTAGCTACCTAACAACCACCGTGGGAGGTTCAAGCTCTTGGTTCGTTAGCTTTCCTTGGGACAAAACGCAATAAGATAAGCTAATCTTAGCCATTTTTCCTCTGTTCGTTGTTTTTTCCTCCTAGGTTTCTCGGTTTTGTTTCGTTTTTTCTCCCTATGCAAACCAACTTGACTTGCTAGGTCTCCAATGGGAAAAAAACAAAAGTAAAAAGCCAAACTGAGATGAGAAGTCTGCATCGGTGAGTATGCCTTATGGTTTAGATGGACCATTTTGTTCTACTTCTGGTGTTTCTGCTTGTTTGAAAGGAACCCAGGAAGTTCCAGTTGCAGTGAATGTTTCACAAGAAGCTTCTGCACACCAGGTGTTCAACAAAATGCCTGAATCAGTCAAGCCTTCACAGAAAAAAACCCCCACTCCAGGTGCGCGATGTTTTGCCCAAATCAGTGTCTAAATCTTATACTCTTGGAGAAGAGGACACTGATTCAGAGGATGAGAACTCCACTTCTATTGAAGCTATTGACTCTCAACAACATAAGGATAAACCTTCTACTCCTTGGGTGAATCTGTTTAAGGATAACAGGAAGCCATCCAAAGGGTTTAACCTTAAAGTTTCAGGCCCTTCTTCTGAAGATGAAGTCCTACTTGAAGAAGGAGACATCCAACCACCAGAGGAGGCTTGGGCACACAACCTATTAGGCTATGTAGCGGGTCGATTTCCAAGCAAGAAAGCCTTGCTTGATTGCTATAAAAAATGGGGGGTCAAATACTCTTATTCAACACATGATAGTGGATGGCTGATTTTCAAATTCGAAAATGAGGATGATATGAACAAAGTCCTTTCTGAAGGGCCTTATTTCATATTTCAGAGGCCACTTTTACTGTAAGTCATGCCTCCTTTCTTTGACTTTGGCTATGAAGAACTAAGCAAAATTCCTGTTTGGGTTAAGCTTAGGAATCTTCCTCTTGAGTTGTGGAACCCCCAGGCCCTAGGGAAAATTCTTTCCAAGATTGGCTCCCTCATTCGAACGGACCATCTCACTGCTTCCAAGGGTTCTATTTCATTTGCTAGAGCTTTGGTGGAAGTTGATGCTTCACTGAATCTCATTGATGAGGTCTATTTCAAACTCCTAAATGGTCATTCCCTTGTTCAGCAGATTGAATATGAGAGCATGCCATCATTTTGTAATCACTGCAAAATGATTGGACATGGCTCTGATAGTTGCAAAGTTGCCTCCAAAGTAAGGCAAGATCACCAAGCCATACCAACAGCAAGGAAAAAAGAATCTACCTCCCCCTCCTTAATCCCTCAAAAAGTTGTAGTGATAGTAAGTTCAGAACCTGATATGTCTGAAACCAGTGGGAATGCCATCCCAAGTTCACTGACTAGCATGCAGCTTCAACAAGCAAATACTATAGTTCATGCTCCTCATCCTGAAACTGATAACCCTGGGATTGGACTCCATGCACCTCAAGCCTTAGTTGAAGCTCCTGAAGATGGATTTATTCTAGCAAAGTCCAGAAACAGGAACAAAAGCCAAAAGAACCATTTGAAGCTTAGCAAATCCATTAAGTTGATTCTACCAAACTCAGAGAAATATGAAGAAAATCACAAGTTTAAAAACGGTGTTGGGGAGTCCGCTTCCTGTCCATCCCAATGATCATTGCCTCTTGGAATATCATAGGCTTTAATTTGCCTCTAAAGCATCATGGGATGCAAAACTTCCTTCGTAATAAGGGAGTTAATGTGATGGCTATTCTAGAAACAAAGTTGAATGCTTGTTCTGTTAATGATATCATGAAGAGAAACTTTGGAGATTGGGATTTCTCTCATAACTTTGCTTCTCATAATGTTGGTCGCATCCTCATTCTTTGGAGAGCTGACAAAGTGAATCTTTCAATTCTGAAAAAACCTCTGCACAACTGATTCACTGCTCCATCTTTTGTAAAATAACTAGAAAGCAATTCCAAGCTTCCTTTATTTATGGTCTCCACTCAGCGATGGCTAGAAGAGCTACGTGGATTAATCTATCCAACATTTGCAACTCAGTGGACTGCCCCTGGCTCCTAATAGAAGACTTCAACAGTGTTCTTGCCCCCTCTAACCGTGTTAATGGTGCTGCCATTAATGCTTATGAAATGCAGGATTTTTCTGATTATTGCTCGAAGCTAGGCCTTGAGAATCTCAATAGTCATGGCTCTAAGTTTACTTGGACCAATGGCAGAGTTTGGAGTAAAATAGACGGATCCCTCTGCAACCATCATTGGTTCAACTCTTTTGAAAATTCTTTTTGTGAAGTGTTGGGGTTTGAATCTATTTTTGACCATGCTCCATAAGTGGTGACAACTAATCCAATTGTAACCAGAGGTAACTCCCCATTTAAATTTAACAATGCAATTGTGGATCACCCATTTTTTTTTCCATTGTAGCAGATGGCTAGAGATAATACTTTTTTGGCTGTAGCATGTTCAAAGTCTACAAAAGACTGAAATCTCTTAAGGGCACATTGAAGAATCTTTATAAGTAAGAGTTCAGTCACATTTCAAATCGTGTGGAGAAAGCTAGAGCAGAGTATAATAATTTGCTTAATATCCTTCAGCAGAACCCGGTTGATGCCTTCCTTCTCAATCTTGCTAACAGAAGCAAAGGCCAGATCAGTCAACTCAAAAAAACTAAATCCATAAATATAGCTCGGCTGGTAAAGAATAGATATCTGTTGCAGGCAGACAAATGCTCCAAGTTTTTCCATGCCTTGATCAAGAGAAATAGGCACGAGTGCTTTATAGCCACAATTCAGTTGCCCAATGGCCAGAACACTAAATCTCAACCTGAAATTGCAAATGCCTTTGTCAATCATTTCTAGGTTTTATTTAGTGCTCATGAGTTGCAGGATTCTGACTCCTTAGCAATTTGTAATGTTGGCCCTAAAGTTCCTGTTGTTTCCTTTGCCTCTTTGGTAACTCCCATCTCCAAGCAAGATGTTTGGGATATTATCTCAGGTATGGATATTAATAAGTCACCTGGACCTGATGGTTTCAATGCTTTGTATTTCAAGAAGGCTTGGAACATTATAGGGAACAACATTTTTGCAGTGGTTAATGAGTTCTTTGTTTCAGGCAAGCTCCTAAAATAGACAAATCATGCTCTCCTTGTCCTTATTCCCAAGTTTGATCAAGCTTCCCAAGTGAGCCATTACAGGCCCATTTCTTGTTGTAATATTCTGTACAAGATTATTTCCAAGATTCTAGCCAACCGTATTGCTCCTGTTCTGGAAAAAATCATTGGTCCATTCCAATATGCTTTTCTAAAGAATAGGAAAATGATGGACAACATTTTCCTTGTCCAGGAGCTCCTCTAAAAATATGCCTGAAAGAGAGTTTCTCCTAGATGCATTTTGAAGATTGATTTGCATAAGGCTTATGCTTTTGTTTCTTGGTAGTTTCTTGAATGGATGCTTAATTCAATGGGATTTCCAGCTCAGTTCTGTTCTTGGATTATGGAATGCACCACTTCCACTTCTTTCAGCGTGGTGGTTAATGGATCGATATACGGGCACTTTAAAGGTCAAAGAGGTTTGAGGCAAGGTGACCCTCTTTCTCCTTACCTCTTTGCTCTTTTTTTGGAATATTTTTCCCGTGATCTTCAGAGCCTCAAAGACAACATAGATTATCAATATTACCCATCCTGTGCTGTTGTCCATCTTTCCCATTTAGCTTTTGCGGATGATATTATGTTGCTATCCATAGGGGATTTGCCTTCCATTTCAGCTATTTTTTCCAAGCTCAAGCATTTTGTAATGCTTCTGGTCTGGCTATTAGCTTTGATAAGTCCGTTATTTACTCAGCCGGAATAGATCAAGCAACTCTCTCAGATATCCACCAGCTCACTGGATTTAGTTTGGGGTGCTTTTCCTTTAGATATTTGGGGGTTCCTCTCTTGGTATCCAGACTTAATGTCTACCACTATGATCCCCTGCTTACCCAAATTTTAGGTCTTATTCATGGTTGGAGCCTCAAAACCCTCTCCTATGCAGGCAGATTGGAGCTTATTCGAGCTGTTATTCAAGGCATTGCCAACTTCTGGATGGGTATTTTCCCTTTGCCCATCTTTGTTATCGACTGTATTAATGCCTCTTGCCGAAATTTTCTTTGGGTAAATTTGACTTGGGTCACAAGAAGCCCCTGGTAGCTTGGACCGAGGTCTGGTTGCCTAAGAAAGAAGGTGGGCTGGGGTTATTCAATCTTAAAGGTTGGAACCTTGCTCTCCTTTCCAGAATTCTTTGGGACTTTCATTCTAAGAAAGACTCCCTTTGGGTCCGTTGGGTGCACCACGATTATTTCAAATGAGGCAATGTTTGGGATTTCAATTGCAGTGCCTCAGATTTTGTTTTGATTAAGAAGATTATATCCATCAAGGACC
Source organism: Glycine latifolia (assembly GCA_013407115.1). Taxonomy (NCBI): domain Eukaryota; kingdom Viridiplantae; phylum Streptophyta; class Magnoliopsida; order Fabales; family Fabaceae; genus Glycine; species Glycine latifolia. The sequence goes on along the minus strand of CM023945.1, from coordinate 1,862,328 downwards.
TGATTACTACCAGAGAAGGTAACTTGGAGGCTGCCAAAGAGACTCTTAACTTTTGGATGAGCAATCAGCAATTGCTGGCAGAAAAAACTTATGACTACATCTAGGTATCCAAGCCTTGTATCCATTGGTATCCTGTGGTTTGGAATCCTGTTATTCCACCCAAGATGTCATTTATTTTTTGGTTGGTCACAAAGAACTGTCTACTGACGTTAGATCGAGTCGCTTTCCTGAACAGAGGTCACATCTGTCCACTTTACAAAACTAAAGCAGAATCCCATGCTCATTTGTTTTTCTCCTGCAAAGTTACTCTTTGGGTTTGGAGCAGAATATGAGACTCGATCCACTTCACAGAAGAACAATTTCTCTACAGGGCACTATCAGCTCACTCATTCGTGGCAAAGCAAATTTCGGCACCTTGGGAATTTAGGTGTTTAGCTTTGGCAACTACGGTATACTGCACCTGGATGTCAAGGAACCTTTTGCTTTTTGAGAATTCCACATTTTTTGTAGTGATGTAATTAACAAGATTAAATTTCTTGTTTATAAATATTCTCACTTGTTGCATCTCTTTTAGGTACATGCTCCAAGTGGATCAGTTATAGGCTCTTGCGCTTAGAGCATGTGTCTATTTTGTTCTTTTAGTGGGGTATGCCCCGTCTATTTTGTATATCTATTTGGGTTAATATAATTCACATTTTCCCCAAAAAAAGAAGTGAAAGAAAAGGTACCTAGCATTAGGTATGAGATAGACGAATGTTGGTTAGATTAATGTTAGGAGTCCATTGGATAAGACGAAGGAAGCCTGGTTGAAAATTCCAATTACCTATCGTTTGAATGCTTCTCAAATCATCCGACGACACGAAACCAAACTCAAAGTAGCTTTTCCCAAGAGGGATGACCTTCCATTGGCAAATAGGACTCCAAAGCTTGGGAAGTTTTTCCTTAAGTTCCTCGATTTTTAGGGGAGGGGATCCTTACGAGAGAATTAGCCTGCCATGAAGGTCGTTTTTGCATTCTCGAATTCTCTATTGGTATTTTTCCTTAGAGGTCTTGATATAAATAGCGTCACCCTTAATGTAAAGCTTAGGCAGTTGGCTAATTGAGATATCACGTGAGATACTAAGGATTTTAGCAAAAGAGGTTCGTTGTGGCCGGGGCTTAAGAGGAGTGGTGGGCATCACTGGGTTGAGGAAGGCCCAGGGACAAATGATTTTGCAATTGAACATGAAGGAGGTCCCGCGTTAGGGAAACCCTAGTAGAGAGATTTCATAATAAAAAAATGATCTATCCATTCAATTTTCCTTTCCACTAATATCCCATATATGTTAGGTTGTTTATCGTTGTGATTTTGATGTCTCATAAGGAGCTTTAACTAAATATAAGGGAATGTTTTTCTAAATTAGGTATACAACTGATGACGATGATGAATAGTCTAAAAGGGTTTTAAAATTTAATTTGTGAGACTCTAACTCCAAAATCTTTCAAATTATATACATAAACAAATAAAAATAGAGATTTAAGTAGTGATCACCGTGTTAGTTAATTTTATATTGATTGGTTATCACACAAAAAAATTATTGGTAAAATTACTTTTTTGTCTTCCAATTTATTTTTTAGGTTTGATTTGATCCTCTAGTTTTTTTTTTTTTTTGTTTAACTAAGTCCTCTAATTTTTAAAATCGGTTCAATTATGTCCTCATATCTAAATTGACTAATGTTGTTAGGAAATGTATGCATCATGCTGGCATCATTGCACATTGTGATGATTTGTAACTATCACTAAATGATTTACACATAGCAAGAGTTTTAACCACCAATATGTTAATTTTAAAATATATTCTATAAAAAATTTAAAATTTACACTTAGCCTAGTTGCGAACCACCACTTTATTTATTTAAAAAATAAATTTACATTATAATTTTTTAAACAGAAACATTATAATATACTTTAATGTTTATAAAATATTAATAACAATATAGTATCATATAATATAAATTTTAAAAAATTACAATATTGGTATCAATAACAATATAAATAATTTATTAAATTATTATTATTATTTATAAATTATTTTAAAATTTAATAAAATAATTTAAACAAAACAATAATTTAATATGTTTTTTACTTATAATATTTAATTAATGTCATTAAATAAATATAGTGGTGGTTTAGTAACCACAGTAAGTGTAAATTTAAAATGTTTTATAAAATATATTTTAAAATTATTATAGTGATGGTTTTGGACCCGCCGCTATGTGAAAACATTTTTTAATATGGAAACAAAGTTTTCATGATAAAAGTTAGATTTTAGAAAATTTTAATACCCTTTTAAAATAAGGATCATATATAGAAACAAGCTGAAACAAACATTTATTAATATCTTATTTTGGTAGAAAAAGTTTGATATATAAAAAATAGTTAGGACAAAAAATAGCGTATTTATTTTTCGTTGTCTAATATTATTAGTAGTGATTAATAAAAATAATTAATACGTTGAAGTTAAGATTGAATCGTTTAGATAATATTTAAATTTGATCATTAAAAAAAATAATTATTGATCAAAATTTTCAGTCAAATTCATTAATTAGTGTGATTTTTCTCTTATGAACTAGAGGGTTAAGAGAAAAAAATATTATTAATAATAAAATTATTTTTAAGTTTTAGGTGAATAATATAAAAGTTTTTTTTTCTACTCAATTAAATTTTCTTACAAAAGTATACCCAAATTTTTTCTTGTTTTAAGGAAAAGAGCATAAAGTCCCCTTAAACTTAACTTTTTCTTACAAATAGACACCCTCAACTATAACTCTCTTTTAATTAATCCTTAAACTATACTTTTTTTCAAATAGATACCATGAACTTTAAAAATTTTATAATTGATATTTAAACTTTAACTTTTTCTAAATAGACGACACTTTGAACTTTAATTGTATTTCAATTAATCTTTAAATTTTATCTTTTTACTAATATTTTTTCAATTTTTTTTATCTTGAATGTTAATCATTCATTGTTTTTTTGTTACAACTCATTTTTTCATATTTAAAATATAATAAAGAATATAAATTTAAAAGATATATAAAAGGAAAAATAATAACATTAATAAAAAAATTATTTGATTTTTAATTTTAATTTTATTATGTTTTAATCTTTTAAAAAGTGGTTTATAAAAATAATTAATAAACAGTTGAGATTAAATAAATAAACAATTGAGATTATTTTGTTATTAATTTAACTCTAATTTAATATAAGATTTTATTCATAAAAGGGATCATTTTTAAAAATTAATTGCGATGAAATTGAATTTAGGTGTGTATATGCAAAAGAGGTGAAGTTTAAGAATTAATTAAAACAAAATTAAAGTTTATGATATTTATTTGTAAAAGAGATAGAGTTTAGAGATCGATTCGGACAAAAATAAAATTTAGGATGTCTATTTGTAATATAAATAAAGTTTAAGGTACATGAATACTCTTTTCTTTTTCTTTTTTATAAATGAAATTAAGAATGAAATCACTCACGTGATAAACTTGACGATTTTTTCTTCTTACATTAATTGAAAGCACAAATAGAATTAGAAAAGGAACTGATAAAAAAAAGAATTAGAAAAGGAGAGGTAGAATATTAAGAGTGTTCCTTTCTGTTTTAATGAAAAGAAATATCAGGAAATTATCATCATGCATAATTTTTTTTAACTGCAAAGGAAACTTACGAAAAATATTTGTACTGTAAAAGATGTATTTAAATTAAAATATTTTAAGGTCAAATAAAAATAACCCATAAAATATTTATTATGGCAATGCATTAAAAAAAGTTTTTTTTATAAGCAAAGATATCTATTAATAAAATAAAATAGAAGAAGAACAAGCTGTGCACAACCATTAAAAGTGCTACCATACAACCATTCTCACAAGTCACAATAGAAATGCATTTTAAAAAAATTCTTTTTTTTAATAATATTATAAAAAAATCACTAGTACACTAAATCTTTTTAGTCTTGGAATCGATGTAATTTGTTAATGTAAAAAAAATTCTTTTACAACTATTTCTTTCTTAAGAAAAAATATTTTGATTTTTCACTTATTTTTTTATTCAGTGTTTAACCGTATGTCACTTATTTTACTTAAATGACGATACATTATTTTAATTTCCTTTTTTTTTATTTAATAATAATGATGATAAATGTGATCAAGGACGGATTGCCTTGGTCCCCCTAATTTTTTGCAATTATTATTTTTATAAAAATTAGATTTTTAATATGAATAATTATTTTTATTTAATAAGATTTGATTTTGTAGATAATAAAATTTAACATAATGACACTTTTTTCTTATTTTAGATAAATATTTTATTTTTCTTTTATTAACTTTAAAGTAGAGATAAAGGCATTCTTTTAACTTAGACAAAATTTTCAAGTATAATAGTTTTAGTAATATTTTTTTATAATTTATTATTTTTATGTTAAAGGTTAAAAATAGTTTCATTTGCAATCAAATTTTTTTTTTGAGAATCAAATAACTTGATTAGTCTTTCATTTATACTGATTTAGGTTTAATTGATTTGAAAATTAAAATTTATCTATTAACTTTCGTCAACAAAGTAAACTTATTATACTACTTATTATAAACGTTCTCACCAAAATCTAGAAATTTCACGTGTGAGGTAGGCGTGGCCAATGTGGACTCCAAATTCTGCACATCGGATATTGAGTAGGCTTTGTTTAGAGGAGGAACCTGCAAAATAAAGGAAAAGCACTCTGACGCTCAAGTAAGTACATCAATTTATAAGAGAATGACTGAGTGTGGAAACTCAATATGAGATCTAGAGAATGAGTAACTTGAGTAATATATTCATATATTGTGTATGGAGTGAGAATTGAGTTAGAGAGAACCTGTAAGATTGTATTTATAGTGTGGAGTGTGGGGTGTGGGCTTTGGGCCTTTGTTTGTTAACAATCTGTTGATAAGATAATAACAGACAGTTATCTAATTTAAATATAAGATAATGTGTACCTTATTGATATATTGTTACTTGTAGATAAGTAACAACTTGTAGATAACTTGTGAAGATATAAGGTGGTTACACCTATTTGAATATCCAAGCATAGTTGATATGTTGTTAATAAAGAGATAAATACTATAGACGTCCGCGCTCCTGTAGCAGGTTCGTGTCCGCGCTCTTGTAGTAGGGCTGACAAGGAACCCGGACACGTGTGTCCAGGTTGACACTTGAAGGATGAATAAACACTATTTAATGTGGCAGTGCTGATGCGGAGGGTGTCCATGTGTACAGTGACCCCATGATGAAGGCCACATGTCATTTTACTATTTTGGACTGTACATAAGCCCCCCAGCCTCTGAGCCAACTTATGGGCTAAAGAGGATGAAAGAGTGTCGATGCAGAATGTCCAGTATCATAGTAGTATAACAAGTGCTATGAGCCCCCGAGGGTGGACAAATGGTGTCATGTGTCGAGGTTAATAGCTTTGTTGAGATCGACCAAAATTTTAGACTTATGAACCATGACGGTTCAGCGTAGTTTGGATTTATGAACCTGCAAGTTACCAAGGGCGGACCTGATTTTGTAAAGTACCAAGGGCGGACCTTGGGTTTATGCCAAGAGAAGCTTTTGGGCTTTATAAAGGTGAAAGCTCAGATTGTTTGATAGCTGAACCTGGACAAGGTAGTCCGGGTTGTTTTAAGAATTGAACCTAGACAAGGTAGTCCAGATTGTTATTGCTGAGCTGTCTAAAGTGGCTGAAGTACCAAGATTGCATCTTGGGTTTTGCTTGTCATGAATTAACATTGTCATGAAGTAATCTCGGGTTCCTGCTTGTACAAAAATGGCTAAGTCTTTAGCTTTGCTTGTCTAGGTTCTACATAAATAAAATACCAAGAGTGGTTCTTGGGTTTGCAATGTCGAGGGTGGACTTTTTTGTCGAGGTTCCCACCGAATGAAAGTACCAAGAGTTTTCTTGGGTTTACGAGACCAAGGGCTAACCCTGACCTTTGTGTGCCAAGTATGTATCTTGAACTTTCTGTTCCTAAGAACTTGTATTCCTGCAAGGATGGACCTTGGGTCTTGGTACCAAAGATTGTCCTGGGTTTTGTATAGCACCAAGAATGGACCTTGGGTCTTCATACCAAGGACAGACCTTGGGTTTTGTAAGGGTATACCAAAGTTTTAGACTTACGAACTGTGGGTTCGGCGTAGTTTGGATTTACAAACCACGAGTCTTCGTACCAAGGATGGACCTTGGACCAAGGGCAGAACTTGGGTTTTGTAGAGTACCAAGGGTGGACCTTGGACACCTGTTCCTGCAAGCTTGTATTTTTGTAAAAGAAAGCTCAACAACAATAAAGTGTATCGAGGGTAGACCTTGTGTACCTTGAGTTTCCGCTTGGGAAACTTAGTAATGAGGAGGTTCACCAAGGGTAGACCTTGGGTTTGTCAAACCAGTAAGTTACCAAGAGCTGGTCTTGAGTTTTGTGTCAAGGTTCACCAGGAATGGATACTAAGAACCTGTAATCGACCAAGGGGCTACCTTGGATTTTGCTGGAGGTCTACCTAGGGAAGCCCTAGGGTTTTGCGAGCCTTTGGAGAGTATCATGAGCTGGTCCTTGGTTTTTGAGTTAGAGGTCTACCAAGGCTTGGGTTTATAAACCTTGGCGGTCTACCAGGGCTTGGATTTATGAACCTGTGAAGGCGGAGGTCTACCAAGACTTGGATTTATGAACCTTGACGGTCTACCAGAGCTTGGTTTTATGAACCTGTGAAAGCGGAGGTCTACCAAGACTTGGGTTTACGAACCTTGACGGTCTACCAAAGCTTGGGTTTATGAACCTGTGAAGGCGGCCAAGACGTGTCCGTCCTGGCTTTTGACAAGGTTCTTATGGACTAGTATCCCTGCAAAGCTAAAGTTTTCATACCTCAAATTTTTGGCAAGGCGAGACTTATCTTGGAGGGGCTCACCAAGGGTAGGCTTAAGGTTTAATGAGCCTCCTAAAGATGCAACCAAGAACTTTCTCGTCCTGGATTTTGTCAAGGCTGGACCTTGGAGAGTAGTCAGGCGCTGGTCCTGAATTATGCTATGTTCCCGCAATGTTGACACAAGTACATATAGAAGGAGAAATATGTTTTATTGATGTAGTAATTAAAGTACATATTCTCTCTGTTATTCCTAGGATGGGCCTCATTAAAACCTTTCAAGTGAAAAATCCAGTGGGAAAAAAGGACTTGAATAGGAAAAAGAGTTCACCATCTGGCCTTAAGCTCCTTAGCTGAAATAGGACTTCAAGTGGGTAGCATTCCAAGTTCTTGGAATGTCTTTACCACTGAGTTCCTGTAGTTTTGTAGGCGCCGTTGTTCAGGTTGGTGATGACTCTGAACGGGCTTTCCCAGTTTGGTCAAAGCTTGCTTGCACAGGGATCTTTTCTGGTAGTCCTCTGTGAGAGAACCCACCCGCGATGGTGTTGATCACATCTCGGACTTCTTGGGCAGGCTCATTCTCTTGTTGTCGAGGGGATTGACGCTCTTGTCTAGGCTGGTGTTGCCTTTGTCGTCCCTTGTCAGTTGTTCTAGCTCTTCTCCTGTCAATGTCTTGTTGATATTCCTGATGTCTCCTGTCTCTAGGTTGGTGATTATCAGGCCATTTTATGAACCGTGATAAGTACCCTGCCTGTATGAGTTCTTCAATTTTGTCTTTTAGAGACTGACAATCCTCTGTGTTGTGACCACTACTGCGATGATATCTACAATATTTGGTCTTGTCCACCCCTGGATTAAGAGCAAGTAGTTGAGGCAGTCTTACCTGTACCTCGGTGTTAAAGGCTTCTTCCATGATGGTGGCATGGTTGACCGCTAGGGGAGTATAGTACTCATACTTGGGTCTTATCTGGAGAGGTTGACTCTCGCTAGGCTTGTGCTTTTTGTCTGACCAGCATGGGTCGATCTCAGTTGCTTCTTCCTGCTCGTCTCGCTTCTGTCCGACTTGTCTGACTTCATTTCAGAACTTGGACATCTCTTCCATCTGTATGTAACCTTTAGCACGTTCGCATATTTCGTCCATGCCAGAGGGAGGTTTCTTGCATAGGCTGTCTACGAACTTGCTAGGTCAAAGGGCCAGCATCATGGAATGCAGTGCTACCTCAGGATTGAGGTTTCTAATCTAGACAGTCAATTGCCCAAATTGTTCCATGAACCTGCGGAGGGGTTTATTATCTGCTTGGCGCAATATTGCTAGTGCAGCGGATGTCAGTCTATGAGTTCGACTGGTAGCGTATTGTGCACTGAATTTTTTGAAAAGGGTGCCGAAACTGTCGATGGACTGCTCAGCGTGGCCACCATACCATGCTAACGTTGCCCCCTTTAAAGACGTGGGGAACACTCGACATAATATGGCGTCGTTATTTGTGTAAAGATTTGCCTATGAGAGAAAGGCATCGAGGTGATCGTCTGGGTCGGTAGTGTCGTCATACCTCTCTAAGTGCAGAGGTTTCCAGCCGAATGGGATGTCGACTTCCCTGATGCGGTCGACAAGAGGATTGCGCTGCGTGTTATGCCTCTCCATTCGATAGTCCTGTGTTGAACTACGAATGAGCAGAGGGTTGACATGTTACTGAGGATGCAATTCGTCTTGCGTCTGTTCTTCTCTGGTGATAGGGGAGCGTTCGTCTCCCTTAGGATGTCTCGCTCTGGCTTCGTGCTGATCGCGGTCAGCTTTCAGCCTTTGGATTTCGTCCTGGTACTTGCATTCCATCTCCGCCATGCGGTTTTGGAGTTGCTGAATGGTGTTAGCGTTCGTCATGGTAGTCTGCGGGGGTTAGACGCATCGACAGGGGTGTCACGTCTAACGCTAGAGAGTGTGTTGACCATGAACACGTACTGATGAGTGATCTGAGTGAAAGGCCGCAAGATAAGTTTTACCTGGGCCCCAGGGTGGGCGCCAAATGTTCTTACCAAAATCTAGAAATTCTATGTGTAAGGTAGGCGTGGCCAATGTGGACTCCAAATTCTGGATGTCGGATATTGAGTAGACTTTTTTTAGAGGAGGAACCTGCAAAACAAAGGAAAAACACTCTGACGCTTAAGTAGTACATCAATTTATAAAAGAATGACTGAGTGTGGAAACTCAATATGAGATCTAGAGAATGAGTAACTTGAGTAATGCATTCAAGTATTGTGTATGGAGTGAGAATTGAGTTAGAGAGAACCTGTAAGGTTGTATTTATAGTGTGGAGTGTGGGCTTTGGGCCTTTGTTTGTTAAGAGTCTGTTGATAAGATAATAACAGACAGTTACCTAATTTAAATATAAGATAATGTATACCTTATTGATATATTGTTACTTGTAAATAAGTAACAACTTGTAGATAACTTGTGAAGATATGATATGATGAGGTGATTACACCTATTTGAATATCCAAGCATAGTTGATATGCTGTTAATAAGGAGATAAATACTGTAGACGTCTGCGCTCCTATAGCAGGTTCGTGTCCATGCTCCTGTAGTAGGGCTGACAAGGAACCCAGACACGTGTGTGCAGGTTGACACTTGAAGGATGAATAAGCACTATTTAATGTGGCAGTGCTGATGTGGAGGATGTCCGTCCATGTGTACAGTGACCCCATAATAAATGTCACGTGTCATTTTACTATTTTGGACTATACAATAAACTTGATTTGAAAATTTTAGAGTAAATTTAATCATAAATATTTTATATGATATGTAAAAGATATATTTTTATATGTTTTATTGTAATTAATGTTTTATAATATATAACTAATAATATTTCGTATAAATTTATATACGTATACATTTATTAGATGAAATTAAATGTCTGCCTTAAAAAAATGAATTTAAATTTTTGGCCCTCCCTTAGGTTCAGGTTGGCTCCTTCCTTGCATGTGATAGTGTAATGTAAAGATAGTTTAACATTTAAATTTAATGAAATATAAAATGAATAACATAGTAACATGAGTTGTTTCTATTTAATGAGTGAGGATTTTTTTTCCTTATAACGGTTTGAGATCAGGCCAGAGACTGAAGTTAGGTCAAATTTCTTTTAAGTTGCATATTTAATGGTTCAATCCATTTTGATTTTTTTACTCCATTTTAATTTTTTATATACCAGAGTATCACTCTCCCACAATTATATACTAAACTTTCCCTAATTATTATAGTAAGTGTGAATTTGGATCTCTCATTCCCGAATTCACATTAACTACAATAATGAAAGATAAATATAACCAACGTGATTAATATATTAAATTTAAGGTTGAATTATTTAGGTAATATTTAAATTTAATCTTTACTTGAAATAATTTTTAACCATACTCTACTTATCTTTTGGTCAAATTTCAGATAGATAAGTTAAGATCTATTTTTTCATGATGAAACAAAGGATTGAGAAAAAAATGGGAAATAGTTATGTATATTATTTTATGAGGGAGATACACTTGTATATAAAAATATTAATAGATATCATTTTGTAAAAAAAATGTCCAATATTGGATGAATGAGTTAAATCAATCCTAACTATAAAAAAAATCAAATAAGGTTAACATACAAAATAACTTTTATTCTCAATCTTTTTATTCTTTTACATATTGATGTTGATAAGATTATTGTTGGGTTACACCTCTTTCATTGTTAAATGAAAGTAGATGCCTAGGGTGTTTGGTCAAGTGATAAAAATACTATGGTAAATACAAAATCAAGGAGAAATCACCACAAAAGCAACTATTTGTGACTTTTTTAAATTCAACTCACCTTACTACCAAATTATGTACACGAACTTTGTGCGACCTAATGTAAGTTCTTTGTGCAATATATTGGACTTTGAGTATAATATTCAATAGAAAGAGAGAATTTTAACTTTTAAGGTATACTTCTAATACCTGTGGGTAGAATATTTGTTTAACAAATAAATTACTTCAGTGAATATCTAAATAGTATTTACAATAAAATTAAAATAGTTAAAATAATTTGGTTAAACAAAATATTTTTACCTAAATTTGAGATTTTTTTCTTCTTCTGAAAATAAGGTATCCTATCGATAAAAGTCATGAGACTGTCTCTCAAAGTGAAGTATTAGGTAAAGGGAAATTCATCTCCCCATATATATTGTTTTATTCACATAATTAAAGATCGAAATCTTAATATCCACTACTCAAATTACTTGTCATTTGTGGTACACCTTATGGATATTTTAGAACATATTAAAATAAGAATTATTTAATTATATTACACAGTTTAATTCTTAATCTCTTCCCTAACGGATTGTGAAAGATTACCTTTTGATTTACCAGAAGCGGAAGAAGAACTAGTAGTGGGTTATCAAACCGAATAATCGGGTATCAAATTTGGTTTATTTATAAAGTTTTTCAAGCTTTATTATCAGTAATTAAAACAACAAGTAATTACAATATAATTTAGTAGTTTAATTGGTAAAAATCATATTTTAAGGCTTAAATATATTTTAAATTTAGAGATTTATATCTTTTAGTCCTTCAAATTAGAATTTATATTTGTGATAAAAATCATCACAAATTATGCATCCAAACCGTAAAAAAACAATGAAGAGGGACTAAAAAAACCATTTGACAACTTGAAAAGACTAAAAGAATACCAATTTTAATTTAAAAGACAAAAAATATATTTAAGTTTTATATTTTTTATTACTATATTTAAGTCTTATATAAATTATTAAGTGATGTAAGTCAAGATATTTACAAGTTAAATTACATAATTATCTTAATTTATTTTACCATAATATTAATGTAGAATATTATTAATTTTGTTAATAACTAATTTATAACGTAGAATATTATTAATTTACATAAAAAATCAGATTGATCATGATGTCTCACCTTCTAATTACATTTTTTTCAATTCTTACTTGAACTAGAGATTTTGAATAAGAGGAGTACTGCTAAAACCAACCAATTGGTGGTGTTTTACTAACAAATAATATAACTGTTCGGCACAAAGAGTTCCAAATATTTTTCCGACCGAAGAGTTAGATACGTGCGGTGCAAAGAGACCCACGTGCACCCAAACCATCTGAATGGTGGCAGTTGAAAGATCACACTTCTGTTCTGTCCTTTATACCGAATTTACCTAATTTAAATGAAATAAAAAAAGAACGAATTAATAAAAAAATCTGTGTATTATTGCTACGTGTTCCAAGTCCACTACGTAGCCTGAACGTTGAAACTTATTTGAAGCCAGAACACCCTTAGTACCTCTGTGTTCTCTGCGGAGGGTGTCTCTGTTGTCCCAGGTATGTAACAATTTTCCAGTTTCAATCTGAATTGTTTCTATCAATTTGGTAATGTTATTCTGTAAGTTATCTCAAGTGGGCATATGATTTTTCCTTGCAAATTTTATTAAACTTTATCTTTCTGGGAGTCTCATTCAAAGGGTTAAGTTACAATCTTTTGATTCCAGTTGCTTTGAATTTCTCAGCAAAATTTGTTAATGTCCAATGGAGTATAGGTTTCTCTATTGCTTTATACGATGTTCTTATGTTTTGTGTTGGGAGTATATGAAACTCTAACTTTTGTATATGGGTTGGGGTACCCCTTTTAATGAATTTCTTTTAGCTGATAAAAAAAACTGATATGAAACTCTAACCTTTTCCTAGTTGGCTTTAGGATTTTCTTTTTCTTTTTTAAGTTTGATATATGACAACAAATTGTGTCTAACAAAGTGGCTAGCCTATACCGGAAGAGATGCTCACATTTAGTACTTGACCGTAAAAAGAGCAAGATTGGCTCCAGTGAAGGATATATGTAAGAAACGAAACAAAAAGTATATATCTGAGATGGAGTTCATCACCTTTTATGTTTTATTGGTTGGTTTCCAGTATGAAGAACACTTTTTTTCTTTCAACCCCAAAAATTGTGTTCGCCCTGTTTAACTACACAACATGACATGTTTGCTGTCTTACTGATTCTCTTAAACCTTGCGAAGAGAAAGATATGGCATTGGCATATGGAGCTGTTGCCAAATTAATTGAATTTCATTTATTTATTGTTTATCATCTGAAATTCTTAACACTTTTCTGGAATTTTGATCTGATCCTTCAACCTCAATCTATCCTCTCTTTAGTCTCCGTTATGCCTTGTTCTTTTGTGCTTCCATATAGTTGATTGTTTTTTATTTTTCTAAATTGTGTTAAGAACTAACTGGACATTTATTGTTCTTTTTTCTTTTTGTGTTGATGTTTTTCAAGGTAACATCATCTTGAATGGCAGTAATAATGGCTTTGAATGGTTATTATTACAACAATATAAAGTTGGGAAATCAACGAAGAGCACCACAAAATCTCAGTTTTCCAGATTCAATTTCAGTTCATAAATTGCCAAAGAATAGAAGGTCAAAATCTTACAAGTCAGAGAATGATAAATTTCCTAGGTTCCTGGTAGAAATGCGACAGACAGAATTGCCTCCATCAAAATATGGTACAAATGGTAGAGCTGTTAAAATGGTTCCAGCAAAGGAGGTAGTGAAAAGAAAGACAATGTCAGAGAATAAAGTGGAAATGACGAGTGGTTCAAAGCAAGCTGTTAATGGAGCAAGTTTGGTAAAAAGAGATCCTAGCCTGGCCTTGACAAAGACAAAGAAATCTACAACCTCTAAAGAACTTCCACCACTGGAAGAGCTAAAAGTTTTGCCCTCAGATGAAGGATTCAGTTGGGCCAATGAAAATTACAATTCCTTGCAAAGATCAATTGATGTTTGGTCTTTTGTTATTTCTTTACGTATTCGAGTTCTGTTGGACAATGCAAAATGGGCATATTTGGGTGGCTTTACAGAAGAAAAACAGGTAGGTTCTGGAAGCTATTTTGTTGCCAAATTCTTCTCTTCCTGACTTCAATCATTGCTGGTGGAGACCCTCTCAACAAACATTCCTCCAGCACTCATCCCAATTAGTTTTCTAACTGATTAAGTTTCTGTTGTGTTTTTGCTTTGCTGACTTGAAATATTTTAATATTGGGTTTCAGAAAAGCAGAAGGCGGAAAACTGCTGCATGGCTAAGGGAGTGCGTATTACAGCTTGGCCCAACTTTCATTAAACTTGGACAGTTATCATCAACTAGGTCGGATCTATTTCCCCGTGAATTTGTAGATGAGCTTGCAAAATTGCAGGTACTTTTGTAGATTTTTTGTTAACTTCTTTTTACAAGGCTCGTATCTGATTCTTTAATTTAGATTATTAATAAACTTGGATGCCAGATTAAATATATTAATAATTTTTATTCTTAATACAACATTCTGCAGGACAGGGTCCCCGCTTTTTCTCCAAAGAAAGCAAGAGGCTTTATTGAGAGTGAATTAGGAGCTCCCATTAATATATTGTTTAAAGAGTTTGAAGATCAGCCCATTGCTGCTGCTAGTCTTGGTCAGGTGAATTATGCCTACGCAGACAATTATCCTTTTCTTTTTTCTTGTATTCTAAATAGTGATCTGATGGAAACTGAGTTAGCAGCATCTATGACAGTTATGTGTAGAAAATAACTGATTTAGAAATCAGTTCTATATTAGAAACTCAGATAACTGCTTTAAAAAACAGTTCTGTATTAAAAATTGCAGAATGTTAGTTATGTGTAGAAATTAACTGCCAGTAGTTATGTATTAGGAGTATTTATGTAATAGTATGTTGAGTACTTACTCAGACTGAAGTTATTTGTAATTTGTGGACAGAGAATACTCTCTGTAGGGGACTTTTGTCTCTGGGACAGTAAGTGTATTGCGGCATTTGTGTCATAGGAGACTGATAGGGACTTGGGTATTATGGGTTCCTAAGTCTCACATCGACTAGTATGAGATGCTCGGTGGAGTATTTAAGTGCTTGGTTCTCCCCCCTTTACAGCTAGCTTTTGAGGGTGGGTTCCCTAAGTGCTTGGATGCTTATCAATTCATATCAAAGCCACACAGCCAGCTCATGTGGGTGCTGGGGCTGTGGAGTGTGTTGGGATGTTAGGATCCAATTGCAAGTATGGGACTTGAGTCCCACATTGAAAGTATGGGGTTTATAAGGCCTTGGGCTCTCCAACTACAACAACTCGCTTATATCTCTTCCCTTCTCCCTTAACCATCCAATCTACCTTATATCTCCCATCTTTTATTACTTTTATCAACTGGTGTTCCATTATGATCTTAATGTGTTGATATTAGCGGTGGCCTTCATGTAGTGCTAGAACACTAAATTTGGAAGCAACTCCTTTGTAGTACAGACAATTAGATGAGATAATTAAGCTCTTTTTTACTTCAATTTTGGGGGCCCTATTTGTAGGTTCATCGTGCTATTCTACACAATGGAGAAAAAGTAGTTGTCAAAGTTCAAAGGCCTGGCCTAAAGAAGCTTTTTGACATTGACTTGCGTAAGTTGTGGTCACTTTGTTTCTTCCATTTGCTAAATCTTGTGATTTTGATAAAGTTGTTGTCACACTTGAGATGGATCAAAGGATTTCTGAAGAAAAGATATATACTTCCATACATGGTTTTCAACAAATTCAAAGAAAAGATATCCTTTTTATGTGTTTTATCTTGTTTTGAAGTCTTGTAAATATAAATATTGTTTGAAACGCTGCTTGAATTTTATATAATTGAGTCTGATCAATGGTTCTGGTTGAATTATTTTTTATCATTGTTTTGAGCTTTAGTAATACCAATTATGGTCAACTAGTGAGACTAAAGCTTGGTAGTTGTTGAAATTTTGCTTTAACAAGTTTGCTTGTCCATCCAGGAAACTTAAAGCTGATTGCAGAATATTTTCAGAGAAGTGAAACTCTAGGTGGTCCAACTAGAGATTGGGTTGGTATATATGAAGAATGTGCAACGTAAGTAATACAAACATTATGTTTGAAGCAACATTGCATGTTAAAGCCTTAAGACTCTTGGTAACTTGTTTTGGCTTCATTTAACTACTATCGTTAATTATTGTGTCATTGGTATTTTGCCTTAAGTAATTTATATTGTCCTGCACATGCCTTATGTAGTTTATGTTGTCCTGAACATGCTACTTTTCAGGATTTTGTATCAAGAAATAGATTATATAAATGAAGGAAAGAATGCTGATAGGTTCCGCCGAGATTTTCGAAACATAAAGTGGGTCCGAGTACCTGTATGTTTCTTATTGCAATACTACATGCTGCTGGATATTCAGATAGTTTCAGCTTCCTTGAAACTTAATTTACCTTTGCTATCATCCTAATCTCCTACCTAATATGTTTTAAACATGTTGAATGTAGCACATATAAATAACTAATGTCTAGCACCAATGTTAATTTTAACTCCCTATCCTTCATTTTCACCTTTGCAGCTGGTTTATTGGGATTATACTGCATCAAAGGTGTTGACATTGGAGTATGCACCAGGTTGTCAACTTGACTAGTGTATATTACTTGTTTTCTTCTTTTTCCTTACAAATAGAAGCTAATAAATAATTTTCTCTCCTTCAAGGGTTGTATGTCATCATGCCATTGAAATTTAGTTTTATTATCTGGAAACAGGTATCAAAATAAATGAAGTGGATATGTTAGCTTCACGTGGTTATGATCGATTACGAATCTCATCTCACACTATTGAGGCATACTTGGTTCAGGTACACGGTCTTGTTTCTCTCTGAAACTTGATCTAATATTCAATATTCAATATATTCATCTCTTTGGTTCATGTGAATGTTTGGTTGCCTTTGTTCCTGTGTTTTTATAAACAGAAAAAAAACATTGTTGCTTCATGATAGTTGTAGATAAAAGTATTTTGAGTATTAAATCTTACTTGTCTTTCAGATATTGAGAACGGGTTTTTTTCATGCTGATCCACATCCTGGAAATCTTGCTGTTGATGTTGATGAAGCGATTATTTATTATGACTTTGGCATGATGGGGGAGATCAAATCTTTCACCCGAGAGAGACTGCTTGAACTGTTCTATGCTGTTTATGAGAAAGATGCCAAAAAGGTCTAGTTTCTGCTATACTTGCATCTTTGAAAAAATGGGTGACATTATCATAATGAGTGCTTTCAATCTGATATCTTGATAAACTAATATGAAAACATGTTTTCTGTTTTTCTCTTCATGGACGTAACTCTAACTTGACCCCCATATTGTGATATATTGGGACTAAGGCATATAAACATTTTTTATGTATAATTTGAGCATTCATGTTAAATCAATATCCATTTTTTACATGTCACAATACTAATCAAGATTCATCAACATATGTTGAGGTTAGCTCAACTTATCAATTCTTATCCTTGAGGATTGTGGCGTTGTTCTATCACTTCTAGACCTCAATCCACTTTTTTTTATTCTATATTTTCTTGAAAATTCATCCAAAGATATTCAAGGTTATGATGCTGAATTTTGATCCATAGAAAGGGATTCGCATCACAGGAAGTCTAGAATCATTTGCATATTAAACACATTAGAATAGATGGATAAGTGCACTGCTGAATGCTGATAATTATCTAGTGCGTAGGATATAAGTTTGCTATTGATTTATGCTAGAATTGAGAAATCAGTGTTCTACAAGGAGGTAAGAATTTCCCTCAAACTTTTGTTTCAACAGTAATTTCATAATTGACTTGACCTTCTGTTTTTAGTACAACTACAAGTGTATATTTATAACTGATTAACCTGTGACACTTTCCAGAATAAGGAATTTGAAGTTACTCAGAACTTGAACTTAACATTTCCAGGGCCCCTTTCACATTTACTATAACTTTTTATTGACAATGCTTCAGGTTATGCAATGCCTTATAGATCTTGGAGCACTCCAACCCACTGGTGACCTGTCATCAGTAAGGATATTTAGTACCTGTACTCTTATAAGATGATCATTTAACAGTTTGAAATTATGACTCATCTTGATCTTATAAGTTTCTTTATTTGGCTTCCAGGTGAGGAGATCTATACAATTTTTCTTGGACAATCTTCTAAGCCAGACACCAGATCAACAACAGACTTTATCTGCAATTGGGGAGGTATATGAGTAGTAAGTAGTATTGAATCAAAAATAGCTTAGTTCCTTCATAATTTTTTTGGGTGATTATTTCACAGTAAATGAGGATCGGCCAAAGATGGAAAATCAATGGTTTTCTAGGGTTTTGCAAATTATCTACAGAGTTTATACTTATTGATGGAGTTTTGTTGCAGGATTTATTTGCAATAGCACAAGACCAGCCATTCCGTTTTCCATCTACCTTCACCTTTGTTATTAGAGCATTTTCTACGCTTGAAGGTTTACCCCCTTCTCTTCCCTACACTTTTCTCTCAATTGGTGATCATTCTTTGAAGTATTTTTATTCTTTAACATACCCAATGTATATTATTAATTTAAATTCCCATTAGTTTGTGCATTATAAGATGATAATCCACCTTTTTGTATGGATAGTGCTGTAAGACTTCACAATTAGAATAAATGTGTAATTTTTGTAGAGTGCATGATGATTTGAACATTTGATACAGTTGATACAGTTAGGACAGATCCCAAATTATTTTCCTTAGATTTAGATCTATTATTGGCAGTTATTTCTTATGTAACTTTTCATCGTGACAAGCTTTATCCTTGTGCTATCAAGGGTGTTTTATTGGGTTATGCTTTTGACAAAATGGGATAGAAATTATACCATCCTTCATTTTTAGGTTTCTATTGATGTCACCTTTCATGAAGATGAGTCATACTTCATTCATCCTCAGCTTCAAGGGGATAGGATTCCAGAAGCCTAGTCCTTCTCTGAATCCTTCTTTCCTTCTAATGACATTCCTCTATCTCTGCTTCATGAGCCTGTACCAATGTGCAGGTCAATCAAGGCTACCCTTTCTAATGCGCATGTGATCTAGCACCTCTCCTTGGTGTACCAAATGTAAAATAGATAAGGTCAACCTACCTAAGGCCAAGACACCAAAGTTGGTGTATTAAAATGAAAGTGGATATATATTGTGATAATTAGTATGATGGTTTGGTATTATGCAAGATTAGTTACTAAATATGGAATTAACTACTAGGAGACACTTGCTTTAGTAGCAAAGGTAAGCATTGGGTTAACAATAGCAACCGGAAAACTAAACAGAGTAAACACCACACCACACATAGGCACGAGATTTAACTAGGTTCAGATAGTGTCCTACATTATTGGGAGCAGAGTGACTATTTCTATTCTTGATTAGACGAACAAGGTATCATCAGTATATAAAGAATAAAAACCACGATTCAGATTTACAATATCACCCTTGTACCGTACTGTGGGAGGCTTCACCCCCGCACCCCCAACTCGCACGTGACTTGGCTCTTCGCCCTGCTCCATTATGCGCTCTGCTCCACTCCAGCATCATACAATATGAGTTATGCACAACACACTGTGAGGCTCTTACTCTCCCTTGGAGCTGACTTTGGTTGGACATTGCACTAGGTTGATGTAAAAATTGCCTTGCTTAATGGAGAATTGAAGAAGGAAGTTTATATGGAGATTCTACTTGGATGTCATTTTACTAGAGGAAGGATTAAGATCTGGCAAGATGAAAAAGACCCTACACAGGTTGTAGCAATCTCTCTGTGCTTAGTTTGGAAGATTCATGAAGGCATCCCTTGGATACAAACTAAATCAGGGTGATCACTCCCTCTGCATTGAACATTTGTAAAAAGGAAAATTCATTGTCCTACCAGTGTATGTTGATGATATCATAATATCTATGGATAATATAATTTAGAAATGACTACTAAAGGAGAGATTAGCTATTGAATTTGGAATGGAGGACCTTGGGAGACTGAAATACTTCCTTGGAATAGAAGTTGCCTATTCCAGACGAGGGATCCTTTTCTCCCAAAGAAAGTATGTCCTTCCTATTCTCAAAGAGACATGAAATTTTGGGCCTAATGCTAGTAGATTACAAATTTAACAAAATCATAGAATGCTAAATGGCAGAAAAAGTCACAAGGTTGATAGAGCTCACTACATCATATGTTTCTTTGGGACTAACTAAAGAGAAGTTTCACAATCTTACAAGTAAGTCGGGAATAATGAATAGCCATTCACCAACATAAGGAGTGATGTAAGACTGCACAACTAGAATAATTCTGTAATCATTGTTGATTATATGAATATTAGGACTAATTATATGGTTAAGACACATCCCAAATTATTTTTTTCTTGATTTAGCTCTACTCTCTGCATATTTATTCTCCAAGTCTATTATTTTTACATAATAATTATCAGAAATGATATTCAATTTTAATTTTCCATTCAAGTGATACTAAAACCTAGTAACCTACTCACAGTATAAATAGCATGAGAATGAGAAAACAATATTTTTCAATACTGTTTTTTTTTTCTTCATTGATTAATCTTTATTTTACATTTTATTTTTCTGTAGGCCTGGGTTACATACTCAATCCAGATTTCTCCTTTGTGAAGATTGCCGCACCTTATGCACAGGTTGAGACAGTCTATGACCATTTAATCTGTTCTTATTCTCTGTTATAATGTAGTACTAATATATACTTTTCTTGTAGGAACTTTTAGATTTAAAGCAAAAGCGACCGACTGGGCCACAACTCGTGGAAGAGATAAGGAAACAAGCAGATGATGTACCACATTACTTGAGACTTCCAATTTAGCTTTTCATTATAGATTATGTTTATTTACTATATAAAAATCTTATGCGAGCCATTATTTTAATTATGTCATTGTGTATTCACTTAAATTAACAAGCCTCATGGAACATTTCTAGGCAAGAACCAATTCAATATCGATGCCTTACAGAGTTCAAAGAATAGAGGAATTTGTCAAGCAACTTGAGGCAGGAGACCTGAAACTCCGAGTCCGAGTACTTGAGGTGAGCAATTCTCTTTCTTGATTTCTTCACATGGTATATGTTTTATGTCCAAATTGAATCACACTAGATCTTGCATTTTCTTGTGGAGATAAGCCATTTTCAATTAGGATTAATTTGATAACAACTTAGAATTTCGGTTGAAGGTTATGGGACTTTTAAATCCATTTTTTCAAGGTTATTAAATTGTCCAAAGTAGGCAGACATTTTGCAACTTTTTTATCCCTCAATTGAAGCTGTGTAACTTGATTTGCTAGTCTGAAAGAGCTGCTCGGAAAGCAACAATATTACAAATGGCTACTATGTATTCAGTATTGGGGGGAACCTTGCTAAACCTTGGTGTCACTTTGAGTAGCCAAGGCAATCAAACTTTTGCAAATGGATCATTCATTGGTGCAGGTGACAGTTATATCATGCAGCCTTTCTCAAATATTGTTTAATCATGTTCTTGTTTACATCAGCTTTATTCTTGTGACTTGATTGGTATCAAATTGTCCATTTGCAGGCATTTTAGGGACTCTATTTTTAAGGTCTATGCAACGGGTGAAGAAACTTGATAAGTTTGAGAACATGATATAATTCGTTCCCACCAAATTCAACTCCTTCGGGCTTCATGCATATGCATGATATATATATATATATATATATATATATATATATACTCGATATTTCCATTCATATTTTTCACATAAGCATAAGATGTACGAGTTGTACAGAAACATGATTGGAGGGTGATGAAGCTGCAAGAAACTGTTCCTTCATGATAAAGTGAATATCATTGTTTTGTAAGGAGAAAAGAAATTTTCATCAACCATTGGTACAATAGTTAGCCAAATAACTTTCAGTTTTCACATTTTGATTCTAATTATGGCTTCATCAATCCTCCAAGTTAAATTAAGTATACGCCCTAGAGGTTAATTGTATATTGACCATACTAGTTTGCATTGTACCATGTCATTTATTGTATATACAAGACATTCCATTCATTGTTATTTATTTAGTTTAAGACCAAATCTAATGTGGACTATTCTAGTATGTGATTTAGGATGGACCACTTTTTAATAGTCATTTGATATATTATTAAAATAATGAATGGTTTAGATATGTTATCTTGTAATTTATATTTATAATTAATAATATATTGTATTTTACTGATTTATTCTCAATTTGATTATGAATTAAAATTAATCACTACATAAGATATGTAGCTTTCATTTTTGTTTCCACCAAAGTGTTGGGGGGCAAGGGCATACTTGTCGACCATAGTTGTTTAATTAGGGATCGACCATCTTTCACATTCTGTCCGTGACGCGTGAAACCCTTGTTGGAGGGAAGAAGAATGAAACAGGATAAAGGGGGATTGGTTGTCGAAGCACGACTTTTATATCCATGCATATATTTGTATCTTTTGAGAAGATCTTACGATTAGTGTTATGATATTTTAGTTTATGATTTTTTTATCTCTCTCATCCTAGGCAACATCTTTATTTTCACAACATTGATCTCCATCTAAACATGGTTCATCACGTCTTCTTAGAATATGTTCTAATGTAACATGTTTAGATGTGTGTTACATTACTATTAAATGATAATTGGAATCATTTTAAAAATTTAAAGTTTATCAGAATCAAAGGCAAAAAAAAAAATATGGAAGGTTAAAATCAGATTTTCTTATATTTATAAGATTAAAAATATATTTAAACATTATCCAGATATTATAGAGAATATTATAATAAAATAGTGAATTTAGGAAAACTAAAAGAATTATTAAAATTGTTATACAAGAGTTACAATAATTAGTCATGTTGTCTATAGCTTCTTTGTACTTAGGGTAATTGTGCTGGTTTGGATCAAATAGAAGAGCAAGTGTGTTGTTTATCCTATGGGCATTTTCTATCATTTTATTTGTAGCCTTGCAATATTTTCTAGTTAAGTATTGGATGATTCTATTTATACGTTTTTTCCCTCTCCACGTATCTTGATTTTTTTTCTTTACATTCCAAAAATTAGATTTCGGGATATAAAAGTCAATTTTAAAAAGGTTAAAATATGTTTTTCATCTCAATAAAATTGACAGAGTTTGAATTTAGTCCCTCCAAAAAATTTTGTTCATTTTTTCTCCTAAAATTTTGATGTGTCATTTTTTTGTACGAAACCAAATTGGTTATATTCGAACCTATGTGACATTCTTTTTTATTTTAAAATTTAAAATACAATTTATGGGGGTTAAAAACTTGCCACAAATTGTATAAAAATACAACAGGATTTTTTAACTGTTAAAAACTGCTACAAATTGAATGTATAAATAAAAAAATACAAGAATAACATGAGAAGAGCCAAGCCAAATCCCTAACCCCTTAATCTTATTTTGAACAAAGCAAAACAATTTTATTAATGAAAATCAAACAAACACAAGATATACCAATTTGATCAAGAAACAACACCTCCAAAATTACAAGAGAAACACAATAAATTAAAGCATGTGCCCACCTCTTCCTATATTAACAAGACATATAAAGTATAAAAAAATTTATTAATAGGACACAACATAACACCCATAAACTCTGAATTTGTCATCAACCATGGGAATAACAGGACAACTCCACTCCCCACATGAAGATATACCAAAACAAGAATGGGAGTAAAAGATACAAAGCACCTTTACCCAGCATGACTACAGACTTTCTAAATGTCCATCTATTACCAATCATACAAGTCACCGAATTAGTGCTCCAAGATGAAAATAAATACACCAAAATCTAACCCCCAAATATGTTTTTCATCACCCCCAAATAGATTAAATTAAAACAAACATACTAAATGCATCTATTACCAATCATACAAGCCATCGAATTAGTGCTCCAAGATGAAAGTGAAACCAAACCTAACCCCCAATTATGTTTTTTGTCACTTCTATATAGATTAAATTGATAAAAAAAAAAAAATTTGCTAGATTTGCTTAAGAGAAACGGATAAGTGATTTGAGCAAGATCTGGAAGCAAGATATTTCCCTTTTCCATTTCCGACACAACCTTCTCAACGATCGCAAGAAGCATGTCATCACCGATGAGCTTGTCGGAGTCTAGGCACGCTTCCTTAACCTTTCGCATTATCAACACAAATCACAAGAGGAACTCATTCATGGCTTCATCGTCCTCATCATTGACAGTGTCGTTTAACGGAGCATGGAGTTTTGAGTGGATGAGGGCGTTAGTGGTTTTGGGGGAATAAAGGCTCGTGGTGAAAGGGACCTAAAGGAAAAGGCGTGTGGGTGGAGGGGAGAAGGGAATGTGGCCAAAAGGGATATGCATAGAAGAGAAAGGGAAAGTGAAAGAGAGACTAAATTCCCTAGCTTGCTTCTATTGGAAAAAAAGTTTTCTATAAAAAAACGTAATACAATATTTCATTTCAAATGTCTTATTGATTAGGCAACACCCGGATTTGAACTGGGGAAAAAGGATTTGCAGTCCCCCGCCTTACCACTCGGCCATGCCGCCAAATAGATATATATCTATATGAAGTATATGAGAATACCCCTTTTTTCTATTGAAAAATAAAAATGAATCTCGAGACAATTCGCAACCGTTAACTATTAATTTATGAATTATTCTTGAATATTGAATATTGGAATCTAAAATGGTTTTTTTTCTTAATGAGATAAGAAAATAAAATTGATACATAACCAATCAATATTGCTTTTTTTTTAAAAAATAAAAACTTTCTCCATTCCAATTATAACAGCAATTGTTAATATATGTAAACCCTAGAACATAAATTTGAATAGCTACACATATGTCCAATTTTTAGTGGACAGGCATGAGGCACAAGCTCAAATATAACCAAACCTGGTTGCAAACCAAAAAATAACACATTAAAATTTTAGGAGGACGAAAAATTTTCCCCAAGGACTAAATTTGAACTTTGTCAATTTTACAAAGATGAAAAATATATTTTAGCCTTTCAAAAACTAATTTATGGAATAAGAGAGTAACAAAAGAAAGGGGGTGTGAATTGAATTATCGTTGAGCCTTTTTGAATTTTAGACCTATCGAAACTTTCTTATGCTCTAGTCGCTTATATTTACAACCCAACAACAATCTTAGGGGGGGAAAAGACCATGTCCTTAAGCCATAGCCTTACACTATATTTACATATCAGCAAAAAGAAACAGTAAAATCTGATGGACAAACAGTTAAGCAAGTTGTTCATTAGCTGCAAATATCTTTCCCTCCTCCAGTGCAAGCTTCTTGTGTAGCCGCTCTTGGTGCTCAGAAAATCCCAAAAACAAATCCCTCTTATTACTAGCTATTTTGAATTCTTTAGTTCCTGAATGTACAACCTTCAAATTGTTGCTTGTTCCCCTCTTTCTTTTCTGCAATATATTCTGCAAAAAACAATCAATATCAAAGAAAACCTTTCATGGTTATTATTACTCGGACCAAAAGGAACAACATCTAAACAAGTAGTTTTATTCTTAGAATGTGAAAACTCCGTAGATTTATGGAGAACATGGGGTATGTAGGCCCATAAGCATGTGAATACCACAAGTAGTTGTGCCTTGGTGACTTGTTGGTCATGGGTTTGAATCCGGAAACAGCCTCTTTGCATATGCAATAAAAGGCTGCGTACAATATCTCTCTCTCTTACCTTCGCATAGCAAGGAGCCTCTGGACAATGGAGTATGTAGTTTTTTTTTTTTAAGATTAGGATTCTAGGTATATAGATAGAGCTTAATATGAGAAAAATCACTCCACTTGATCCAACCTGAGAATGGGGTCATATCGGGTTTGCAAGTTCCACAAAAACTTGTAATGACCATGAACGAAATATTGATGAAGCTCATTTACAAAATATATCTCTTCCGCACAACATATCTCTTCTCTTTACAAATACACACAAACACAAAATAAAACCCCATCAATGGTATCGAAGCTTACAAAAAAACATATTAATGGTATCAGAGTTGATAGTTCCTGAGGACTAGTGATCAGAGAAAAGAAGAAAGATAAAAAGGAAGAAAGCAAGCAAGCATCAAAAGGAGGAGGAAAGCCAAATTTCAAACATGAAAGCCAGATCAGATACCCAAAGAAATTCAGTCAAGGAGTGTTGAGATATGTCTAATATCTTTAATTTTTTAGAAAAGAATAATTTAGTTTATCTTTTAAGAATTTGTTATTATTTGTTTCAAATCTTTAGGATATTGTTTAGAATTTAAAAAGATATTATCTTATTACGGATTGTTTCTTCTTTTAAGATTAGGATGCTAGGACTATAAAAAGATATTATCTTATGACAGAGAGGGGGTCACATAAAAAAAGGTTTGCAAGTTCCACAAAAACATGTAATGAAGAAAGGGTGTGCAAGTTCCAAAAAATCTTTTAATGAAGATGGTGTACAACAGTTAACAAGTTTTTATAAGTTTTCCATAAAAACTTGTAATGACCATAAATGAAATATTGATAAAAGCTCCTCTACAAAATATATCTCTTCTGCATATCATATCTCCTCCTTTTAAAAATATACACACAACACGCAAATAAAATTAAAAAACATCACTGTTGATTCATGAGGAGTGAAATTATAGTGAAGACCCGTTTTGGCTATTTATTTTAGTGGCAGACAATGTTAAATGCAGCAACAGCATGTTAAATGATGCATATATTGTTGTTTTTGGGTTTTGGTGGCTTTAGGCTATAACAATGTAATTATTTGGTTCTAACATGCAACACATCTTGTGTTAGTCAAATCTATCAATAAAGTTTCATTTTGTGTTTCGAAAAAAGAAAAATACTCTAAACAACTTTCGGAGTTCCCTCCTGAACCTGCTGAAGTAAAATTCGGGGTACAATTTTATCTAAAACTAGAGTCAGGGGAATATAATAAGATTTTCAGAAACAATGGATAGCATGGCTTGTATTCTCTTTATGTGCAGTGCCTCTAGTGAAATGAGTGCCCCTACAATGGCAGACTGATCAAAGTACTTAATAAATTTAATGATTTTTTTGGTGTCGCAA
Source organism: Glycine latifolia (assembly GCA_013407115.1). Lineage (NCBI taxonomy): Eukaryota > Viridiplantae > Streptophyta > Magnoliopsida > Fabales > Fabaceae > Glycine > Glycine latifolia. The sequence goes on along the minus strand of CM023945.1, from coordinate 1,835,476 downwards.
TTTGACCACGGGTGCCCCTATAGTCTTGACCAATTACCATACTCCACTACTAAGCTATAAAATATTGGCTAAAATATACAAATGATCTCTTAACTTACTTTTTTTTGTTTTAAATTAGTCTCTTAATTTTTTAAAGTTCTAAAATGATCTCCTTATTTGATTCATAACAAGTTAGTCGCAAAGAAAAACATACCATTCTTTTTTATATTTCAGGTACAATTTAGAACATTTTCTTTATTGATTCAAGATGTGAAATTTGTCTCATTGGATTCATCTACATGAAAACTGTGTAAACCAACTAATGTTTGGACCAAAAAGAGACATAATCAAGGCAAAAATGCATGAAAAGTGAGTCTCATGAACAATTGGAAAACTGAAAATCTAATATCACATTCTTTTCTTAGTGCTCATGAGACTCGCTCTTTTCATGTAATTTTTACTATGTTTATGGCCTTTTTTGTTTTGACTTTCAAACATTAATTGATTCATATAGTATTCATGAAAGTAAATCTAATAGGACAAGTTTTACATCTTGAATTAATAAAAAAAAAAATGGTTCAAAACCGTGGGTCCAAAAATCAAAAGCGGAAAGTTTTTAACAAGGACCAAATTATCATGAATTAAACAAGGGGACCATTTTAGAACTTTTAAAAATTAGAAAACCAATTTAGTACCAAAAAATAAGATTAGGGATCATTCATATATTTTAGCCTAAAATATTCTTTTTGTTGGTAAAAAGGAAGACGGAATTTGGGTATGAAATCTACCTCGGATGTATGCACCAATGCTCCTATCGATGCTTTAATATTTTTGAATCCCACTACCTTTTCAAGTATCACCCAAGGCCTAAAAACGACAGAGAATAGATTAATTCTAAACAACAAACGGAAACAATAATACTACATTAACACATACACAATTTTGTAAGCATTGATGGGTTAAATAATTAAAACAATTACTGCCAAAAAAAAGAAATTGCAAGCCTTGATTCAGATACGTTTCACAATAACAATGGAAAAAAAATAACATAGCAGATTGTGCTTGAAATTTACAGACATCAATATTTAAGAACTATTCATGCAAAAAGCAAAAATACCTGCCAGTTGAAGATGTTATGATGCAGTTGGGATTATTCAAAAAGTCACACAGCTCTTGGAACTCTCTTTTAGAATTCAACATAATGGCTCCTTTGGTATATAGCTCCATTGAGAAACTAGGAAAAATAAAGACCCAAGCTGATACAGAAGTATGTCTCCTTAGGAACTCTGTAATTGTCAATGGACATAACTCTTTGTCGATATTTGTAATCACTATCATACACACATCTTTTGTTCCTTCAAGCTCCCTATCTTCCATTCTTCTATCATGACAACCAACTATAAACCAAATAAAAGAAGACAAAAACCAAATGAAAATCCAAGGGGAAAAAAAGTTAGAAGATTTATATTATAGAACTTCATCGCAAAAATATAAAGGCTACAATATGTTTTTGTCTCTCTAAAATTTTCAAATTTCAGTTTTAGTCCCTGTGAAAAAATATTATTTTTTCGTCTTGCTAAATTTGAAATGAACCATTTTTTGTCCTTCAAAGTTCTTTAGAAAACGCTTTATAAGGATATGAAAATGGTTTAGATAGGTCTTAAAATGAAAAAAAATTGACATTTCAAAATAAGAGGGACAAAAAATGGATAAAAGAATTAAGGCCTAAAATGATGAACCACACTATACTAGAAGAGATGTTTGCTCTGATACCATTTGTAACATCCCGTATTATAGACTCCTCGACGACTCTCACACTATGAAGTATAGTGACACTTCACTCGACATTCTTGTTGGTCAAAACCTCCACCGGTCAGAACCCTCTATAGGTAGTCCTTTTTGAGACCTCGACAACTATGATACACTCGACTGCTCTCAAGATCATTGATTGTCCCCACAAATCAACACGAGACTTTTCAGCGTGCTTTGTCGTCACTAACATGCTTTCTGGGAAACTTCCTGGAAGGTTGCCCATCCCATAACTACTCCAAATGAAGCACACTTAACTGTAGAGTTCTTAAGTGATAGGCTACCGAAAAGTAGACGCATATTGTTGGTATAAATAGTACCAATTAATTCTTTTAAGTCATCTTCAACTGTACAATCCCATACTTACATAACCTTTGGATCCTCTCATTCCAGTGTGACTTGTTCGGAGTGTTGCAGTTTATAAGGATATGAAAAATGGTTTAGATAACACTTAAAATGAAAAGGCGGACATTTCAAAATTAGAGGGACAAAAAATGGACCAAAAAATTGCAAAAAATAAAAGTGATCAAACAACGGATAACAGTTGCATGCCAATGAAAATGAAATTGACAGGACATCTCAAATTTTCTTTACATTCCAATTGGACTGGGATCAAGGATTCTCTTGGCCAGGGCATTAGCAGAGCAGCTTCCACTCCTCCCTTCGATAAGCTTCCCTTTTTGGGAAATGAACTTAAAAAAAAAATTGAGACTAACAGTATATTTCATCCTATAAAGAATAACTATCCTAAATAAAAGCCGATGTTGATGAATGATATATGGTGTACAACATATAGGCCAATGAAGAAGGTTCATATATGTTTATATGAACATGCATAAGTATAGACAAGGACTAAACTACAGATGTTCAAACAGGCGCAATGGCCTAACCTAAGGATTATATTATTGCTCTTATACAACTTTGAAGACTCATGCTCATTTTAACTTTTAAGGTTTTGTATACTCATTTTCTATAATGACTCACATCCATATTTAATAAAAATCTTCATTTTTTTTGCAATTATAATTTTTTGGAAAATTGCTAGAGATCTAATTCCATTTTTTAATAAAATAAAATGATCAGGCCAAGAATTACTTTGGTTTGCTAGAGTGTCAATTGTTGTCTATTTGGATGATGAGGATGGAGCTGCACAAAAGGATGCAGCGCTATATGTTGTTGCAAATTAATTGCACGTTCTTTGGCGTGCACACATTTTGTTTCTAAAGGTTGACTTGATCGGGGGAAGCACCGCAAGGAAATTTGGTGATTTGACACATTTCATATCTTTCTTCTTTAGAGAATACATTTCATATCTTTTGTTTAGTTTCCTTTTTAATAAATATTAGTACTAATTCTTGTTGAATTTTTCATTTTCTACCCATGTGTTAAGAAGCATCTTTTGATTGGTATCCATGTCATCCTTTGCTTGGTTTTGCCCATCTGATTTCTAACTTGGATAGGATTTTGGCTTGTGATACTTGTGGATTGTAACTCCCCTTGTCTTTTCATAGCCCTTCCCAAGCCCGGGTTAAGGAGGAGGTTTGTGTTAGGCTCTCTGCAGCCAAATGTAAAACATCGTTATACTTATCATGGATTATTCATGACGAATTTCTGCTAATGCTAGGTCATTACCCAGAAATAACACGCTATATCACCCATGTATAGTGTCAAAAGAGCAAGGGTCGTTGCATCGGTGCCCAAATGTAGTGTTAAATGTGCAAGGGCTCTCACATTTTCTTGGACGAATGTGGGTAAATAAGCTAGTTCAGAAATGTTTGATCAGATTTGCTACTTGGAATATTGGTACTTTGACAGGTAAGTCTATTGGGGTGGTGGACACTGATTCAAAGGATGATTAACATTATGTGCCTACAAGAGACTAAATGAGTTGGAAAAAAAGCCAAGGAGATAAATATTACAGGTTTTAAGCTATGGTACATGGGGGAAAAAAGTGCAATGGATATAAAGAAAATTGGAGACATAACATTAGCCTTAATATTTATGGTGGCACAAAAGACTATAAATATCATCAATGCTTATGCACCACAAGTAGGAACAAAGGCACATGTGAAGGAAAAGTTTTTGGGAAAACTTGGAGGGATTGATATTCCATGAGAAGTTTTTCTTAGGTGGGGATTTAAATGGACATGTTGGGAAGTTAGAAAAGGCAATTTACAGGTGCACATGGTGATTTTGGTTTTAGAGATCTAAATAAAGAAGGCCAGACAATTATTGACTTCTCTATGGCTTATGATGTTAAGATTATAAACACTTGTTTCCAAAAAAGGGAAGAACATCTTATGACCTATAAAAGTGGAAGCTCAAGGTCGCATATTGATTTCTTTTTGGTAAGAAGTGTTGACAAAAGGGTTTGTAAGGATTGTAAGGTGATACCAGGAGAGTTTAACCACACAACATAGGGCATTGATTCTTGATGTTTAGTCTAGAAAGTGAGTTATGAGCCTAACTCAATCCTACAAAACCAGCTTTAAAGATGAGAATTGCTTCTCACTTATATAGTCTATCTAGGCACTATCTTTAGTCAATGTGAGACTTCAACATGTCTCCCTTTTGCCCATGGCTACCCGCCATGTGAGACTTTCAACATACCCCTCCATCTAGGGGTGACCATAATTTAGGCGACTTTTCCAACATTCAGTTCAAAAAACATATACAAAAAAACAGACAAGTGACAAGATCCAAACCCAAGGATCAAGTGGTGGCATTTGAAGGGAGATAAACTTTTGACTTTAGCATAATTTATTAGAGGAAGGTAGTTGGGAAACAAGGCAATGCTACCCTCATTTGGGATGGCATGGCAAAGAAGATAATAAAAGTTGTCAAAGCAGTTGTGGGTGAATCAAAAGATTTTGGGTTAAGAGGATAAGGAATTTTGGTGTATTAGTGTATTAAGACAGTTAGAGGTAGTTAAATCTGTTAGATGTTAATTTTGTTACGACTATTAGTGATTCAGTTAGGTTTGTTAGAGCTAAATCTGTTGTAATTCTATTATTCTCTTTTCTCCATATATAGAGGAACTGAGTCTGTTGTATAGCAGTAATGAATACTACACATTCTGCATCAATAATATACAGTCTTTCTTCTTTCTTTCTCAATTTTTAATATGGTATCAAGAGCTTGAAGTCTATCCATGGCAAATTTTGCTTCCGCTACTCCTTCTTTTCATCCTGCTAATCCTTCTTTTCATCCTATTTCTCATAAATTAGATGATTCTAATTTCCTGCTGTGGAGGCAACAGGTTGATCCTGTCATCAAGGCCCATATACTCTTTGTGGCAAGTCCTCAGATTCCAATGTGTTTTCTCACAGAGGCAGATTGTGAAGCTGGAAATGAAAATCCAGCATACTCCAATTAGGAACAGCAAGACCAGATCCTCTTGTCGTGGCTCCAATCGAATCTTTCAGCCTCAATCCTATCTCGCATAATCGGATGTCTTCATTCATATCAGCTTTGGGAGCAGATCCATGAGTATTTTCAAAAGCAAACACATGAAAAAGCTAGGATCCTTCGTACAGAACTTAGAACTACAATGCTTGAGCAGAAGACAATGCATGAGTTTCTTTTGCGCATAAAATGCATAGTTGATGCGCTTGGATCATGTGGAGATCCTATTATTTTGCGTGAACATCTTGATGCGATTCTAGAAGGCCTACCAGAGGAGTATGGTCCAGTAATTTCAGTGATTGAGAGCAAGTTCGAACCTCTTCCGATTGGAGAAGTAGAGGCATTGCTTCTTGCACATTAGGCATGCATGAAAAAGTTTCAGAAACGATTTGATTCACCTTCGATTAATGCTGCTCAAGGTTACAATCCATCTTTGAATCTTTATAATTCGTCCTCAAATAATTTCAGTTCACAAAATCGATCCAATTCTTTTGGAAATCATGTTGGCTTCAACTGTGGCAGTGGCTACAATCGTGGAAGCAATGATTCTGACCGCAGCAGTGGCTACAATCGTGGAGGCAGTGACTTTGGCCGTGGTGGAGGTCATCGTAGTGGCGATAGAGGACATGGCCATTATGCAAATTTTAAGTGCCAAGTTTGCTTCAGATTTGGTCACACAGCAGCAGTGTGTCCTTTTCGTTATGATTCTGAATTTCAGTCAAATGCTTCTCTTACTCTGGTGGAACCAGTCTTTCAAAGCAATTCTTCGAACATCTTTGGCTCAAAACAGACTCGGGGAATCAATTCTCTAAAAGATTATCAGCCGAGTGCAATGTTGGTTAATTCTGAAAATCAAGATCCTAACTCTACTTCTTGGATACCTGATTCTGGTGCATCGTTCCATGTAACTGGAGAGTCTCAAAACATCCAGCAGCTTGGTCCATTTGAGGGGCCAGATCAAATATGCATTGGTAATGGCCAAGGCCTTTCTATTAAATCTTCTGGTTTCACTAAGCTTATTTCTCCTATTAATCCTAAAGTCTCTCTGTCCTTGAAATAATTATTACATGTACCTGCCATTACTAAAAACTTAATCGTGTCAACAAATTTTCCAAGGATAACAATGTTTTCTTTGAATTTTATCCTAATCATTGTGCTGTGAAATCACAGGGAACCAATGAAGTTCTGCTTCAAGGTTCACTGGGTCTTGATGGCCTCTACATATTACCACATCTTGCTCTCAAAGACTTTGCTTCAGCCACCTGCTTACTTTCAAATTCCAGTATTGATTTTGCTGTTGCTTCTGATTCCATTGTAAGTCCTGCTTCTGATGTTAAAACAGCACCTAGTACTAGCTCTCAAACTATATGGCACCTTAGATTAGGCCACCCTAATGCTAATGTACTAAGGCTTGTTCTTAATCATTGTAATATACCCACAGTTAATAAAACTATATTCGAATACTGTGCTGCTTGTTGTGTTGGTAAGTCATATAGACTACCATCTTCTCTATTTCAAACTGTATATTCTGCTCCTCTTGAACTTATATACAATGATTTGTGGGGACCATCTCATATTTCATCCTCAAATGGTTTTTCTTATTATATCAGTTTTGTTGATGCCTATTCTAAGTTCACTTGGATCTATTTTCTTAAAAATAAATCAGAAACTTTTTCTATCTTTCAGCAATTTAAAACCATGGCTGAACTCCAATTTGATACCAAAATTAAGTGTGTTCAAACAGATTGGGGAGGTGAATTTTAGACAAAGGTAAAAAGTGATATTGAAAAGTTACTATATGTTAGGTACAAGAGAGGTTTATATAACCTCTGAACAGAAACACCTAACTGTACAACTGAACTAACTAACTTCCTAACTGACATAACAAATAACAGAATGTACAGAGGTGTAGATAGCAGAAAATATAAACATACAGAAATAGAGGTGCTGTTAGCAAAAGCTAACCAACACTTACAATATTTACATTTTGCTAAATACAACTCTAATATCCCCCTTCAAACTCAAAGGGAAGAGTTTTCAGAAGAAACACTCTTTACATTGAGTTTGCTCCTAAGAAATTCAAATCTGGCTGATGACAAGGGCTTGGTCAGCACATCAGCCCACTGATCTAGAGCTGGAATGTGCACAACTGACAGCTGTTTAGCCAAAACTTTCTCCCTAACAAAGAAAACATCAATTTCCATATGCTTTGTGCGACTATGGAAAACTGGGTTATGAGCTATGGATACAACACTCTGGTTGTCACAGAACACAACAGGAGTTGTGAAAGAAACATGTAATTCAGTCAGAAGAACATGAATCCAAGTGAGTTCTGTAGAAGTTTGAGCTAAGCTGCGATATTCAACTTCAGTGCTGGATCTAGCAGTAACTTTCTGCTTTCTAGACCACCAGGAAACCAAGTTTGGACCAAGAAATATAGCAGAACCAGAGGTAGATCGCCTATCATCCACATCTGATGCCCAATCAGCATCACAAAAAGCAAGAAGAGATATTGGTTGAGTGATGCAAGTAGACTGAAACAAAAGTTCATGAGAAATATTACCCTTAAGGTACCTTAAGATTCTCTTAACCACAGCCCACTGAGAATCATGAGGAGCGGCCAGAAATTGACAAACTTTGTTGACAACAAAGCTAATTTCTGGTCTAGTACGGGTGGCATACTGCAGTGCACCCACAACTGATCTAATTAAAGTAGGATCATGAAAAAGATCAGCTCCATGCTTAGACAGCTTGCAATTAGATACCATAGGAGAAGAGATGGAGTGAGCTTCAACCATATTAGTTTTGTGTAACAAATCTCTGATATATTTGCTTTGAGTCATAATAGCAGAATTGTTGGACAAGTACTTAACCTCAAGCCCTAAGAAATAATCTAGTTGACCAAGCCGTTTTAGAGAAAAAACACTGTTCAACTTAGAAGTAAGCTGCTGAATCAAAATGTTAGAGCTGCCAGTAATAATGATGTCATCCACATAAACCAAAAGATATACAACCTGCTTCTAATGTTTGTATATGAATAAGGAGGAATCACACTTACTTGCTTCAAAACCAAACTGAATGAATCACACTTACTTGCTTCAAAACCAAACTGAATTAAAGTTGACCTCATACTATCAAACCACTGCCTAGGGGCTTGCTTTAAACCATACAATGCATTGTTAAGTCTGCAGACTAATGACTTATCAGCAGCTTCAAAACCAGGAGGTTGGCTCATATTGTGGAATATTCTAGAGTATTAGAATTAGTTGATGAATATTCTAGAGTATTAGAATTAGTTGTGGAATATTCTAGAATATTAGAATAAATTGTATATAATGAACCATTTGAGTTTCAATCTGAATGAGAATGAAAAAGAGTATTCATATTACAATATGGTATCAAGAGCAGGTTTTCCTGTTATCGTTGTGCAACTCTGAAGCCTATTTTTTTATAAAAAAAAAGGCCTACCCTCTTTTGGTTTGAGGTGACTTATGGACTCTTCTAATAACACGAGTGAGGAGCTTCGTACCTCTCCTAATTTTGATGGTGTTTTCACCTCCAAGGCTGAGTATGAGCAATTTCAGAGGGTGATGCCTCAATTTGCTGAAACAACTAGTCTTGTTGCTCAACAAGGTACGACATTCCATGTTAATGGTAGTAATCAGTGGATTCTTGATTCAGGGGCTTCTGATCATATGACAGGTAATGCAACCTTGTTTTGTTCTTATACCCCTTACTATCAACTGTCACGAATAAGAACAGCCGATGGCAACTTCTCAACTATTGCTGGAAA
>CM023945.1:1782272-1809417 GCA_013407115.1 Glycine latifolia | reverse complement strand
ACAGGTCTAGAATATATTTCTTCTGAGTTAAAGAAATTCCTACCTTAATACGAGCAACCTCCATGCCAAGGAAATATTTGAGAACTCCAAGATCTTTCAGTTCAAACTGGTCAGCTAAACACTGCTTCAAAGAGCTTATCTCCTCACAATCATTTCCTGTGACAATTATGTCATCAACATAAACAATGAGAATAGCAATTTTGCTATCATCAGAGTGTTTATAAAATAGAGTGTGATCAGTCTGAGCTTGGAGGAATCCTCTTCCCTTCCCAGCTTGGGTAAACTTCTCAAACCACTCTTTAGGGGATTGTTTAAGCCCATAGAGAGACTTCTTCAACTTGCATACTGAACCGTCTCCTTTTTCAAAACGAGGTGGTGGATCCATATAAACTTCTTCATGTAAATCTCCATTCAAGAATGCATTCTTTACATCTAATTGTTGCAAGGGCCAATCAAGGTTGGCAGCAAATGATAGTAGAACTCGGATAGTGTTAAGTTTGGCAACTGGGGCAAATGTCTCTTGATAGTCTATCCCATGAGTCTGAGTGAATCCCTTAGCAACCAATCTCGCCTTATACTTGTTGATGCTATGATCCGCATTAAATTTTATTGTGAACACCCACTTGCAACCTATTGTTTTCTTTCCTTTGGGTAATGCTACAGATTCCCAAGTTCCATTTTTTTTAAGTGCATCCATTTCTTCAAAGACTGCATTCCTCCATTTTGGGTCATCAAGTGCTTCTTGGATGTTTTTTGGTATTTTTGTACTGTCTAAAATAGTGTTGAAAGCACGAAAACCTGGGGATAACTTTTCATATGAGAGATGATGAGAAATAGGGTGAGCAGTACAAGATCTACCTTTTCGAAGAGCAATAGGCAAATTTAGGTCGGCTGCATCAGTGCATTCAAGTATTGGGTTGCTGGAACTAGTACTCGAGTTAGAATCTTGGCAGTCTAGAGGCTCCTGAAGTGTTTTTCACCTGCTGTAAATTTTTCCCCATTTACCAGGAGGATCTCCCGTCTCTAGCACAGTAGCTCGCCCTATCTCCTGCACAATAACTCCCCCTGTCCCCAAAGGCAAAGGTAGAACAATAGACTCATTTGATTTCCAAGACTTATCTTCATCTACCCCAATAGACTCCCCTTGAAGAGAAGTCAAAGGAAAAAAGGATTGTGTCTCATAAAATGTGACATCCATAGAAACAAAGACCTTACGGAGAGAAGGTGAGTAACATTTGTAACCCTTTTGGTTAGGAGGATATCCTATGAAGACACATCGAATAGACTTAGGATCGAGCTTGGACCTTTGATGGGGAGGAACATGTACAAAAGCCACACAGCCAAACAACTTGAGAGGAAGGAAAGAATGAGCTCGAAAAAAAGGAAAGGTGTTGGTAAGACAAGATAAAGGGGAATGAAAATTTAGGACACGAGAAGGCATCCGATTGATGAGATATGATGCATGCAAGACAGCTTCCCCCCATAGATATTTAGGGACATGCATGGTAAACAAAAGAGCTCGAGCAACTTCAAGAAGATGTCTATTTTTTCTTTCAGCCACCCCATTTTGTTGAGGGGTGTTAGGACAAGAACTTTGATGGAGAATATCATGCAGGATGAGATAGTCTCCAAGAACAAAATTAAAATATTCAGTACCATTGTCAGTTCGAAGAATTTGGATAGAGGTCTGGAACTGAGTTTGAATCATAGCATGAAAGTTTTTAAAGGTGGATGCAGCATCAGACTTATCCTTTAAAACATATACCCAACACACCCTAGAATGATCATCAATAAAAGTAATAAACCAACGAGCATTGGAGATATTTTTCTCACGGGCTGGACCCCATAAATCACTATGAATCAAGGTAAATGGAGAAGAATCATGACGAACTCTAGGAGGATAAGAAACACGAGGATGCTTTGCAAACTGACAAATATCGCAAGAAAAAGAACTGGGTTTTTTATTAATAAATAAGTTTGGGAACAACTTTTGAAGATAAAAGAAATTTGGGTGTCCTAACCAAGAATGCCACAACAAAACATCATTACAATCATCAGACAAAAATAATGAGTGGTGCACAAAATTTTTTGTTTCATTAGGATCCTTTTCAAAATAGTAATGCCCTTCTTCCTTTCTAGCACTGCCAATTTTCAACCCCAAATCCTGTTCCAGAAAAACGCAAGCATGGACAGAGAACTTCGCAACACAATTTAACTCAGATGTAAGTTTGCTGATAGAGATGAGGTTACAAGTAAGAGAGGGAACATGAAGAACTGAGTTCAAAGTAATGTGTTCAGCAAGTTTAATGGATCCCTTTCCAGCAATAGTAAAGAAGTTGCCATCAGCTGTTCTTATTTGTGACAGTTGATAGTAAGGGGTATAAGAACAAAACAAGGTTGCATTACCTGTCATATGATTAGAAGCCCCTGAATCGAGAATCCAACGATTACTACCATTAACATGGAATGTCATACCTTGTTGAGCAACAAGACTAGTTGCTTCTACAAATTGAGGCATCACCTTCTGAAATTGCTCATACTCAACCTTGGAGATGAAAACACCATCAAAATTAGGAGAGGCACGAAGCTCCTAACTCGTATTATTAGAATAGTCCATAAGTCACCTTAAACCAAAAGAGGGTAGGCCTTTTTTTAAATAAATAAAAAAAAAAAAAATAGGCTTCAGAGTTGCACAACGATAACAGGAAAACTTGCTCTGATACCATATTGGAATATGAATACTCTTTTTCATTCATTCAGATTGAAACCCAAAGGGTTCATTATATACAACTAATTCTAATACTCTAGAATATTCCATAACTTATTCTAATACTCTAGAATATTTCACAACTAATTCTAATACTCTAGAATATTCCACAACTAATTCTGATACTCTAGAATATTCCACACTAACAACTTATTTATACTTTCCATCCTAACTGTTTAACTAATAGTTAGTTGTAACTAACTATTAGTTATCCTAACAGAATTATTAACCAACATTTTTCCTGGAATAAACATTACCCCACCTTCTACTCCTATCAATATCCTTCCCTTCAAGATGGACCTTGTCACCAAGGTCCAATTGAGGAAAAACAGCCTTCATTTCATCAACACTCTCCCAACTATCTTCATGATGTGGCAAGCCTTGCCACTTAATGAGTACTTCCTGTTGACCAACTTCTGAAATTCTCTTATGCATTACGTTTTCAGGTTGAACTTGAAGTTCCCAATTCTCATTCAGAGCCATAGGTAGAGGTTGAGGAGAACAAGTGGATTTAATTGCATTCTTGAGTAATGAAATATGGAATACTGGATGTATCTTCCTTCCGACAGTTCCAGCTTATAAGCAATCTCTCCTATTTTCTGGGTTACCTTATATGGTCCATAAAACCGAGGACTCAACTTCTCATTTGGTTTCTTTGCCAAAGATTTCATTCTATATGGTTGCAACTTTAAAAAGACCCAATCTCCTACCTGAAAAACTAATCTCTCTTATGCTTATTCGCATATCTCTTCATCTGATCTTGGGCTTTTAGTAAATTATTCCTCAATTCCTGAAACAAATCATCTTTGTCCCTGCTCAGTTGATTAACCTCTTCCAATTTAAAGGGAATATCAGCTCCTTTGATCAATAGAGGTGGTTCTTGTCCATACAAAGCCTTGAAAGGAGACATTTTAGCAGAAATATTAAAGTTGGTATTAAACCAAAATTCAGCCCAAGCTAAATGAGCAGGCCATTGCTTTGTTTTGGTTCCAGTTAAGCACCTCAAATAAACTTCCAAGCACCTATTAACTACCTCAGTCTGCCCATTTGTTTGTGGATGATAGGCAGTGCTCATTTTTAATTGGGTTCCTGCCTTTCTAAACAATTCCTTCCAAAAGAAACTCATGAATAATATGTCTCTATCAAAGATTATAGAAGCAGGAAATTCATGTAATTTTACCACTTCTTTAATGAATCTCTCAGCAACCTCCTTAGCTGTATAGGGATGACTTAATGCTAAAAAATGAGCATACTTAGTCAACATATCCACTACTACTAGTATAGTGTCCTTACCTTAAGTTTTTGGTAAACCCCCAATAAATCCATGGAGATATCCGTCCATACCTTAGTTGGAATAGCCAAAGGCTGGAGTAGCCCTGCTAAAACTAAAGTGTTGGCCTTATTCCTTTGACATACTTCACATTCAGCTACATACTCCCTTATAGTTTTCTTCATGCCCTGCCAAAACACCACACTAGCCATCCTCTTAAAGGTTCTAAAGAAACTTGAATGCCCTCCCACAAGAGAATCATGTAACTCTTTTAAAAGTAAAGGAATTCTAGAAGAATTTTTGGGCAACACTAACTTGTCCTTGTAATACAGTTTACCTCCATGAATGGTATACCCTGGTTTCTCTGTTGTTTTAGTCAGAATTCCTTGATAAACCTCATATAATTGAGAGTCAACTTGAATTTCTTCATCCCAATCAGCCCATTCCTTCTCCTGTACCATAGAAATAGCAGAAAAAGAAAACTGTCTGGAAAGTGCATCAACCACTATATTCTCTTTCCCTGGCCTGTACTAAATATCAAAATCATAACCAATCAGTTTAGTGGCCCACTTAAATTGTTCTTCATTCAAAAGTTTTTTTCATTCAAGAACTTCTAACTCTTTTGATCAGTTCTAATTATGAATTTTCTGCCCAACAAATAATGCCTTCACTTCTTCACTGCTAATACTATAGCCATCAGCTCCCTCTCATACACTGATTTAAGCTGAGTTCTATCAGATAAAGCCTTACTCCAAAAAGCTAAAGGTCTTCCTTCCTGTAATAATATTGCCCCCAGCCCAATACTAGATGTTGGATATGCCTGTGACCTACGATAGGACCGTGAAGGATCTTTGGACGAAGCTGTTCCTGAGAAGGCAAGGCGACTGTATAATCTACGGATGTCTGAAGATAATTCTTTTTCTGCACATTTAAATGAATTTAACATTGTATGCGCATAACTCACATTTGTAGATGTCAACCTGGATGGGAAGATAAAGCATGCACCTTGTTGTGTTCACTGCCAAACTCTTGGGAGCATATCATTATCTCTATTGGTACGGGTGTTAACACATTGTCCTTAGAAACCGTTGTTGCTGCCCTGTTATCTGAAGAGATGAGAAGGGTAGGTTCTGAGGATACTGCTAATGAGACTCTGTTTGCTAGAGGGAGGAATACTAATAAATCAAAATCAGGTTTCAAAGGCAAATCTCGGGGAAGGTCAAAGTCCCGTGATAAATCCGAAGCATGGTGCTGGAAGTGCAACCAGGTGATGGCTGTATATCTGAGCAGGCAAAGGAAGACACTGCATTGCTATGGCACAAGAGGCTGGGTCACATTAGTAGGAAAAGTTTGGAGACTTTAACATCAAAGAAGTTGGTAAAAGGGATTCTGAGTTGTTCAATGAGCTTCTAGTTTTGTGAGCATTGTTTACATGGCAAGCAAAATCAGGTATCTTTTGAGGCCATTGGAGGAAGAGCTCAAGAGATTTTTGACTTGATACACAGCGACGTGTTTGGACCTACACCTGTAGCATCACATAGAAAATCTAGGTATTATCTTTCTTTTACTGATGACTATTCTAGATATGTGTGGTTATATTTCTTACATAGCAAGAATGAGGTGTTCGAAAAATTTCAAGAGTTCAAAGCATTGGTAGAAAATCAATTTGACAGAAAAATCAAGGTGCTAAGAACTGACAATGGTGGAGAGTTTTGTTCTACAAAATTCGATTAGCTTTGTGTGACTAGTGGTATTGCAAGGTAAAAGACAACGCCCTATTCACCTCAACAGAATAGGGTGGCAGAGAGGTTGAATCGGTCTCTCATTGAAAAGGCACGGAGCATGTTAAGTGGTGTAGGCTTGGCAGTTGAGTTTTGGGCGAAGCCAGGTACTACTGCTTGTTATTTGAAGAGCAGGTCTCCTACATCGGCTTTGAAGGATAAAACACCTTTTGAAACACTGTTTAAAAGAAGGTCAAACATCTCTCATGTCAGAGTATTTGGTTGTGAAACATATATACACGTACCCAAGGAGAAAAGAAGCAAGTTTGATAGTAAGTCTCAATAGTGTTATTTCATTGGGTACAAGGATGGCATCAAAGGGTACAAGCTGTGGAACCAAGAAACTAAACTTACAGCAAAGATGTTGTGTTCAGGGAAGAAAAGCTTAATCAGATTTTTCCAAAAGCTCCTGAAAAGCCACAGACAATAGAGTTTGATGTTGATAGCTCATAGGTTGGAGAAGAAAATTCAGATTACTGAGGCTGAAGTCGAAACATAGAGGTTAAGGAGATCCACAAGGGAGAGAAAACCACCTGAGGGGTATACACCTGACAATTATAATTTTTGTGCCACTAATAATAATTATGCTTTGAGTATCACAGATGATGATCCGAGCACTGTAAAGTAAGCTAGGGATTCAGATGATGCCAAACAGTGGGAGGAAGCCATGAAAGAAAAGATGAACTCTCTCATTAAAAATCAAACTTGGAGTTTGGTGAAACTACCCACAGATCGAAAGGCAATTGGTTGTAAGTGGGTATTCAAGAAGACTGATGCTAATGGGGAGATAGAACGTTACAAAGCTGATTTGGTTGCAAAAGGATGTGAAGACTGCATTCCTTCATGGTGATTTGGAGGAGGTTATTTACAAGAACCAGTCAGAGGGGTTCATAGTAAGAGGTAAAGAGGACTTTGTGTGCAAGCTTAACAAGTCTCTGTATGGCCTGAAGCAATCCCTCAGGATGTGGTATCAAAAGTTTGACACTTATGTGTTGAAACTTGTTTTTGACCATTGTGATGTTGATCATTGTGTTTACATGAAAAGGGTAAAAGATAGCTTTGTTATTCTAACCTTGTATGTTGACGACATGCTACTTGTTGGCAACAGTTTGAAGATGATCAGTGTTGTAAAAGGTCTACTGGCAAAGTGATTTGAAATGAAAGATTTAGGCCCCGCAAGTATGATCTTGGGCATGCAGATCAAAAGGGCACGTCATAGAGGAGGCTTATGGTTAAGTCAAAGGAAGTACATAGAAAATGTACTAAAGAAATTCAATATGACTGATTGTAAACCGGTGCTGACTCCCATGTCTAAAGGGTTGAAGTTATCAACTGATCAGTGTCCCAAGACTGAAGAAGAAAGAGAAGTGATGGCATCAATTCCTTATGCTAATGCAGTTGGGAGTTTGATGTATGCTATGATTTGTACTCCTCCTGATATTGTCCAAGCAGTTGGAGTATTGAGTAGGTTTATATCCAAGCTAGGAAAAGAGCATTGGATGGTAGTGAAGCATGTGTTCCATTATCTTCGTGGTACATCTGGCCTTGGGTTATGCTATGAAGACGTGAAAGACTCAAGGGGACAGCCACCATTAGAGCTAGAGTGCTTTGTGGATGCTGATTGGGGAGGTGACATTGATTTTTTTTTTTTATCAGCAAAGATAATATATATATTAGATAGAAAAACGCATTACAAGTAGTACTGCAGGGTATACAGCCTAGCATGAACAAAAGCAGAACCAAGGTGGCTTAAGTCACATGAGAGAAGCCAACTTAGATCTGATTAAGGACTAGGACGCGAAGGAAAATAAATACAATCTAAACCCTCCCCTGAAAACCAAAACTGTCCTTCATGTTACATGACCACAAATAAAAAGGAATATCGAATCCTGGCTCCAAAATTTTGAGCCAAGACCAGCAAAAGAACATAGTATCCTCCAGCAGCTTCTGACCATTAAAACTATCATTGTGAAAAACGATTCTATTCCTATGATGCCAAGTACTCCAGGTCAGAGCAATCCACCAAATCTGCCATCTATATAGCCTATTTCCCTTTAAATGGCAAAAGGAATGTTGACGGAAATGTTCTTTTGGGACTGCCGAGTACACCCCTACAATATTTACCCATGAAGTGGATATGTTAGTTGGATAAGCAAGAGCCAGAGCACCGTTGCATTATGAACTACCAAGGCTAAGTACATGGCCTTGGCACATGCTGTCAAGGAAGTTATTTGGTTGCGAAGATTGTGTAGAGAGCTTAGCTTTACACAAGGAGATATGACTGTTGGGTGTGATAGTCAGAGCGCCATACTTCTAGCTAAAAACCCAGGATTCCATGCGAGGACCAAGCACATAGACATCCAGTACCATTTCATCAGAGAAAAGATTGAAGACAATGTAGTAATACTGATGAAAGTTGACACGAAGGAGAACGGTGCTGATTTTCTGACCAAGGCAGTGAGTTCAGAGAAGTTTGAATGGTGTACAGCTGCATTGAGATTGAAGAAGCATGCAAAGCATTCGCCAAGTGGGACAATGTTGTGTCTGGCTCATACTTTGCCCTCAGAAGATAAGCATATATATTTCCTTGTAATCTGAGTGCATTGTAACGAGTGTGTGAGGAGAATATAGAAAAAAGCTGGACGTAGCCCACATTTGGTGAACTAGGATAAACACTGTGTGTTATTTTTCTTTCCCTTTCTCACTTTCTGTTTTTCTCTATTATTGTGTAATTGCTCAGTACCAACCCCAAATGCATCAGTTTCTAAGACAAAGTGCTTAGAAAAATCCGGTACCACCAAAATAGGCAGCTTCTTCATGGCTGTTTTAAGCTGTTCAAAGGCAAGAGTAGAATCTTCCTTCCATTGAAAAACATTTTTCCTTAATAAGGAATTTAAAGGTTGTGCTATCTTCCCATAATTCTTTACAAACCTCCTGTAATAACCTGTCAAACCCAAAAAACCCCTTAATCCTTTGACATCTCTAGGCACAGGCCACTTAGTCATTGCTTCCAATTTATTTGGGTCAGCTTCCACGCCCCTTCCTGAGATTATATGTCCCAAATACTCCAAAGATCTCTGACCAAAGTTGCATTTTTTTCTATTCACATTCAACTCTTGCTGCTGCAATACTTGTAATACTGCCCTCAAGTGCATGTTGTAATACTGCCTCAAGAAAGGTTTGAGTACCTCATTCATGAGTGCTTGGAAAGTTGAAGGTGCATTGGTTAGCCTAAAAGGCATAACCAGAAACTCATAGTGACCTTCATGAGTTCTGAAAGCTGTCTTCTGAACATCTTCTTCCTTTATCCTTATCTGATGATAGTCTGCCCTCAAATCCAGTTTTGAAAATCATTCAGCCCCTCCAATCTCATCTAATAACTCTTTTATGATTGGTATTGGAAATTTATCCGGTACATTAATCTTGTTAAGTGCTATGTAGTCTACACAAAATCTCCAACTTCCATCTTTTTCTTAACTAGAATTACAGTCAATCTCATCCTTCTGATAATAAGGATATTAATAGGGCCTTAAATTTGGTATCTTATTACCAGGCTGAGTGTTGATAGCATGATCCTTTCCTCTATGTGGTGGTAGCCCTTGAGGTTCCTTATAAACCTGCTCAAACTGATCAATGCCTGCATTATTGAAACAGGAGTTTCTCCTGCCCCCCTTTCTCCTTCTACTGTTTTCAATTCCACCAGAAAACCTTGATCCTCCTTCAACACGGTGCCTCTAATGGATTTCAAACTGATGGCAGCCTTAATCAGTTATGGTTCAGCTCTCAATATGACCTTTTTATTCTTCACCCTCACAACTAAAGTTAATTTCTCAAAATTAGCTTTAACTTCTCCCAAACTTGCCAACCATTCCACTCCTAACACCAAATTAGCCCTTCCCAATTCAAACAAGTAACAATCTTGAATAATTTGTAAATCTTGCAATCCAATGGATAGAGATTTACACATGCCTTGACATCTCACCTTATGTCCATCCCCTACTTCTACAGAATAAGGATTGGTGTTTGTTACCTCTAACTCCAACTCCTTCACTAATTTTACTGAAATGAAATTATGGGTAGCTCCACAATCAATCAATATGATCATCCTCCTGTTTTTAATCTTTCCCCATAACTTGAGTGATTTCTTTGTAGTGAAACCTTCAATACTGTGCAGTAATAATTGATGGAACCCTTCATCTTCATCTTCCTTATCCTCTTCTTGATCCTTCTGAAGTTCCTCTTCCTCCTCTTCCTTCATAATCATTAGCCTTAACTGTTTGTTCTTACAAAAATGTGTAGGATGATATTTTTCTTTACAAGTGAAACATTCCCCTTTCCTCATCTTCTCATTGACTTCCACAGATGACAATTTGCGGAAAGTCCTTCTCCCCTTCCATCTATCACCTCGTGTCTTAGCTGCCATGGTAGGTTCAATTACCTTACCACTAACCGACTGTCCTTCCCTCCAGAATCTTTGACCCGAGAAACTGGATTTTTGGAATGGGTAAGCTTTATTATTACTTATGGGCAAATTCCCTAAAACTCGACTCTTCTCTTCCACTTGTCATGCTTTTACCATTGACTCCATCAAATTTTTGGGTTCATGCAATCTTACCTTTGTGCTAACTTCTTCCTTTAACCCCTTGAGAAAAACCTCCACCAAGAAAGTTTCCTCCAAACCTTTCACTGTTCCCACATATTTCTCAAATTGACTAATGAATCCTTGCACGGATTCTTCCTGTTTCAGCACTAATAAAGCTTGAAAAGAACTACCCAGAATCGATCCTTGAAACCTCTATGAAAGCGCAATTTTGAACCCTTCCCACAAATGGTTTGGGTTCCGCGATTCCCACCATTGGAACCATCCCAATGCTTCTCCGTCCAGCGCCACCATCATCGCTTCCATCCTGTCTTCCTCCCTCACGGCTTGCAATCGAAAATAACGTTCGATTTTTTATAGCCACCCAAACGGATCCTCCCCTCAAAGATCAGCATTTCGAGGCTCCTCAATCGATTTCCGCTCGTGGCCTCGTTCGTTCTGTTTCTTCCTGTTGATTCACCCTCATGCGTGTTTGCTGTCGGCATTTGTTTCTCCCATGTCGTCGCCAGCCTCTGTATCATTGCTTCGATCGCGGTTTTCTTCCATCGCTTTCTCAATTGTTTCCATACGAGCCTCCATTTTTGCGTTGGTTTTCGACACCATCAACTCTTCTACACCTCCCAAATTGGAGCTCTAATACAGTTGATAGAACTGGACAGAGATGAAGAGAGAATAAAGGATGTATTGAGAACTGGAGCTTCCAACTCCTAAAGCTATTACAAGTGATTTCAAGGATCACCAACCTCCTATTACTTTCTAAATAATCCCTCCTAAACTCCCTAACAACTTATTTATACTTTCCCTCCTAACTGTTAACTAATAGTTAGTTGTAACTAACTATTAGTTATCCTAACAGAATTATTAACTAACATTTTTCCTGGAATACACATTACACCACCTTCTAGTCCTATCAATGCCTCATGGAAGGAGCTTGGACCATGGATTTGCTTGCTTGGAAGAATATAGAGTTTTGTACCTCCCAATGTATAGGAGTTAGTTTATGTTTATGTGTACCTTGCTTATGTTTTGTAAGGCAAAAGTGCCAAAAAGATTTGTTTAAGTTTTATACATGTTATGTATGTCTAAGTTTCTGCATAGATAACTCTAATATTCTTATATTCTAAGTTTACAAAATTGAGTAATATAAGCAAGCAAAAGGTAACATTCTTAGGGTGCTACAAACTTACTTAGTCTCACTTATATACTCTATCTTGGCATTCTCTCTAACCAATGTGGGACTTAGAATTTTCCTAATACATCCCCTCACGGCTCACGGCTCAAGCCCAACATTTTAATGAATTTATGATAGGTTTTAATATCATCTTAAAAAAATTGGATTTTGGGCCTAACTGCCTAACTCAATCTCACGAAACCAACTTATAAGATGAGGATGACCCCACTTATATACTCTATCTTGGCACTATTTCTAGCTAATGTGGGATTATGGTTTTTCCTAATACACCCCCTCATGCCCAACAATTTTCGACTTAGTGCATGGATAATGTGGTAGGTGGACTGACTAATGGATCTAATAAAGGCTCTGATACCATCTTATAATGTGGGTTTGGGCCTAACTTGTAAGATAGAGTATACAAGTGGGGGGCTGCCCTCATCTAAGAATGTGAGCTTTGTAAGGTTGGAATTAGACTCAAATCCATATTTTAAAATGTTAGAAAGTCTATTCTAACAATTATTGTTGGACTTATCGGACCACCCATTATCGAGCTGTTATTAGATCAGCCACAGATGTCTAGTCTTACAAACTTGACACTTAAGATGTCTATTGTAAATAACTCATTACGGTTTCCAATGGAGATAATGTATCCATAGTTGGCTCCGGAAGCATTCAAATAAAGCCCTCTCTTTTCTTACATGATGTTTTACATGTCCCAAAATTGGTTGATAGCCTTATTCCTATACACAAGCTTATTAGAGACTTGAATTGCTCAGTAACATCTTTCCATTCTCATTGTGTCTTGCAGGACCTTGCCACGGGGAAGACAATTTTAATTGATAAAGAGCAAGGTGGGTTGTACTTCTTGGAGCAAAAGAAGATTCATGATCAGAATCAAAAGTTACTGTCAAGCCAACAAGTAAAGTCAGACACTTAGGTTACCTCTCAAATATGGCTTCACCACAAATGACTTGGGCATCCTCCGTTTAGTCTTCTTATGTCCTTATTTCCTTGTTTTCAAAAGAGTCAATTGAGTCATTGTAAAAGGTCACCAACCCATAACTACTCCAAGCCAAACATGCTTAACTGTAGAGTTCTTAAGTGATAGGCTACCAAAAGCATAGTTTTAAATAGCGGATAGCGGTTGGTAGCGGCCGATCCCAAAAACGCTATAGCGGTATAGCGGGTAGCGGTAAAGCCGCTACTGTGAAGTCCATACTTATAATAAATTATACCCTTTGAGGCTTTTTTCGGGGTGCAGGAAGTAAAATAGGGGATGTTGGAAGTAAAAGCCTAAGTCTATTTTACATTTCATGGGCCGAGGGCCCAAGAAAAAGTGCTGGAGCAAGCAATTATATGGATTGGATTTCACGATCCGTGTCTCCAGTCCCAAATTGCATCTCAGCCACTTATTCAAATTTAGAAAACACAGCTCGAAGCATCAGGAGCCGTGCGATTTCGCGGAGCGGGAGAAGGAGCTGAGAGAGAGAACGGGGAGCGCGACGATGCCGAAGATCATATTCTTCGGCGAGAGGCTGTTCGGAGGCTTGGTGGAGCTGAACGCGCTGAGGAAGGACGGCGGGGAGGAGTTGGAGAGGCGGTTGAAGGCTGAGGAGCTCTGCAACTGGCTTCTCTTCCATGTAGCGGCGCGATAGCGCCGCACTGTGCTGCCAACCGCACCGCCACCACCGGCCGCTACCGGAAACCGTCGCGTTGCGGCATGGAAGTAGCGGCTGGGTGCCGCAAACCGCACTTGGTGCGAGATCGCGCGCTAAAGCGGCGCTATTTAAAACATAGACCAAAAGTAGAGTCATCTTGTTGGTATAAGTAGTACCATTATTTTAAGTCATCATCAACTGTACAGTCTCATACCTTTACAACCTTGGATCCCTCTCATTCTCATGTGATTCGATCAGGGTGTTACATGGAAATCCCCCCAGAATATGGAGCTCGTAGTAGATAGAACAAGGTTTGCAGATTGAAGAAGGCATTATATGGCCTCATGCAATCTCCGTGAGCTTGGTTTGGGAAATTCACATAGGTAGTGATTTCTTTAGAGTACAAACAAGGCCAAGGTGATCACACTCTACTAACAAAGCAATCCCCTACTGGAAAACTCACCATACTTTTGGTATATGTAGATGACATGATCACTGCAGGAGATGATGTGGTAGAAAAAACTGACCTTGAAGGAGAAACTAGCAACCCAATTCGAAATGAAACAGTTAGGGAAGTTGAAGTATTTCCTCGGAATAGAGGTGGCATATTCAAGGAAAGGCATTTTTATCTCTCACGTTCTTGACTTGCTCAAGAAACAGGTAAGCTGGGATGTAGGACCTCGAGGGTTCCAATTGAACAAAATCACAGGATAGGAAGTGAAGAAATTCCATCTATGGAAAATCACACGAAACCATAGCACGCTCTCTAGCTTTTCTTTGATAAAGTGTTTTTCGATCTCAATGTGTTTGGTCTTGTCATGTTGAACTAGATTGTGAGCAATGCTAATGGCTGACTCATTATGACCCAATAACTTCACAGGGATCTCAAACTTAATCTTGATATCATCAAGAATGATCTTTATCCATAATCCTTCACATATACCTTGTGTCAAAGCTCGAAATTCAGTTTCTACACTAGATCGAGCTACTATGTTTTGCTTCTTGCTCCTCCAAGTCACCAAATTTCCCCTAGAAGCATGCAGAATCCTGAAGTGGATTTTCTATTATGTCTAACCTCACATAATATGCATCAGTATGAATCTCCATAGACAAGGAGCCTTCTCTTCTAAATAACAGGCCCTTCCCTGGACTTGCCTTCAAGTATTGGAGAATCCTAACAACTGCTTGCATGTGCCTTTCTCGAGGGTCATTCATAAACTACTGACAACACTGACCACATAGGCAATGTATGGTCTAGTGTGAGATAGGTAAATTAGCTTTCCTACCAATCTCTAATAAATAAAATCATACGATCCTAAAAGTTGACATGTGATTTTGACAGCTATGGTTTACAAAGTCCTAACAGAATTAGATGGACAATCATATGAAGAGAGCCATAAAAATATTTGAAAAGCAGGAAAAAGGTTTTGAAGCAAAAACTGGTGAGTTGAATCCACTTCTAGTGTTAACTGCTACTATTACATAGAAACAAACCTTCATGTGAACATGCATCGACAACAAACCGCCTAAAACATTCTCTTTCCTGTAAAGAGGAATATATTATAAGATATCATGTCAGCCATTGAACACATCCAAGATTAGGAACTTGTCCTGTATGGCTATTATTATAATTTTCTCAAGCTAATGGAAAGGACTCATGGTTACATAAAGATACATATACTACTTGCCTTTATCATTTGTCCAGAAAAAGTCATTCTATGAGTAGTGTTTGAGCTTTTGGTGCAATATGGCACCATTTCAAAGCCTTTCTTTGACACTGAAACAGAACAATATAGAATTAGGAAGAGATTGAGTTATGACACATCTATGAATGCCATCATATTGTTCACAATTCATGGCTGTATAACAGTATTTGACTCAAATCACACTGCAGAATTCAAAATTGTACTTGTTTGCAAGTCAGGTAGAATTTGACTCAATTCTATGGGTCTAGTAAAATCATATGGTCCTTAACATTGACATGTGATTTTGATGGCTATGGTTTACAGAGCCAGATGGACAGCATATGAAGAGAACCATAAAATGATAAAAATATCAGAAAAGCAAGAAAAGGTTTTTTAATCAAATTCCAGGGAGTGGAATACACTTCTAGTGCTAACCTCAACTATTAAATAGAAACAAACCTTCAGGTGAACAAATATTGTCAACAGACTGCTTAGCACGCTGTGCTTCCTGTAGAGAGGGATATATTATAAGATCATGTCAGGCACTGAACACATCCAAAAATTGGAACTTGTGTTGTATGACTATTATTATAATTTTCTCTGCATGCAAGCCAATGGAAAATGCTCATGGTTACCAAAAGATGCATATATTACTTGCCTTTTCCATTCGTTCTAAATAGCTCATTCTATGAGTAGTGTTTGAGCTTCCGTTGCAGTACGGCCCAATTTCTAAGCCAGAAACTCCCGATGATGCTAAAACAGAACGAGAAGAAAACAATTGTATTTTCTTCCCTGCCATATCCAGAAATGAAGCCACTGCAGGATCTAGCTCCCATGCAGACTGAACTTCACAGATATTATCAATTGGTTCAGCAGTCAAGTTTCTTGCATTTGGCCCGTGCAACCAGTAAAGTAGAAAGGTGCACAAGCATTCTTCCTCTCCTATTCCCCAAGAATGCTTGTTTTCTTGCACCTATGAAAGCAGACACAATATCAAAAGTACATAAAGATACAGAAGAAGCAATTTCATCCAGAACTTTAAAAAGTTGACTGTAATTTTCCCCAACACTAAATAAAAAGACATCAGCTTTGTATTCTATTGAATTTAGTATCTAGTACGACTTGGTTAGTTTCCATTGACAAATATAGCTAGTTAGTCAGTAGCTTGCTGCCAACTATTAACAGCTCAGTTACTTAGGTGATTAGAATTCTGTTTGTTACTTACTCAATCGGCACCATTATATAAAGGCAGATGTTCCTATTAATTCATCAATTGAATTAATCTCAGAATACGACTTTTCTCTCTATTTTCATCTTCATTTAGTTCTCTCTCTGTACTTGTTTTTATGTTCATCTAGTTCTCTCTTTGTTTTTACTAGTCTAAATAAAATTTGCGCTGAGTTTCACTAAATAATAAAGAGTAAATATAGAATTTCATCTCAAAAAGTGGCAACCTAAGTTGATTTGGTTCTTGAAAGTTTATGTCTATATAATTGAATCAGTAGTCTTAGTGACATTCTCTATCACTAAAATTACACACATTACAAATAAACTGACAGGAAAAAAAATTATACATTTACTCAAATAATGAATGAGATTCATTAACAGGGAGTAGGATCCACCTCATTTAGTTAGCAACACTTAAATTTTAGGCAATAATAGTAAAATGTTAGTAGTAGTTGCTATGCAGATAACTAATAAGTACTAATAAACATACTAAAACACTGTTGCATTAATTAATTAACATGGATATCAATCATATACTAGATCACTGACTAACCCTTACTTACTATTGAAGCCACACCACAGCACACAAACAAGACAAACAAGCAATGTAATTTTGCATTTATTTTTTAATGGACAAATTTTAATTTGTTAGTAAGAAAGATTCGAACCCACGCCCCATTTCTCCTCTTCTCCTTCTCTCTCCTCTTCTCTTTTCAACCACCAAGTCAAGCTTTTAAAAGATGGTCCGCGACCATAATTTGGACCGCTCCACAACAGCAATATTGGCACCGCGTCAGCCACATTTGTCTGTGGTTTGCCGTGATATCAACAAGTTGACAAAACCGTAACGCAACCGTTATTTAAAACATTGCACCAAGTGAAGCAATGTAATGACGTAAACGAGAATGCGTACCCCGTCGATGACGGCGTCGTAGAAGCGAACGTCGTCGGGGGCGAAGGAGTGGCAAGCGCAGACCCTAGCGCCGGGACCAAACTGACGACACTCGGCGTCCTGGAGCTGTCTGGAGAGCGGCCTGAAGCGCTCCTTGAAGTCCTCGAGGTCCTCACAATCCCCAAACTGCGAGGGCTCAAACGCCTCGTCGTTTTCGTCGGAGAAGTTCTGGTACTTTACTATGAGTCTCTCTCCTTCGAGCAAAACGCGCACCGTGTACCAGGCGTCGTCATTGTAGGCTCGGAACTCCGTCGTGTATTCCTCAGCCGCCACCACACTCCTCGTCGTCGTCGTCATCCTCCTTCCCTTCTTCACTGTTGCCAGCATTTTCTTCACCTGAGCCAAAAATTAAAAAAAAAATAAAGAACAAATTAAAAAATGTGTGATACATGGACACTCCTAATTTTAAACACTCCATACACATTTTTTATTTCTCCCTGTCTCTCTTTTATCAAAGTCAATTTTTTTAAATGTGTAAAATATATTTAGTTAATCTTAATATATTTTTTAAGAATTAAAAATTTATATGTAACTAAATTTTTTTATGCTCAGTCTTGAGAATTTTTTTTTTTAAGAAAATTAATTCAAATTGACTTCTTGGAATCATAATTTATTAATCTTTTTTTATTAATTACATACCAAATAAATCATAATTTTTCACTTTAATATTCTTGAAAAAGTAAAAGAATTTGTCTACTAAATATCTCATAAATTTTATTATATTTATATCTTTTTTATTTCTCTCACTAATTATTTGTTTGCGTTGGGATGTTGATCAAACATTTACCTTTTTTAATTTTCTTTCTTTTCCGGATGGTGCTACTTCACATTCTACTAACTATGAGTATACGTAGGAGGAGTATTTTCTTGGTAAAAGAACCTAAATATTACATTTTTAATAAAAAAATTACGAATTTAACGCTGTTTTGAAACATATTACCAATCTGGTATTTGGGTCACGCCCAAAACTGAGCATGACTGGTGCAGTCACGCCTGGTTCTAGGCGTGACCTACTTGTATATAAACCCCCAGATTTCACTTTTCCTCCACTTTTTTCATTTGTGCCTTCTCTCTAAAAGTTCCTCATTCTCTCTAAAGCTGTTGAGTGATTTTTCTCTGCATCAAAACTCTGCCAAAACTCTGCCAACAAGTAAGTTATTTGATTAATTATAGATATTATATAATATGTTATATTATAAAATTGTTTGTGACATGTGAAATTGTTAGTGTTTATAGTTTAGTTTTGTATAATAATGTTTGGTATTAGGGTCTAGGGTTTAGTTTAGTTTAGGGTTTAGGGTGAACGATTTAGGTTGAGGGTGTGGGGCTGAGGGTCTACGATGTAGGGTTTACGGGTTAGGGTTTAGTGTTTTTGGGTGTAGGGTTTGGTTGTTAAATTTATTTAGTTCGTTTTAGAGTTTAAGGGTTAGGATGTAGTTTAGTTTTGTAGTAAACTGTTATGTATTAGGGTTTCGAGTTTAGTTTAGTGTAGGGTTGAGGCTGTAGGCGTATGGTTTATGTTTTAAGGTTTTGGG
The DNA here is from genome assembly GCA_013407115.1 of Glycine latifolia. Taxonomy (NCBI): domain Eukaryota; kingdom Viridiplantae; phylum Streptophyta; class Magnoliopsida; order Fabales; family Fabaceae; genus Glycine; species Glycine latifolia. Next base: position 1,790,768 of record CM023945.1, on the reverse strand, counting down.
TTTAAGGTGTTAGGGTTTAGGGGTTTATGGTTCAATGTTTAAGGTTTAAGGTTTAAGGTTTTAGGGTGTAAGAGTTAGGGTGTATGGTTTAATTTTTAGGGTTTCTGGTTTAGTTTAGTGTAGGGTTTAGGCTGTAAGCGTATGGTTTACGTTTTAAGGTTTTCGGTGTAGGGTGTTTTGTTTAAGGTATATGTTTTAAGGTGTTAGGGTTTAGGGGTTTATGGTTTAAGGTTGAGGGTCTAATGGTTAAGGGGTATGGTTTAGTTTTGAGGGTTTTGGGACTTATGGTTTAGGGTTTTGGGTCCTAGGGTTTCTAGTGTAGTGTTTAAGGAGTCTGAAAGCTACAACGTTGACGTACGTTGTTTACCACGTCGCGTCTTTAACACCCGGCATCTGTCCTCATTCCACACAGCTTTGTAGTGCATCAAATGGATGTAAAGACAGCCTTCTTAAATGGAGAGTTAAATGAAGAAATCTACATGGAACAATCTGAAGGGTATGTCATGAAAGGCCTTGAGAAAAAAAGTTTGTAAATTGAACAAATCTTTGTATGGTCTTAAACAAGCACCTAAGATGTGGCATCTTAAGTTTGACAAGGTGGTAAAGAGCTATGGTTTTCAGTCTAATTATTCATATAAATGCCTTTACTATCGTTTCATGTCAATAAGATAGTCATCATATGCTTGTATGTTGATGACATGTTGTTAGTATATGGATGTCCTACAGACAATCTTTTCATTAAATTAGGACGTACATGTACTTTTCATATTGTCATGAATAAATTATAAGCGCTCTTTATCTTGTTTCATATTCTGTCTCGATATCATTATTAATATATGAGTAACTGGATAAAACCCTTGGAATAGAATAGGTATCTCTTGAGTATCAATGATGGGATCACGATCATGAGAATTCAAGGATACCAGATGTCTACTCCTAAATTTTAAGTTCCTAGTCTAGAGACACTGAGAATAGGGACCAGTGATTTCGGGTAAGACTAGCACGGCTTAACTACTTGTATGCAGATACAAGGTAAAGACCTCATGAGCTACAGACATGGAGATGTCTTAGCTAAAGTCGTGGGTGGACCTATAAGGGTATAGCTCACACTGAACGGACCCATAAAGAGACTCTATAGGAAATCTCACAGATAGTATCATTAGAGTCGTCTCTTATTATTTGGGTGTGTCTTTCCTTAGACCAAAAGTTTTCACCTAGACTGTGTTCTAGAAGACATGCTTTGATTGTATACCTCGTCTGCCTGAAACATGGAGACACATAGGTATACTTTTGGGCATGTCCTGAAAGAACACGAGTCTAGGGTGACTAGCTGAAGGAATTCGTCAAATCTCTGTGAGAAATTAGGTTATCTGTAAACCGGAGAAATCGGGATGACATTTACGGGACTCGGGAATCTATGCATAGTAAAAGAAATCATGAGATGATTTGCCTTTAGAGTCAGTAAAATTGGAGACTCCCTATTTCGTATTAAAGCTTACCCTAGACCGCAAGGGCTGATACGTTTCCTTACCCTAGGTTTTATGGGAAGTTAACCGAGACGCAAGGAAATACATACGGAAACCAAATAGATTTAATAGGATGATCTTGTCATTTACCTAACTAGTTCTGGGGCAACAAAGCATTGCTAGTGCTCTGTGTTGTCATTAAATGAGTAGTGGCCTTGTTGGGCCCAAACTCATTTATGTCAGTAGCTATGTTGGGCCTAATGGGTCACACACTAACACTTTATTGTCATGACATTATAGCATTAAAGGTTTTGGGCCTAATAATGGTTGTTGGCCCAAGAAAGAGTTTGGATACTTATCTTAAAGAGAGAGGGGCGCATGAATGGAGTTAATGGGCTTGGATAGTCCAAGACATTATTAATTAATTTAAATAGTTAAATTAATTATCTAATATTTAAATTTGATAATTTAAATTTTGAATTTAAATATTTGAATTTAAATATGAATTAACTATAGTAGTTAGTTTCATATCAAAAGGAGAAGATAAGAGCTAGATTTGAATTTGAATTCAACTAGAATCTTATCATGAACATGTCCTAGATTTTAGGAAGAATTTTGAGGGCTGATTATGGGCTTATACACGACTGATATATGATTATCTTTTGGCAAAATTAAATCCCAAGTAATTGACTTGGTCTTAGGAAGATAAGATAGGAGGTTGTTGGAAATTTTGAAATGCAACAACTCTATCTTATCTTCACGTGTGGGATGCTTCATGATCAGATTTTTTGGTTAAAAATCTGACTCAAACTCTTCTATAAAGTGTGCTATTGTGATCATAGTTCTCTAATAATTTGAGAGGAAAAACCCTAATCTACTTTCCTCTATTTTCACGTGCGCCTTTGTGTAAGTGTCGGCTGAAAATTCAGCCACCAATATCATCTATTGGTGAGCCTCTTAGATAAGTAAAAACACTTTAAAACATAACCTTCTTCCTCTCCATTGGTGTGCCTAGCCTGCCTCCTTTGGTGTTTGTTGGTAGCCTTCAAGAAGTGTTCTTGAGTCTTGACAAGAAGTGGTGTGGATCAACATTAGAGGGCTTGTATCTTCAAGCCTATCCTTGATCATCAAATTTCGAATATAAACAAGGTAACATCTATGTCCTAAAGAATGATTCTTGTGTGGTATGTGTGTTTCCGCTTTAAAATTTTTGTTTTTCTCACATGCCTTTTGGCTTCAAGGCCTTTTTCTTTCACATGTTAATTCTTGGCTCTGATCGTTCTATATTGAGTGATGTGAAAACCTAGAGAATTTGACATGAAAGATCTTGGTATAGCTAATACCATTCTCGGTATGAACGTAAGCTTTGAAAGGCAAGTTATCTCCCTTAGCCAAACTCATTATATTGAGCAGCTACTTTCTACCAGGGGATACAGTGAGTGTAAACCAAGTAAGACACCATATGATTATAACAAAAGACTAAGTCCTAATGGAGGGACCAGTGTGGATCAATTAAAGTACTCAAAACTGATAGGTATTCTCATGTATGCTATGAGTTGCACTAGACCTGACATAGCCTTTGCAGTTGGCATGTTGAGTCGTTTCACTAGTAATCCTAGAAAACAGCATTGGGATGCCCTCAATAGGCTGATGAGATACCTTAACGGTACTAAAGATTATGCTCTATGTTATTCTGGTTATCTTCCAACTGTGGATGGACATTCTGATGCCTCATGGTGTTCAGAAATTGGAAATAGTAAATCCACCAGTGGATATATATTCACTATGGGTGGAGCTGCTGTTACTTGGAAATCCAAAAGACAGACTTGTATCGCGTTGTCATCAATGGAATCATAACTTTTTGCTTTAGCCTCAGCTGGTGAAGAGGCAGAGTGGATAAAGAATCTGATTATGGATATTCCTTTGACTAAACTAAAGATTAATTCTTTAAGTTTATTTTGTGATAGTCAAGCAGCAGTCCAAGTCATAAAGAATGCTCTCTTTAATTCAAAGAGAAGACATGTAAGACTGAGACATGCGTTGTTGAATTATCTGAGAGAACAAAGAGTTATCACTTTGGTTGATGTGAGATTGAAGGATAACATGGCTGATGCTCTCAAAAGATTTTCCTAAAGATCGATTATTCAAAACAGTGGGGGAAATGGGGTTAAAGACTATGTAGACAAGTCTTAATTATCATTTACTTACCTTAAATTGTGTGTTTTGAATTATCGAATCTTCTTTTGTTGGCCAAATGATAAGCACAATTTATATGTTTCATCGATAATCGTGGTTGCTAACTATTTTGAAAAGGGTGAGTTATCTCATTCCAAACTTGATGAAATGATTTTAATCCAATTCAAAAGTTCTATCTGGGAAGCTTGTGTCATTCCAAACTTGATGATACAATCCTACTAGGTTGGCCTATCCTTTTTGGTTAAATAATCTCATTCCAAACTTGATGAGTTGATTTTAAACCAATATCTGGGAAGCTTGTGTCATTCCAAACTTGATGATATAATCCTACCAGGTTGGCCTATCCTTTTAGTTAAATGATCTCATTCCAAACTTGATGCTAGATTATTTGACTTTAAGGAATTAGTAACTGTGACATTCCAAATTGAAACATAGAAATAGTTGATTATATAAGAAGCCTATTGGTCTTGTTCTTAATTGAAACATGACATTACAAGACTAGGTTATTGTAAGTGATGTGACTATTAGTCTTATTCTGTAAACAAGACAATCGTTACTCTCTTACAAATAAACTTAGGTTATGACTCTTTATAACTTAAACTATTTAGGCCTTGTTCATAATTTATGAAACTGGATTGATGCTTATGAACATGATATTATGATGCTTTATGACATTGATATATGTTCTTTTTTGCCTGATGATATGATGCTAAGTTCTTTTAGTTGAACTAGACATTTTTAGTAGTTTATTCAAATGATTGAATTCATGATAATATGAAATTCATATTTGATATTCTACAGGGGATGGTAGAGATGGAGGAGAGCTTAAGAAGTTGGATCCTTAGGAGGACGACCAACTTAATATATGAATATATCATTTAGAGTAGTAGGAAACTTGATAGTTCACTTGTTATTGCCCATTATGTTGGAGTCCATTTACTTGAGACTTACATTTTGTTATTTCTATTTTGTGAACATCATGATTATTATGCTTCTTTCTTATATTTGTAAGGCCGTAGACTATTTTGACTGGCCTACTTATACTTGATTGTTATGCATATGTTGGTTGTGAACTGATTTTGAGATTGATTTTTTGGATATTGGGATTTGGATGAGTTTAGATTTAATCTAAAAACTCTTGGTATTTATATTGATATATTGATCTCAAAACAGATTCATGAGAATGATGATTCACTTAGTTTGATTGCAAACGTAGTCTGAGTTTAATATTTTATTATTAAAAATCTTTGATCGATCCGAGTTGATTGTCTTGGACTGGATGTGGATGATTCATGTTTGTTTGAACATTACACTGACTACCTTATTGGATTGTGCTGTATGGTGAACATAGGAGGAGATTGTTGAATATATATGTTATATATATTAATAATAATATGTTTACATACAAGCCTAATAGGTTATTGTATGGTTATATGGACCCATATGGGCTGAAGCCCAATAGCTTACTATATTACTAGGGTTTTCCCTACGCTGGAGGTAACACTGTTGAGCATTCCAAATTCTGATGCCTCTTGTGTAATACTTCAAGCACCCAACACTAAATCTTTCTCTCTCAAACCTCCTTACCTCCAACATCTAAAAGGTGCATCAGGTAACTGTTTTATTTGCTATTGAGATTGCTTTGTAGCTAATTATTAAATTAATTATTAATTATTATTAATTCTGAGAAGAGTATTACTATAACATAGGAATGAGTAATCAGAATTTGACTGGGAAAGGCAGCACTTCTTCATTTGAGGCATGTCTTTGTCTTTGGGGTCTTGCTAGTTTTCTTGAATCATTTGTTTGTTATGTAGAAATACAACTAACTGATGTTGTCATTGTTATTTGTTGTGATCAGAAATCGCATGAAGATTAGGTTGAAATGCCTGATTTCAACGAGGGAGAGGTGCTTGCAAATTCACCTTTTGAAGAAAACAATTCTGCAGATGGGGTACTAAAATGTTCACATTGAATATTTTGCTTCTAATATTTCAGCCATCTATTGAGTAATAAGCATCAATTTGGTCATTGAAGTGAAATTGTCACCACCGATATTGGTTGATCCCCTGATTTGGTGTGTGTTGGACTATTAGGCACCAAATTGATTGAAAATTTTCAATGATAGGACTAAAGTTACTTTTTTGTATTACCAAGGACCATGGTACCAATTTCCGGGCTGAGTTGATATTTTACTACTCATCTATTTATCCATTTTTTCCAACTTATGCATGACTTTATACTCTTTCTGTTTTTTGTTTAGAATAAATAATCAAATTTTATTTCTTGAAATATGTTGCATTTGTCACATTAGTACCTAAATGATGAAAATTGTGCTTGATGTCCGTAATTGTGCAATGCATTTCTTCTGTCAAACTAGTCCCCCACATCAGGAATCTAAGGGACTAATTTGATTGACAGAATGTGCATTCAACGAATAATTGACTAACTAAATGCATATTCAAGGACCATGAGTATAATTTCTTAATTTAGAGACTAATATGATGGACTGTGTATCTTTCATGAACTAATTTGACCATTGACTCTTTATGTTTGTTTACTCTTTATGTTTGTTTACTTACTAAAGGATAACACTGTCCTATCGACCTGACAGCTCCGAAAGTATGGTCAAGATCTATTAGAATTGAACAAGTTAGAAATAGAAATAGAATTTCTAAAGCACTGTTACATTCCAAAGAAAGTGCTTTTGCATCCCATGCTACCTACTCCAAAGCAAATACATCTGGTACGTGCACACAAAAAAATACATTTTCGTCGGGATTAGAGCATGATTTACTTGCAAATCCCTGGGGAAATTGATAATTGTTGTTACTGGGGTATCTTGTAGAACTTTTCAATCTTTTAGATTTCTTGGTCCTATATCATCCCTAAACTAGGCTACTTGCTTCAAGTTTTTGTGATACCATTCTGCAGCATTATGTTCTACTTGCTACATTTAATGTGGATAAAATAATGAATGCTATGAAATGAACAAAGGACTTCCATTGTTAGGATACATTCTATCAGAAGTTGGATTTATGAGCTTTTCTCCTAAGTCCTAACCTGTAACTGATGAGACAACTAAAGTCTAGCCCACTGGTTGTCACATTATGTAGGTTCTGTGCAACCATAAACATCCTTATGGAAAACTAACTCAAACATTTTTTTTTATTTTTTATTATTATCTCGGCAAGGATTTGTTACTTTCCTTGCAATAATTTTACTAAATATTAGTTCCGGGTGACCTTTCCCCTTGTTGGGCACACCCTTAGTGTAATTGTAACAATTCTAATTTCCAAATAAGAATATAAATTTATGTAGTCTAATTTTATATGTTTCTTTAGATATGCCATGTATGTATTTGGAATCTGATACACTTTTCCTTCACCGGATAAAGGAAGAGGCACATGAAAATACTGTCTGTTTGAGATTAATAATTTGCTCAGGCTCTTTTTTTACTATTTATTTATGTATTTTCTGAAAATGGAAGTCATGATATAGTGAATACATCACATGTAACACTCCAAATTTTGGAAGATAGGTTGAAAAGAGCTTAATCTAGACTACCTCAGACATCAGAAAAAATTATAAGAGAAGGATAAACATAATCTATAGAATTTTCTCTTAATTATCGAAGGAATAGACTCATTTAATAAATCAAATTAGTAATTTAAATAATTAGAAGAAAATGGACCAATTAGAATAAAGGGAAATGTAATTGGAAGGGAAAGCTTAAAAGATATTCTCAACGTATTACTTCTAAGAAATTTTAATGGGACTAAAAATCAACCTAGAATTATATTATTTTAGGTAGGAAAAGATAAATTAGATTATATTAAAAACAAGAAATAAGTTCCTTCCAAGGGTAATATACTAAGTAAAAAGAACAAAGAAAAGCATGAAAATTTCTTAAAAACATAGCTATCATCCGTGGAATAAAAATGAAGGAAGATTTCACTACAATTGTAGTAGTGCACGTGCAAATTGAAGAATAATGTAGAATTCTCAAGAAGCTAAGCCACTTGTAGGGAGAGAAAAGCTTAACCAATAAGAGTAAAGCAAGTGGAAAGTAAGCTTTAATTGCACTAAGATATTTGTAACTAAAGGCAAAGCTTAATAACTATATAAAAATGAAGTGGGGACCGGTATTGAAGGAGGAAAAGCTACGTATCCCATTCCATTATTCTCCAAAATCCCACGTCCTTGTCACCAAGCAATTAAAGCAATTTCAAAACATTTACAAAAGAAATCAAGAGAGTAACCGTGCAACTCACCCTAGCCTTGTATCACCTTGTACTCTTCAAAATATTCTAAAAAACAAAATAAAAACCACCAAGCCTTAGGAAGAAATCCCACGTGAGAAGCAAGGGAAGAAGGTTGTCCAAAGGATTAAAAACAAAGCAAGGTATGGGAAGTTTATGATAAATATGGTTTAAGTATGCTAGGATTCTCAAATTGTTTAAGAATTAAGCCTTGCCTATTAGGTGTATGATTAATTGCCTCAAAGAACTAAAGTTGGTTTAATGAATTAGATGATTGATAGGTCAATTTAACATCTATTTCTTTAGAATTAAGCTATGTTCTTTCTTATTTTGTAAGCTTTAAAATTTGGTATATGTCACAATGAATTACTATAATACATGAGTTATGATTTGGATAAATAATTTTAACTAACCTAAAAATTAATTAATTTAGAATAATAAGGAAGTAACTCATTAACTTAACTATTTAAATTTTGTGGCTATGGATTACCTTGCTGTATCCTTTTATTTGATGCTGTAACAATTGTAATTTATTACTTAAGGTTGCTGTATATTAATTTTACAACTAATGA
>CM023945.1:1757251-1770962 GCA_013407115.1 Glycine latifolia | reverse complement strand
CGTGTGGGGGGGTGTGGGTGTTGGTTAGTATTTCAGAATAAGACGCAATTGATGTTTAATTAAATATTTTTATTTATTGAATATATTATGGAAATAAAATATGATTGTTTTCTATTTGATTTTTATTGGAGTATATGTGTGTGTGCGCGCGCGTGTGGGTGTTGGGGGGGGGTGTGTAAACTTGTTTTTGTTCACTTGAATTATCATCTTATTATAAGTGTTATTTTTAGAGCACAAGGAAGAAGTTATTGAGTTGTAAGGAGACTTGAAGACATAATTTACTTAGTTACATTTATTTTAGCTTGGTTAATACTTCAGAATAAGATATAGTTGATATTTAATTAAATATTTTTATTTATTGAATATATTATGGGAATAAAGTATGATTGTTTTCTATTTGATTTTATTGTAGTTTATATGTGTGTGTGGGGGGGGGGGGGTGTGGGTGTGTGGGTAAACTTGTTTTGTTCACTTGAATTATCATCTTATTATAAGTGTTATTTTCAAAGCACGAGGAAGAAGTTGTTGAGTTTGAAGAGACTTGAAGACATAGTTTACTTAGTTACATTTATTTTATCTTCGGTAATACTTCAGAATAAGATGCTTGATGTGGCTACTTTTGTTATATTTTTAACATTCATTTAGTTTAGATGTCCACATTTTGAGGATAACGTTTTCTTTTTGTAAAGACTTATATAGTTCACTTATTTTATTATACATGAGCTTTTTTCACTTATATAATTTTTGGGATTTCATATTTTTTTTATATTTTATTATGGGATGATATCGTAATAAAGGACGTTACACTGTTGCTATTTATTTTGCACCCCATTAACATAATGAAATCGTCATTTAATTGCTATCTTATTTCATCCAAAATAGTGCAACAGAATTATGATTTTGTTTTGTTGTGATTCACAGAATTATATCTCTTAAAAAATTGATGTTTTTTTATTGATTGAACACTATTTTTTTCTTATATGCATAGTAACATAGGCAAAATTAGAGGGGGCTAGGGTGGGCCACTGCCCCCCTAAAATTTAAAAATTTGATAACAAAAAAATATATATTTTTAAAAAATTTTAAAAAAATGAAAATGAAAGAAAAAAAGATGAAAGAAAAAATATTTAAAAAAGGTGAAAGGGGAAAGAAAAAAATATAAAAAAATGTAGTAAAAAAAAGAAAATAAAAAAATTAAAACAATAAAAAGGAAAGAAAACATAAAAGAGGAAAAAAAATAAAAAAAGGAAAGAAAATGTAATAAAAATAAAAAGGGAAAGAGAGATAACAAAACAAGAAAAAAGGGAAAGGAAGATGATAAAACAGAAAAATAATAATAATAAAAAGGGAAAGAATAAAGACGAAGAGGGAGAAATAACAATATAAAAAGGAGAGGTCTAGACACAAAAACACATACAGAGGAGAAAAATGTGACACAAATTCCAAGGGAACAAAATGAGTCAAAAAAGTTGTGTAATTCTGTACTACAACCAGTGAAAGAGAATGATTTCATGTATCCCCATATTACTTTCTTTTTTCCTCTTTTTCTCTTTCTTCTCCCCTTTATGGTTGTTGTTATTACTCTTTTAAAATAAAGAAACTGCTATTTGATCCCCTTGTTTTTACACATGCACCCCCTACTATGTTGGGCTGAGCCCATTTTTGTTAAAACAGAAATGAAATAAAAAATATAAACTACTGTTTACACCTCCTTTTTTTACACACGCACCCTCCACAAAGTTGGGCCTAGCCCATTTTTGTTAAATATAAACTACTGTTTACACCTCCTTGTTAGAATAGTTTTTTTTTTATGTTCGCTCCCTCTTAATAAAATTCCTGCGTCCGCCACTGCATAGTAACCGCATTAAATATAGACGCAATCTAAACTATTTGTTTTGCCAGTGTGATCTCAACCATTGGTATGGCTCACGATAGAACAATAGGAGTTTGGTGCAACACAACACTGTTGGTTGATATTCACCATATTGCTGAAAACATGGAGAGTGTATATGTTGTTGTGTAGTGTGATGGTTACATGATTTCATCATCTGAACGAGTATTGTTTGAATGTCATAGTGGTCTTAAAGTCGTCAAAATAAGTAAGGACACACCGCTTGATGCTTTAAGCAAAACAATTATAGACACCATTAGAGGTACCATAATTTTACTTGACCTTTTTTACCATCAACTTGTTTATGTAGGTGATGGTTGTGTTGAATACGAGGGTATGGGGCTTAAATGCGAGGATGATATGGGAAAATGTTTTTCATCTTTTCAGAATTTAGTAGCAAAGGTACAATTAAGTTGCATGCAACGTTTGACCGATCTTCAAATGAAATCTTTGCCTTGGTGCTTAAACCAAGGAAACCAAGATCTTCTTATGAGATCATTGCTCTGATACATGATAAATTTGTGTAGTCATGTTTTTACTTTATGAAAATTGTGTGTTAGTTGTTTTTTTGTTTTTAAGAAAAGTATGTATCAATGCTTCTTTAGTTGTTGATGTTTGTTTTATGAATCAATTGAAGATATTGTTATTGTTAAATTACTAGGCACATGTTGTTCAAACAATTAATGAACACAATAACAGTAATTCAACCACAACATAAACTACAAAAAGTCTTTCAAAACAACAACAACAATATATGTCAAATACAGTTATCAACTGCCTCTACCACCCTTGCCAGTCCTCTTCCTAGGGTTCTATGTGTATAAGTTGCACTTAGCTTCTAAACCCCCTACAACAATTGCAAACAATTACAATTAATAACTATTTTTCCAGTGACAATTTTGAGGGAAAAAATAAAAAAATCAATTTGCATTAGCTAGCAAAAGTAGTCTTCACATGTATGCCAATGGCTACCCAGGTTGTGGCTATCATGTGATGGGCGGTAAATGTACAAGACTACATTGTGCCCATCCTTCCACCAATGGAATGGCATAAGGGTGTGAAACCTTGTAAAAATAAGGCAGATAGTCAGAGATACAAGCTTAGGAACCCTTCGGTGGCACAGCATCGCCCGAAGGAATGATATGTTGTTGTCACTCCCCGCCTCCCCGCCTCCCCACCTCATCACAAAGTTCACATGTACGACAAGGAGGTGGTTAGCATGGTTGTACATGGCCAAACTGCCTCATTACCCTCTTTGGAATATAAAGTCTTATGTAATTCCTACATCTAATGAAACCGGAGTAAAGTGTATGCTCTGCGAAGGGTCTCACACGTCAGTGCTCCTCCTATGGACACCAAATGACAACATCCATTTGTAGCTCATCCAGTCTCTCCTTCACCGGAAGCACACACTCGTTACCTCTCAATGGATTTCATCGAGTGGCTAATAGGTCCTTATCAATGTAATCCTCTGGCTCTGAGTAACCAACATTGGGCAGATGTTTAAACACCCATGCATGTAAAAATCAAATTTTGTTTAAGTACAATAATAAAATAATATTAATAAATAATAATTGCAATACAAGCTCAAATTGGATAAAGAATGTCAAAAATGGAGGCTAAAAATCTAAGAGGCATGAAAATAGTGGAAGAAACACGTGAGACGATGGTAGAAAACGAAATATGATTGGTTCAATAGCTACAGTCAGTTAATTTTTTTTGGGAAAAAATGTGAATTATATTAAACCCAAATAGATATACAAAATAGATGGGGCATACCCTGCTAAAAGAACAAAATAGGCACATGCTCTAAGCACAAGAGCCTACAACTGATCCACTTGGAGCATGTACCTAAAAGAGATGCAACAAGTGAGAATGTCTATAAACAAGAAATTTAATCTTGTTAATTATATCATCTACAAAAAATGTGGAATTCTCAAAAAATAAAAGATTCCTTGACATCCAGGTGCAGTAGACCGTGGTTGCCAAAGCTAAGCATTGAAATTTGCCCAAGGTGTCGATTGTTGCTCTTCCACGAATGAGTGTGCTGATGGTGCCCTGTAGAGAAACTGTTCTTCTTTGAAGCAGAATCCAGTTTCTTATTCTACCCCAAACTCGAAGAGTAACTCTGTATGAGAAAAATAAATGAGTATGGTATTTTGCCTCAGTTATGCAAAGTGGATAGAGGTGACCTTTATTCAAGAAAGCAGTTCGGTCTAACGTGAGTAACTCTGCATGAGAAAAATAAATGAGTATGGGAATCCAGTCTCTTGCTCTGCAATTCCAAAAAATGAATGTCATCTTGGGTGGAATTGCAGGATTCCAGACCACAGGATACCAACAGATACAAGGCTTGGCTACCTTGCCAACAATTGTTGATTGCTCATCCATGAATTAAGGGTCTCCTTAGCAGCCACCAAGTTCCCTTCTCTAGTAGTAAGCAGGTCCCTGATGGATATAATCTTCTTAATCAACACAGAATCAGAGGCGCTGCAATTGAACTCCCAAACATTGCCTCATTTGAAAAAATTGTGGTGCACCCAATGGACCCAAAGGGAGTCTTTTTTAGAATGAAAATCCCAAAGAATTTTGGAAATGAGAGCAAGGTTCCAATCCTTAAGATTAAATAACCCAATCCCTCCTTCTTTCTTGGGCGTGCAGACCTTAGTCCAAGCTACCAAGGGCTTCTTATGACCCAAATCATATTTACCCCAAAGAAAATTCCGAGAGAGGCATTAATACGGTCAATAACTGAGATAAGCAAAGGGAAAATACCCATCCAAAAGTTGGCAATGCCTTGGATAACCGCTCAAATAAGCTCCAATAAGCCTACATAGGAGAGGGTTTTGAGGCTCCAACCCTGAATAAGACCCGAAATTTGGGTAAGCAGGGGATCATAGTGGCAAACATTAAGTTTGGATGCCAAGAGAGGAACACCCAAATATCGAATGGGAAAGCACCCTACACTAAATCCAGTGAGTTGGTGGATATCTGAGAGAGTTGTTGGATCCATTCCAGCTGAATAAATAGCCGACTTATCAAAGCTAATAGCCAGACCAAAAGCATTACAAAAATGCTTGAGCTTGGAAAAAATAGCTAAAATGGAAGGCAAATCCCCTCTGGATAGTAACATAATATCATCCACAAAAGCTAAATGGGAAAGACGAACAACAGCACAGGATGGGTGATATTGATAATTCATGTTGTCTTTGAGGCTCAGAAGATCACGGGAGAAATATTTCAGACAAAGAACAAAGAGGTAAGGGGAAAGGTCACCTTGCCTCAAACCTCGTTGACCTTTAAAGTGCCCGTATATCAATCCATTGACCACCATGCTGAAGGAAGTGGAAGAGATACATTCCATAATCCAAGAACAGAATTGAGCTGGGAATCTCATTGAATTAAGCATCCACTCAAGAAATTGCCAAGAAACAAAATCATAAGCCTTATGCAAGTCTATCTTCAAAATGCATCTAGGAGAAACCCTTTTTCAGGCATATTTCCAGAGGAGCTCTTGGACAAGGAAAATGTTGTTCATCATTTTCCTATTCTTCGGAAAAGCATATTGGAATGGACCAATAATTCTCTCCAAAACAGGAGCAATCCGGTTTGCCAGAATCTTGGAAATAATCTTGCACAGAATATTGCAACAAGAAATGGGCCTGTAATGGTTCACTCGGGAAGCTTGATCAGACTTGGGTGTAAGAGCAATAAGAGCATGATTCATCTGTTTTAACAGTTTTCTTGAAACAAAGAACTCATTGACCGTAGCAAAATTGTCATTCCCTATGATGTTCCAAGCCTTCTTGAAAAACAAAGCATTAAAGCCATCAGGTCCAAGCGCCTTATTATTATCCATACCTGAGATAATATCCCAAACATCTTGTTTGGAGATGGGAGCTAACGATAAGGCAAAGCAATCAGGGGGGACATTAGGGCTAGCATTACAAATTGCCAAGGAGGTAGGACTTTGCAAATCAGGAGCACTACATAGAACCTGAAAATGATGGACAAAGGCATTAGCAATTTCAGGTTGAGATTTAGTGCTTTGGCCATTGGGCAACTGAATTGTGGTAATGAATCACTGGTCCCTATTTCTCTTAATCAAGGCATGGAAAAACTTGGAGCATTTGTCTACCTACAAAAGATATCTATTCTTTACCAACTGAGCTATACTTCTAAATTCATCTTTTCTGAGTTGAATGATCTGGCCTTTGCTTTTGTTAGCAAGATTGAGAAGGGATACATCACTCAGGCTCTGCTGAAGGTTGTTAAGCAAGTTATTATACTCTACTTCAGCTTTATACACACGCTCAAAAATATGACTGAACTCTTGCTTATAGAGATTCTTCAACGGGCCCATAAGAGATTTCAATCTTTTGCAGACTTTAGACATGCTACAACCTGAAAAGGATTATCTTCAGCCATTTGCTACAATGGACAAAAAATCTGGGTGATCCACAATTGCATTGTTAAATTTAAATGGGGAGTTACCTCTAGTTACAATTGGATCGGTTGTCACCACTAATGGAGCATGGTCAGAAATAGATTCAAACCCCAATACTTCACAAAAAGAATTTTGAAAAGAGTTTAACCAATGATGGTTGCAGAGGGCTAAGTCAATTTTGCTCCAAATGCTGCCATTGGTCCAAGTAAACTTAGAGCCATGACTATTAAGATTTGTAAGGCCAAGCTCCGAGCAACAATCAGCAAAATCTTGCATTTAATAAGCATTAATAGAAACAACATTCACTCGGTCAGATGGAGCTAAAACACTGTTGAAATCTCCTATAAGTAGTCAGGGGCAATCCACTGAATTGTCAATGTTGGACAGATTAATCCACAGATCTCTTCTAGCCATCACTGAGTAGAGACCATAAATAAAGGAAGTTTGGAATTGCTTTCCAGTTATTTTACACAAGATGGAGCATTGACTCAGTTGTGCAGAACATTGTAGAACTGAAAGTTTCGCTTTGTCAGCCCTCCAAAGAATGAGGATGCGACCAACGTTATGAGAGGCAAGGTTAGGAGAGAAATCCCAATCTCCAAACTTTTTCTTCATAATATCATTAACAGAACACATATTCAACTTTGTTTCTAGAATAGCCATCACATTAACTCCCTTCTTACGAAGGAAGTGTTGCATCCCATGATGCTTCAAAGGCAAGTTAAAGCCTCTGATATTCTAGGAGGCAATGATCATTGTGCTAGGCAGGAAGATCCCTTCTCGACATGCTTCTTGTGATTATTTGTAGTCCCCTTCTCTGGTTTGGTATGAACCCCCTTGCTGGTATCTTCATTACTCCGCACTGATTGTGTCGATTGCCCATTCTTACGAGCTTTGGATTTAGGAAACACAAACCCATCTTCCTCAGTTATGTCTTGCAAGGAAATGGTTTTAGTGACATTTGAAACTGCACCTGGTTGTTGCATTTCATTATGGGGAGTAGATCTAACTTCAGCAGCCACTGGTTGCTTCACTAGAGGATTAGAATTTGTGGTTGACGCGACCACTTTAGATAACTAACCAGCTTCTTTAATCACCAAAGGTTGGTTTTTCTGACTCACCAACGTTTCCCCACCAGCGGCTTTGCAAGTTTTCATAGAATGCCCAATCATTTTGCAGTGATTACAAAATGATGGCATACTCTCATACTCAATTTGCTTAATAAGGGAGTGACCATTTGGAAGCTTGAATCGGACCTCATGAATGAGATTCTGTGAAGCATCAACTTCCACCAAAGCTCTAGCAAAAGAAATAGAACCCTTGGTAGCAATGAGTTGATCTGTTCGAATGAGGGAGCCAATCTTGGTAAGAATTTTCCCTAAGGCCTAAGGGTTCCATAGCTTAAGAGGCAAATTCCTAAGCTTAACCCAAACATGAATTTTTCTTAGTTCTTCGTAGCCAAAGTCAAAGAACAGAAGCATGATTTTTAGTAAAAGTGGTGTAACGCCCCCTCAGCTGGAAGGGTCATTACTAACCACAACTTCACATTCAAGCAGATAATCAATCAGAGTTTAAGCAGTTTGGAAGCATAACTAAAAAGTGACATCATCAAGGGTCACTATCATAACACTGTACACTATAATATGGTGAATATACATCATAGTTCCTCTGTACAGTACAAAACTATACAAATATCCTCTCAGGGTATAACAAAATCTAAACCAAAGGCTAAGTACAAAATATCAGAGCCACATGCTCATATCATCTAGCCTAAGGTGTGCCAACAGCAGCTATCCCTGCATAGGCTTCTTACCCTGGGATCTATCTGCTTCTCCTGAGGAATAACATGCATCATAAGTCCCACAAACGGGGTGAGATATAAAATCTCAGTAAACTCAGGGCCCTTGAAGGTATTTCCTTCCCCTGGTTCACTGACAACACATATATTTATATATATATATATATAGATATCGATCACAATCACAATCGTCATTAGTAAAACACTAATTCAATCATCAGGCACATCAATGCACAATACTCCTGGCCACAATCAGGCTATACACATCCATCAGCCAAAATCAAGGCATACTCATGGCATAACGCCATTCATCACATCAATCACTGTCATGCAGAGGCTACATCTAAGTATATAGGAACATCTCCTCACAGGGAGGCTACCTCTATATACTCGGCACATCTCTTGCATGTATCCCTAGCGGAGGCTTCCTCTATATATATATATAGGTACATCTCCTTTTTGGTGAGGCTACCTCTATGTACATAGGCACATCTCTTATCACGAGGCTACCTCTATGTATCACAGGGCCATCTCATCCTCTAACTCAATACAATTGCCTGGGAAAGGCTGCCTCTGTGTATATGGGAACATCTCCACGTAGGAGGCTACCTCCATATCACAGGCTCATCTCTCACCAGGTCTTTCTCAATCTCAATCATCTATCCTACTACAATAGGATACTATTCAAGCACAACTTACATATACAGGTTTCACATTCAACCAGTCATGCCACAATTTACTCACATCATAGCCATGCATATCAATCCCCCATCACAGGGTTCAGTTCACATTTCAAGCATAGCAGATCAAATATAAAACATCAGCTACCCTTTCATAGGGTTCAGACAACATCTACCATTAATTCACAGCATTATACACATTCCTCTACTAGCATAAACACATATCATAACCATAATCCCAGCGGATATATGGTGGAACGCAGCAGAGGATACACAATTAAGGACCAAGAGCTTACCTGCTCTAGATAGATCACCGGCTCTCCCGGCTTCGTGGTCAACACCACCAGAGCTATCAAGCTCACGTCCTACACAAGAACCAGCATATAACACATCAAATACGATCATAAACCGTTCAAACGAAAGGAAACTATCATCCTTTCTCTAAACATATACTAATCACTGTACAAGTGATCTCAGACCCTTCACAAGGGTCCTACTTAGCCCACACAAGGCTTCAGAGCCTCTACTAAGACTCTAACCAGGCTAATATAAGGCATATCTCTGCTTACAATAGCCTAAACCCAACTTCTCATTATCACCAGTTTCAACCGGTCAATCTCATCTATATAGTCTCCTGAGCAACTTTGTCAACTGCTCTAAGGTTCATACTAGTCATAATACTAGTCTTTTATCTCTGCTCATACATACTCAGAGCCAAAATCAAACTTCATCAGTAATGATGATTCAAGGCTCTAACTTCCTTAGAACAGTCCTCTGAGCATAAAACTCTACAGAGTCCGAACCTAATTACGGCTCTAACACCTCCAAAAACACCCCTTGAGATAACCCCAAAATCACAAAATCCAATCCACAGAACCAACAGTTAGAGCTCAAATTTCTTACCTCTGTGATGTTCAGAAACACCAGGGAATCGCTTTCCCTAAGGTAGCTTGCTCAATCAAGGCCTCCTTTGCCTCTAAATTCCGAGCTCTCAAAGGTTCTCTCAGAGAAATCAAATCTCACTGTTTCTCAGCTATTCTCAAGAATCAATCGGGGGTTTTCTCTCCTCTCGGGGTTCCAATCACTTTCTCAGTTGGGTCGGAGGTGTTTAGATGAAAGATGGAGGAGATACGAAGCTCTCAAACTCATCAATGGAGGTTTGGGACGAAGGAGGAAGAAAATATCCAATTTTTCGAGCTTCTAGGCCTTTTATAGGCCCCCAGCCCGCGTTCCCACGCTAATAGCGCCATCCCCACGCTATTAGCGCCAAGAATGCGAAAAAAATGGCTTCCAGGGCCATTCTGGCGCTAATAGCGCCATAATCCACGCTAACCGCGCCAACTAGGCGCGTCTCCCACGCTACTAGCGTGGATTCCCACGCTACTGGCGTGGCACTATTCACAGGCAAAATCCGTCGCTAATTCCGTCGCAAAATCCGTCGCTAACGCTTTTCTAACGGAATTTAGCAAATTTTAAACTTTCTTTCTTTTTATCTTAATTATAAACCTAGGTTATTACAAGTGGCCTCTGAAATATGAAATAAGGACCTTCAGAAAGGACTTTGTCTATATCATCCTCATTTTTGAATTTGAAAATCAGCCATCCACTCTCATGTGCTGAATAAGAGTGTTTGACCCTCCATTTTTGGTAGCAATCCAGCAAGGCTTTCTTTCCTGGAAAAAGACCCGCTACATAGCCTATAAGGCTGTGTCCCCAAGCCTCCTCTAGTGGCTGGATAACTCCTTCATCAAGCAGGACTTCATCTTCAAAAGATGGGATTGAAGCTTTCAAGTTAAACCCTTTGGATGGTTTCCTGTTATCCTTAAACATATTCACCCAAGGGGTGGGGGGCTTGTCTTTATGTTGTTGTGAGACAACATCTTCAGTTGAGGAGGAATCTTCATCCTCTGAGTCAGAATCCTCTTCACCAAGAGTGTAGGAATCAGAAGGCGTGGTTTTGGAATCCAGGTTTGGTTCAGACATATTGTCGAACACCTGGTGTGCAGGAGTTTTCTGAAGATTTGTCACTGTAGCAGTAACATCCTTGCTTCCCTCTAAATCAACAGCCAAATCAATAGAAGCATAACCACGAGTTTCTTTTAAACCAAAAAACATACTCACCTCGGTATGCTTCTCATTCGTGCTTGGTTTATTGTTTTTGGATTTTCCCATCTGAAACCTAGCAAGTCATGTTGGTTTGTATCTGTAGAAAAACCGAAAAAACCCAGGAAGAAGAAGACAATGCGTAGTGCTAAGATAGCTTGGTTAAATTTGTGTGTTTTGTTCAAGGAAAGGAAACAGACCAAGAGAATGAACTCCCTTCATGGCTGAGGCAGCTAGGTAACGCGCTAGTGAGAAACTCCCTTCGTGGTTGAAACAAAACCTAGGAGAGTTTTCAAGAGAGAAATGTTCAAACACAATAGCCAAGGAAAACTCAAAGAGTGTGGCCAACACGTTCACGCCCTAGAAAAAAAGTTGAGGAAATGAAGGGATTAACCTCCCACAGTGGCAGAAGCCACTGGGAATCACCCAAAGAGGGAGGTTTCCCTTTCGCATCTGGAGCCAAATCAGGAGAGAGAAGAGAGCGTTTGAACAGTAACTAGCATTTCTTTTTTTACTAGAAGACTGATTTTCAAACAAATCATTGTATAACATCTGTAAGAGGACCTTCAAACAAATCCAAACCAATTTTATTTATTCTTATATTTTTATCTTATTGATTTTACTGCTGATTGCCTTTAAGTTTTATTTTATCAAATTTTTCGCACTTTCACTAGTAGTTTGGGAACCCCATAGTTGAAGAGTATATTTCCCTTCTCAACGTTAATTGTTTGAATTTTATTTTGAGATTGTGCTGGAGTATTAGTAGATTCGATCAGCTAATTTTTCAGGTGAGAAGAATGTGTATATAAATATGCATAACTAGCTAGTCTGCAAATTGTAACAAACCGACCTTTGCCGCTCACTAGCAACAATTTCAGGTCCTACACAAGTAATGAAGAAAATACTCTTGAAAAGGAAGGAGTTTCATGGAAATGATTCCATCAAGGTCCAAAACCATATGAAGTGTGAAGTACCTATTCATAAAGGGGATAAAAGGATAACACATGTTTCAACGAAAACAAGGACTCTTTTCAAAATTTATTGATTATTTTTCACACATATCCTTTATTTAACAATTGTTATTAGATTAATATAGCCTTTATAGATGAAATTTTAGAATTAACCTTAGTAAAAAAAATTGCCCTTGATTAGTGTCAATTTTGTATTCAAATTACTCGAATGATTAATAATGTGTTTGAATTAGATTTCTTGTGAAAAATAATTAATTGTTTTTTTCGTGGTGAAGACAAATCAACAAATAAAATTGTATTCAAATTACTCAAATGATTAATAGTGTGTTTAGATTAGATTCCTAGCAAAAAATAATTATTTATTTTTTCATGGTGAAAATAAATCAACAAATAATTATTTCTACTTTTTCATTAACCACCAAAATTTTGGGAAGCAGAGTTGCTTCTTAGTGTTATGCAAACACACTATATAGGAACAAAAACTTTTTTAAACCCTTTTTTTCTTTAAACTTCTGGTCACAGAGCTTTTACATCCAAAAGAGCTTTTACATCCAAAGTTCAAGTCCTAACAATGATTCACCCCAAAGTACATCAAAGACTAATTAAAAACACCCCAACAAAAACTAAACGGTTAAGTCCAAAGAATAAACAACAAAGTCCTTGCCGCAATAATCATGTGACTATATATAATGATAATATTCTTGGTCCCGTTGTAATAAATATCATTTAATCAAGTATCTATCATCTATTTCACTTATATGTACATTGGCTCCTCAAATTTCCTTGGATCTCAAGCAATGCAAGTTGGTATCAAGCAGCTTGGAAAGAAACACAACCCTCTCTTCTGCATTCAACAAAAGCAAAAGGCAAAATAAAATTAGAAAAGGGATTTTATCAAAACTTTTGCTAAAGATGCAAAAAGCAAAGGGTTGAATATGCAATGAATTTGACATTATGAAAGTAATAAAGATCAACACAAAAAATGTGTTTAGTGGAGAAAAAAGTAAAAGGGTATTGTGTGTGGAGGGCTAAGAGTAAGACCTTCCTAGTTCTGGCATAAAGAAGCTCTGGTGAGATCTTGTACAAGTCCTCATCCACCGGCTTTGGCTTTGGTCTTTGAATTGGACTAGTTGGGCTAGGTAGCTCCTTCACATTACTCACCCAATTCTGCTTTTTTTCGTCTTTTTCATTCTGGCTACGTACCTTTTCCTACAATAGTGTCAGCAACAAATTAAGAATTCCATCAGAAAAAAAAAACTTACCTCTTTGAAGTTACATGTCTGGCATCTACCACATGATTGCTTACCTAGCATGGTGTGTGTCATTACTCATCATTATATTGGAATTTCAACTTTGATTACTTTATTGCCTAGTTATGATAACGATGGATCCCATTGTCTTTGTTTTTAGTGACCAATTGACATGGACAATAAAGCCTAAAGTTGCACCCATTGCACTAAGTCCTTTTTAATCATAGTTTATTATCAAAAGATATTATTATAAAATTGTAAATCATTGTGAGATGTAGAACGTCACAATGGTGCTCGTGAAAAAACTCCTGGTTTAATAATTTCTCACCTTGTGGCGTGAATCATGAATCTCATTCAATTCAATATAGTTGGGCCCACTATAAAGTGTGTCTATAAAGTATAAAGTGTAACCTTTGAGAAGAAGTAACAAAGTTGTTTTGTTTTTCAACACTCACGGCCTAACCCGATTATTAGGATGACTATGGATATGCATGGAAACTATGGAACTTCGTTTTCTAGTCATTAATTAATTTTCACCTTCTTTTGAGGTGCATACTTCGTTTTACAAAAT
>CM023945.1:1649373-1742251 GCA_013407115.1 Glycine latifolia | reverse complement strand
ACAATTTTACACATTAACTTGTGAAGAAAATTAGAGTTAGTACAACGAGGAACGAAGCGAAGCGGAGCGGAACGACCCGTGCGTATGCGCACGGGTCCAAAATACTAGTTTAAAATTAGAGGTCAGCTTTGAGGTCAACAACGCTGGTTATAGGTGGCAGAGTTTCAGACTTTTAAACGCAAAACTTAAAACGTCGGAGATAAGTGCAGAATTTCGTAAAAGCATTTTAAAATAAATATTTACGGATCTTGCTAATTAAATTTTTTCATCAAATAATATAAATAAATTAAATATTTATTTAAATAATATAATAAAAAAAATTTATCCTATGATATAAAATAATGTTCAGATGAGAAATCGATTCTTCCAAATTAATTTTTACTTGTAATTTTTTTTACTGAAATAAATTAATTTATATTGTTGTTGATTTTTCTAAATCACCTTATAAAATCGGTTCTACAATAATTGTTTCATAAGATATTTTCTTTATAAAAAAAACTAGTAAGTAACTCATCCGCATATGCATAGGTTCGCTTCGCTATGCTCCGCTATATTTTTATAAATTAATTTTAATTTTTATACGTATCATTATTAAAATATTTTTATTTATGATATTATTGATAAAGTAATTTAAATTAATTAATTTTAATTATCTTATAATAAAGAATTCAACTATAATTTTCTAATAAATATATTAACTAAGTGTTATTATGTTGGTTATCATAACAATTGAATTTAAAAAAAAAGTTTAACTATTTAAATCTTGATTAAATTTAAATAATAAAATTATAAATATTTTTATTTTTTAAAAATGTCACCATTTTATTTTAATATTTTTATATGATGAAAATTAAAAATAAATAATATATGTAATTAAAAATAAATATTATTGATCGTTTGATATGTAACTCTACTAAATACTTTTTTTTAAAAATCTTTTTTCCTGTAACGGTTCATCCATGATGGCCTAGAGAACAATTATTTCCAATAAATAATAATTGTAGTTTCAATCATAAAAAAATAAAATAAAAATTAATTTATATTATCATATAGTGAATAAGTAATTTAAAACTTTCTTCTAACAAAAATCATTTTTATAAGTTAATTACAATTTTTATCTCTATCATAACTAACAATATTTATATTTATGATATTATTGATAAAATAATTTAAATTAATTAACTTTGGTTGTCCTATAACAAAGAATCGAACTATTATTTTCTAATAAATATATTAACTAAATGTTATTATGATGGTTATCGTAACAATTTAAATAAAAAAGAATTTAAAATTTTCAGATTATGATTAAATTTAAATAATAAAACTATAAATATTTTTATTATTTTAAAATATCACATTTCATTTTACTGTTATTTATCCATTATTTTATAAGATGAAAATGTAAGAAAAAATAGTATATTTTAAAAAAAATATTGTTGATGGTTTGATACGTAATTATGTTAAATATGTTTTTTAAAAACTTTTTCTTCATAACGATTCACTCATTATGACATAAAGAATAATCATTTCTTGTAAATGATAGTTGTAATTTTTATCATAAAAAATGAAATTAAAACTAATTATTATTATGATATAGTGAATAAGTAATTTAAAAATTTCTTATAACAAAAATCATTTTTATAAACTAATTTTATTTATTTATGATATTAGTGATAAAGTAATTTAAAATAATTAACTTTAGTTATCCTATAACAAAGAAACAAACTATAATTTTTTAATAAATATATTAACTAAATGTTATTATGCTGGTTATAGTAGGAATTGAATTAAATAAAAAATTCCAAAATTCCAAAATCTTGATTAAATTTAAATAATAAAATTATTAAAAAATTTATTTTTAAAAACGTCACTACTTTATTTTACTGTTATTTAACCATTATTTTATATGATGAAATTTTAAAAACAAATAATACATTTAATAAAAATAAATATTGTTGATTGTTTAATATATAACTATGTTAAATATTTTTTTAAAACAAACTTTTTTCCATAACGGTTCACCCATAATAGCCTAGAGAACAATTATTTCCCGTAAATGATAGTTATAGTTTCTATCATAAAAAATTAAAATGAAAACAAATTTACATTATGATATAGTGAATAAATAATTTAAAAATTTTTTGTAACTAAAATCATTTTTATAAGTTAATTATAATTTTTATCTCTATCATAACTAAAAATATTTTATTTATGATATTAGTGATAAAGTAATTTAAAAATAATTAAATTTAATTGTCCTATAACAAAGAAACAAACTATAATTTTCTAATAATATATTAACTAAAAGTTATTATGTTAGTTAACGTAAGAATTGAATTAAATAAAAAAAATTCCAAAATCTTGATTAAATTTAAATAATAAAACTTTAATATTTTTATTTTTTTTAAATGTCACCACTTTATTTTACTATTATTTAACCATTATTTTATATGATGAAAATTTAAAAACCAATAATACATTTAATAAAAATAAATATTGTTCATTGTTTAATATATAACTATGTTAAATACTTTTTTAAAACAAACTTTTTTCCTGTAACGATTCATAAGGTGTATTAGTCTTAAAATACTTACTAACTAGACAGGAAGGTGACCTAGCTATGATGACCAACACTGTGTGTGCATGATGAAAAAAATCACAAGATATGAGTATTTAACATAGTTATATTAATTCAAAATCAATTCATAAATAATAATTAATGGAAAAAATAATCTTGATTGATCATTTTGACAAAGCAGGACAAAGAAACAACATACTAATAAAGAGAGAATCAAAGCATTAAACACTATACAACCCCATTTTTCATCTGTGATCTAGCTGAATTATAAGATGCACATGTAAGAATATAATATTTATTGATTTTAAGGGAAGCTGCAAGAAGATTGAAGCAAGGTTGAAGGCTTGATGATGTTTTAGCTTTTTACATACCCAATCATTTGAAGGCATTTGTAATTTGTCTAAGTGGTTCAAGTAAATTGCCTTGTGATCTTTCATTAGCGTGTGCATTCTCATGATCATGCATACATGATTTTCAGTCTCAAAGAAATCAAATAGTTTTATAAGATATTAAGTTCTCAATGGCTAAGTTTCTTAAAAAGCAAAACTTACTGCTTTAATCGATTACACAAGCAATTTAATTGATTAAAGACATTCATACTATTCTGGAAAAGCCTTGAAGAACAATTTAATCGATTACAGGCTTCTTGTAATCGATTACACAATGTTTTATGAAAAACCATGCATAACTGGAATAATCGATTACCTCATTATGTAATCGATTATCTTAATTTGTTTGTCTTGATGCTGTTCTGGTTTAATCGATTACAGTACGGTTTAATCGATTATTTTGTTCATGAAACCATTTCCAGATAGTTGATGAACATATTAATCGATTATTTAGTTACTTTAATCGATTACATATGGCAATTTAATCGATTATACCAGCGGATTAATCGATTATTGTCAGTTAATTTTATTTTATATAAAGCTTTGTGAGTCTATTCTCTATAAATACATATTGAACGAATTGTTCTGTACAGATGAGTGATTTACCCAAAAGACCAAAAGCTTACTAAGAGTTTTAGAGACTGATTTCTGAGTGAAAAACATTTCTTGTAAGGATCAAGAATTCTGAGTTTTTTTTTAGAAGATGTGTTAAAGAAAAGAAGGTTTTCAAGATAGTGATTCTGAGCTATTGTTTTTACAACCTGGAGAGTGTGGTAATCTCATTTCATTTCGTTCATTCATACATGAAAGATCACAGTTTGTGTTTATCTTGAACCTATCTTTTTAGATGTTCTAACATTTTCTGTTGAATTGTGATATATCAATTTGTTTCTTTTCAAGCATACTAGAGTAGGGTTCTCTAGGTTTGAGGTTCTGAGTAGGGTTCTCAGGATCTTGGTGATTTGTATTCTAATAAGGTTTTAGAATTCAATATCTTTGTCTAGTGTTGATAAATAGGGTCACTTGTAAACTGTTTGTAAAAGATTTTTTTGATATAGTAATTACTCTAACCTAGTGTGGGTTGGAAGCAACTGGATGTAGCCTTCAAGGTTGAGAGGTGAACCAGTATAAGTGCATTGTCTCTTTTTTAAAATTATGTATGTTTCATTACATGTCTTTGTGAAATCAAGCATTATTATCAAAGAAACATTTTCTGTCATTACATTTATAACAAAGGTTGATATTCGGTGAAGAAAGAATTTTGTATTTGAAAAAGGTGAACTAGTGATATGATCCAAAGTTTTAATTCCACAATTTGTTTCATAAAGTTTTAAATATCCAGCTTAAACCAATTCAGCCCCCCCCCCCCCCCTCTTGGTTTATTTGCAATATATTCATTGTATTTTCAATATTTGTTTGTCGTTTAATTTACGCTTTTGCCTATAACAAAAATTTAATTTGTTCTATTTTCAATGAGTTCATCCTATTACACATTTTAATTTTTTTCAATATGATAATATTATTCCATTCTTTATTTTAAGATCAAATGATAATATTGACTATAAAATAAAATATTAGTAGGTAGCATACATTAGGAATATAACTATAGTTGTCTATTTTTATATTTTGGTAATTTGGTTCAGTATTTTACCACCATAACATTAGTAATATGAATACATGTTTATTAATGTATGACTCTAGCTGTAATTTTTTTTAATATGCCATTGTGATGTGCATGACCACTATTATTCCTGTCAAACTTACTCCAAATATCTTTTGAATGTTCATACGTATCTATCCACCGTTGATTAAAAGTAAAAGTTTAAATTATAACTCCAACATGGCTACATGGATCCCAAAAGTGGTGCTTAAGTTATATTTTCATAACATATTAACTTAGAATAGCTACAGTAAAAAAAACTTAGAATAGTTGCAATATAATATGACCTATGTTAGTCTCCTACATTAGTAATTGAACATATAATATGACAGTTAATTGTTTGTGGAAGATTTTTTGCCCTGGTGATAGAATCATTCTTGGATCAAACTGATGTTTTCTTTCTAAGAATTTTATCCATTTAGCACCAAAATGGTTTGTCCAATCTTCCTGTGTGTTGTGGTTGGGAAGATATTGTTTGACCTTGATTACAGCATCTCTATAGAATTCCAAAATTTCCCTTATGCAGTTGTTAAGGACCTAGATATTAGGAGCAAAGCCACCTTTTTTACCAACATTAGTAGCATCATGTCTATACTTCTTTTTAATCACAGCCTGTAAGATAAACATGAACATCTTAATTTATGACTACTAATAATAATGACTTTTCCTTTTAGTAAGAAAATCATAGAAATAAGGTGGCTTTGGTGGTGCTTTTTCTCCTCAGGTTCAAAAGTCAAGATGCAATGATGTTCATGTCATCCATAGAAATAACAAAACTTAAATTAAAAGATTGACAGAGCAAATATGTTAAACATTTTACCACTTACATGCTGAAAATATATGAAAAGGTCTTGACCTTCCAATGTCGAAGGAGATTGTTTGATGGCTCTGCTACTATCATAAGAAAGTCAAACCCATGTCACAAAAGGGAACCCAATTTGCAAAAAAAGTACCGATAATATATTATTATAATCTATGTATGGTAGGAAGTTTCAAGAATTTTTTTCACTTTTCATTGCTAGCATGTTTGATATCATACACAGTTTAATATTCATTCATCTTGGTCTGATTCAAAAATTTCATTTGCAACTTCCATTGTAATATGAGGCAACACGACAACACCTCTCCTTGATAAAAGAAAACAAATTCACTTTTAAATTTTGAAATAAGAATATTAAACCATTTCATCCTTACCTTTATGGTGAAAAAAAAACAGCACAAATGCATAGCTACATAAGATAAATCCAAAAGACTCACATTAGAGTTGAGGATACAACATCCTTGAAAGCATGTACCCTCTTGGCTTCTGAATACACACGAGTAGTTCTCTGCCAACAAAATGTTTCAAAATTAAATAACAGCATATAAAATGGATAATGCATTACCTGTTGATACTTTCTACCAATGAAAATTCTTAATGCTTAATGGTAACTCCACCACTGGGCTTAAATAAAATCCAGAGATATGAACACTAAATTTGGAGTAACTTATTAATGAAGCTTAAAAAAATAACCTGATGTAACTTGTATTGCTTTGCAACTTTTATGACTTCATAATAAGTAGCATTATTATTCACGAATGAAGTCAGCTTTTCCCATGTAACTACTATATCATTTATGTGGCCACTCAAATCTGTGCAGCAGTGATTGCTGGGTAAGAAACAAAATTGATGTTACAAAGAGCAGAGAATAAGATTTCCTTCTAGAAGAAACAAAACTCCAAAATTAACAGGAAACAAAATCTAGTAAAAATACCCTTATGGGTACAAAAATAGTATAACTATAATGAACAAAAACAAAGGTACAACAATTATAAATTCCACTTTGGAGATAAGACATTTCCAATGGTAAGGGTAACCTGAAATGAATCAATTGAAATCTAAAAACCACAATATAAAACAATTTTTTACATCCATACCTGCAAATTCCGTATCATTTGTTGTCCAAATTCACTAAGACATTTGGTCAAACACATCACTTACAAACTACAAATGAGACCAACCCAACTAAAAAAATTAACTATATCATTCACATAGGATCTTTTACCTCATAAAAAAAAATAAAACAGCTCGCCACATCAAAATATAATAGCTACTGATATAGAAGATAAAAAAAAGAGAGATTTATAGAAACTCACAGGAATTAATTTGACTTCTTTCTTCATAATGACTCCTTTGCTGCAAGGCAACCCGAGTGCTGTCACAAATAAATCATGTGTGTGTAATAGTGTATTATGCATAGTCAGAATCGTTTCTAGAAAGATAGAAAAGAAGGTTGATTTAGCTGAAACAAAGGTCAGAAAAATTCCCAGTGTGTGATATAAACCAAAAAAATGAAGCTTGTTAAATATAAATACAAAGTTAAAAAAATCAAAGGAGATACAAAGAAAAATAATGATTCACATAGCAATGATTGTTCATATTTGTCAAATACCAAACCACAAAATTAAAAAATAAAATGAAGCTTGTTATAAAGAAATATAAAGTTCATTCAGGCATTTGATCAAACACATCACTTGCATACTACAAAAGAGACCAACCCAACTTAAAAAACACAATACCATTTAGAAATGAAATCATTTACGTCATCAAAACAAAGCTTGATTTTAAAAAACACAATATCACCAACAATTCACATGCATATATAAGCTTTACTGTCCTGATTTTAAATTCTAACAGTAAAATAAATAAATAAATAAATAAATATTGAAGTAGCTCAAGACATATTTTTCCTCATAAATGAAGTAGCTCTATTACACAAAATATGCTTCCCTATGTAGATTTTATTGGTATAGCATATTTGAAATCTAATTTTTAATATTTTAACTGTAATGTATCTTATTATTATAAAATCCTATTCATGTATAGTTGTTCTAATTTACATCTTAATACATGAGGGACTAAGGGAAACCCCGTTTAGAATGACCTATGGATGTGAAGTAATGATACCAGTGGAGATTGGTCAACCATCCTGGAGAAGAAGGCACATCCTTTAGGCAGGGGAGAATTATAACAATAAGGCTTTGGCTAGTGAACTAGATGTGATAGATGAAATCTAGGATACTGCACATTTCTGGGATATGGCCATGAAACAATTAATAGCCAAGAAGTTTAACAAGAAAGTGAAGCCGAGGTGCTTTGAGAAAGACGACTTAGTATTTCGAAGAGCCGACATTGGAAATAAAAACGCTCGTGAGGGGAAGCTAGCAGCTAATTGGGAAGGACCTTATCGAGTTGCACAAAACCTCGAACATGGAGCGTATATGCTAGAAACCCTCGAGGGAAAATCAATAAAACGAATTTGGAATGCCGATAAACTGAAAATATATTACAGTTAAATCCGGGTTCGATAATCTGTTAAAGGGAGTAATAAGCCGCGAACATGGCATGATAAATATTTGTTTTCTTATTTCATGTGTTTCTCTTTTATTGAGAATATGGATCCCGGTACGATAATTGTGTAACCCGGAATTCATATTGTTCTCTTTCATTGAGATCATGAGTAGTTTGTAATTCGATCGAGCATCGTTTCTCGAAGTTATGAATAAAAAATAAATATTCTTATCTTTATGATGAGATAGAAGATTTATCTGTGTATAATTACAAACTATGCGTATATGATGCATCGTAATTGTTGTTGTCTTGGCAATGAACGACACGCTATTTAAACCCTGATCAGGTTAAAATGTATGACCATTTAATAATACAATAGATGTCTACATTTAGCATGTTAATCGTTGTCAGGATTAAACTCGGGTGAATTCGGGATGTATTACAGACAATAATCTGTTATAAAATACTTGTTTGTTGAAACTAAACAGATACTTATTCAGCATGCGAAAGTTACTTTTGGCCAAATAAATTGATACGAATTCGGGTTAGTACAGATTCATGCGTATTTGGATTGTAAATGCGAATACGTAAATAAGTTGTAAATACAGTTTGAGCCGGAATCAACATAGTAAAGCTTAAACAAAAATCAAATTACATTGTCAACCGGCATCCTGGCCCTTTGATATTTAAGTTGACAGGAATGAGCTTAGTCTTTGCTAGCATCACCGTCTTCCTCGTTGTGGCCAGGATCTTCTTCTAGCGCCATGGAGTCTTCACAAGGAGAAATGGGCGGGATTAATTTACCATCACTGACAAAAGCTTTGAAATGCATCCCTATCACATTGAGCTCAACTCCGGGATTCAAACAATGAATCTGCTCCAGTGTATTGTTGAATGACCCTTCCACGGCTATCGAGACTTGTGCACGTATGTTTTCAGCTTTTGTTTTCGACTCTGCCAACTCAGCTTCAGTCTGGTGCAATGTCTCTTGTGTTTTTCCCAATAGTGCGTTTAATTGGTGAAAATTTTTAGCACTGTCTTGGTTCTTTATGCGAAGAGATTCTACACTAGACTTAAGCTTCGCGCTATCTTGTTGGGACAATAGAAGCTCTTCCCGGGTTTTGTTGGTCTCTTCCCGAGATGCTTGGAGTTCATCTCGGGTCCTTTTAAGTTCTTCCCGGGATGTGTGGAGTTCTTCACGGCTGTTATTCCATTCATTAACAACGCGCACAAATCTCTTGTTCATGGTCGCCAGACTCTGAAGTAAAGATGTGCCTTTCAAAATGTTTAGCTCTATAACACCAAGTTCTTCAAGTTCAGATTCAGAGAAGGGGACCAAAGCCGTGAAACACTTGGGTGCATGGATAGCGTGGAAGAAGTCATCAGATAAACCCATACTGCAAAGTGATCCAGGGGATAGCTTGGTAGCAAAGGAAGTCGAGTTAGGAGCAGGTTCATCCGCCGGTACCGGAGAAGGCGTTATTTCCGGGCCTGAGGTCCTGGAGATGGCAACAGCTTTACCCTTTTTGGCTGCAGCCTTATCTTTATGGGTAGGGGCCTTATTTTTATGGGTAGGGGCCTTATCTTTGTGGACCTCAGCCAGTTTACGTTTTCGTGGTCCCGGATTATTAGACATTAAACCATTTTCCTTCTCTATGACCTGAATGAAGAAGGGAGCAAGCGGTCTTGATGGTTGCTGAGAAGCGTTGGTCCGAGGTTGTGTAGATGTAATTTTCGGAGCCGGCGGCACAATAGTCGCAATTTGTTTTTCAATCTCTGGAACTGCAAAATACACACAAAGGTTAGAATGAAATGATACAGAATAAGTGCAAATAAAGAACGGTCATACTCAGTAAGATAGATGGCCCGACACGGTATTCACGGACAAAAGCAGCCACACTAGGAGGGTCGTGAGCTTCTTTATATGCAGCTATCTGCGTAATCAATGTAGCATTGGCATCTGATAAATCTTCTTCCTCAAAACGATATGAGGATGGAGGGAAATCATGATGAGTACGGGACTAGTAGAGGGGAAATTTTGACTCTACATCCCAGGAATCAGCGGCAGAAAGGAAAAATGGTTGTTGACCGGGTTCAGTGACAACCTTGAAATATTTATTCTTAAAGTGTTTAAAAGAATCGGTATAAACAAGAAACAATTTTCGCTCATTTCGGCCTCGGATGGAGGTCCAGCCTTTCCTACTAGGGGGTTCCTTGCCCGTCCTGGCAGTATGGACACTAAAATAATAAAAGAAAAGAGGGACTGTACAGGGGATGTCTAAGTATGTACAAAAATGTTCGAAGGCTTGAATGAAGCCCCAACTATTTGAATGAAGTTGTGAAGGGGCTAAATGAAGATGGTTTAAAATGTTCATTTGAAACTTGGAAAAGGGAAATCGTATACCTATCCGAGTTATTACATCTTTATAGAAGAAGAAAAAAGAGGGGGAGCTCTCTTCCCTCAAGAACAGATAGGCTCATCCTTATCTGGGGGTCGCACAACAAAGTTTTCTTGATTCCCGACTGGGAGGGCCGCAACGTTTTCCGCATTAACTTCAGATAACGTTTGCAGAACCTCCTGAGTTATCCATGGGAATTTAGAGAGTGTGGAAGAAGACAGTGAGCCGGGTTGTGACTTGGTATGCCGGGACTCGGCAACTTGTTCTGAAGATGGATTCATATATACCTACGACAAATAAATAAAAATTAGTGAGAATGGCGTACCTGAAGCAAGGACAACATTCCTATTGTTGGGTTTGGTGATAACTGGGATAGGAATAAGAACAAGATTTTGATGACAGGATCCGAGAATGGAATCAGCCATAGAGTCACAGCCAGAGTTTACAAGTAGAGCACTTTCATGAACACAGTTGAAGCATGGTTCGAACCGAGTCTCTAACATTGGATTTGAGGGAAGAGCGTCATCATTGGGGAATAACAACGAGTTAGGGTTTTGTGATTCCAAACACACAGAAAAAGAAAGCGAATTAGTAACAGGACCAGCCTTTGGAAGGCCCAAAGGGGTTTTGGTTTCAGAAGATTGAGTTTGGTTTTGGGGCATTTTCTTTTTCCTTTTGTTGTCGACTCCACTGGTATATGGACGCAACAAAGCTTTTTCCCTTTCTTCGTTAGAAAGGGGTAAATCGAATAACCAATACCCAATCATGGGAGGAATGGGTCGGTCTAACCTACTTTCTTCCCCAGGAGTTTTCATAACTAAGGCAGAAGTGAAGGAATGTTGTCAGAAATGAAGATGGGCAACAAGAGAAGGATAATGGCTAAAGAACGAAACAATGTGCTGGTAAGAAAATTACTAATAGAGCAAAACCTAGACGATGAACAAAGATGGCAGTAGACCCAATACACGCAAACAAACTACAATCAAAATAAGGCAAAGCAAAAGTTCGATAGTAAGGAGGCATACATGAGTTCGCGAAAGTGTTCGAGAATATAGGAAATGCAACAAGAAAACACAGAGTTTCAAGGAGCGCGAAGGAGTTCTTGGAAGAAGAAGTAACGTCAACAAGAAAACAGAGGGGCATATCCGAAGTTTTATGAATGAAAAATTCCTTTTTGTATTTGAATAGTTGCAAACATTTTCTCATTTTCAATCCGCCTGTTGATAATCAGTGTTCTCATCTTGCTTGTCACTTTCGTGGACTATATTAGTAAGTTTTCTAAGCATCGTTTATGTTTAACATTTTAATATCCTATAGTGTGGAATATAAGCCTGATATAATACATGTGTGTTTATGCTATGAATTTCAAAATCATATAGTTTTATATTCTAAAGATTTCCCTTGGAGTCAATTATCTATTGTTGCCAATTTAAACAGAATTTATCATAATGATCGTTACAATACCCATTTCCGCTGATTAGATTAGTGGTATCAGAGCCACTGATTAGTAGTTCATAAAGAGTCTATAAGTTTTTGTTCTTTCAATATCTCACAAAAAGTTTGAAATATACTGTTATTTTAGTTCTTGAGAGAGTTGAGTGTAGCACTGAGAGGTGTTTATACGTTGGTCAGCCCTTGAGTCTAGGTGGTCCCGGCAGCTGAGAGCGAGTAATACCGTTGGTTTAGCTTAGACATGGAGAGAGGTGGTCCCGTAACAGCAACTCAAACAAGGAATAGAGTACCTAGTATATTAAAGACTTTAAGTGAAATAGGAGGAAGTAACAAAGATAAACAGATAGCTTTAAGAACTCCTCAAACTATAGAAAATGAAGAATTAATAAAAACTTTAGACAATGCTACAATCATACCTGTTTCTAGAATAGAAAAATCTTTACATAATTGGTCTATACCTATAATAAAAAAAAAGTGAAGTATATAAAAAACATAGTATTTTTTCCAACAATAAAGATAAAATACATGTAATGGAATATAGTTATCCAGGAACAGATGTTAATAAAATTATAAGTATATTAGAACAAGATTTATTAGATATCCATATGAATAAAGGATTTAATTTTATTCATTTAGGATTAATACAAGTGGCAGCTAAGCCTAATTTCAGATTAGGAGTAAATAGTCCCATATTAATGTTATGAAGAGATACCAGATTAAAAAGTTTTAAAGATTCTGTAATAGCCATATTAGAAAGTAATTTACATGATGGTCCAGCATTTCTTAATTGTTATCCTAATTTAGCTATGAATATGCGTAATGAATACACAACAAAAGCTTTAAAATTACATATAAGAATGCCTGATGATATATTTATAGAAGATTGTAGTCCTATAGAAATAATATTTAGAGTATATTATAAAGTTACTAAGATAGATTATAACTTTAGAGCATTAAGAGAATCTAAAAAAGATGCTACTATACTAGTAGAAGCAAATTTAAAGAAATCATCAATACAAGTTCCTCGAAGATTAGAACATAATGAAGTTATGCAAAATATCCCTGAAGAATGGAAAATAGAAGAGGTTATAGAACCCCCTAAGGTTTATAATACAAATATGAGGGAAATAATACAAGAAGGAACAGATATACGATTAAAAATGAATAGGTCTCAGTCATTAAGAATAAATAAGCCTCATATGATCTATAAAGGACAATCCTCAAGACATTCTATTAGTGGATCTACCATAGATTTAGATCTAACTGGTTTAGATAATAGTAATCCAAAAGTATCTATTCCAATATACCAGGATAACATTGACAATAGTTCATCACCAAGATACTCCCCTACTAGATCTCAAGTATTAAATGTAATTGATAGAGATTTAAACCCTTTTAGAATAGATAAAGAATGGATTAAGCAAGATTTTCTAGCAGAATATAATAACGAAAATAGGAAAAGCTTTTTTGAAAATTATAATAATCAAGAAAGAGAGAAAATTAGAAAATATTATTATGATTATTTAGAGGAAAAAGAAATTAATATTTATTTCTTTGATTGGTTTAAAACAACTAAAAAGGAAATAAGTCCAATAATAAAAAATACTAATACTTGGAAAACTACAGAAGATAAGACTATAGAAGCAGAATATCACTAAAGGGATAAAAATTAATGTTGCTAATATAGAAATAGAAGCTTCCCCTTTCAAAGATGTAATAGAAGAAAATAGAAATGTTGAAATTAAAGACATTAGGAAAATACACCATCAATTAAATTACTCAAATATTATGTTGAATACTATGTCTTCTCATTTAACTAGATTAGAAAATTATACTACAGAAGCTAGCAGCAGTAATAATACCAAAGGTAGTCTATTAAAAGTTATAGATAAACCTATATATAAGATAATGAATGTTCCACAAAAAGATTTAGAGTGTATTAAATTAGGAAATGAAACTGACAATAAAATTGAAGAAATAAGAAAGAATTTAGAAAAACTAAGTATAGGTAAATTTACCATTAATACAATAAATGAAGAACCATTAGAAGTAAATAAACTTAGAGGAAATTATTATCCTAAAATGAGAAATTATTATTTAAGACCTTCTCCTGCAGATGTACAATTTGAAGAAAGAGGAGATTTAAGACAAAATGTATTTAGTGGAACAGAAATAGCTGAGTGGAATGTAGATGGTATGAGTGAACAACAAATATTAGACTTAACTTGCCAAATGACCATGGCAGCAACAGCTTACAAAACTAAAGGAATTTCAGATAAAAATACAGCTATGGCAATAATACAAGGTTTTACAGGTCAGTTAAAAGGATGGTGGGATAATTTGTGTACTGATGAAGAAAGACATATTATATTAAATAGTATAAAACAAGAAACTCAGGAACAAGATGCAGTAGCCACCCTTATATTTTCAGTAATACAGAATTTTATAGGAGATCCAAATATTTTTAAAGAAAGAATAAGCATTCAGTTAATGAATTTAAGATGTCCTAGTATGACTGATTATAGATGGTATAAAGATGTATTCTTCTCTAAAGTTACATTAAGAGAAGATGGATATGCAGGATATTGGAAAGAAAGATTTATAAGTGGATTACCCAAATTATTAGCAGAAAAAACTAGAATGAATTTAGAAAGACATTTTCAAACCCCAGTTCCATATGACAAATTAACTTATGGCCAAATTCATAATGTAATAATAGAAACCGGAATACAAATATGTGTCGATTTTAAATTACAAAATAAAATGCGAAAAGATAGTTTAAATAATAGAAAAGAATTAGGAACTTTTTGTCATCAATATGGAGTCGAAATGGTTAAAGCACCTAGTTATGAAAACAGAAAGAGATATAGGAAGCCTTATAAGAGTTCTAGAAATTATAAAAATTATAAAAACAAATCATATGATCATAAAATAGATCAATATGAGCATTCTAAAAAACCGTATAGAAAGTATAAAAGAACTAATAAAAAATCATATTATCCTAAAAAGAAGAAAAATCATTGTTGGAAATGTGGTAAAATAGGTCATTATGCTAATAAATGTACAACCCAACAAAAACTTAATTCTTTAGAAATAGATGAAAACTTAAAACAACAATTAATGAAAATAGTCATAAATTCTGAACCAGAGGATGATGAATCTTCTGAGGAGAGTATTTCTGATGCAGAAGAAGATGGAGTTATATATCAGTTGGATAATACTAGTAGTAGTAGTTATTCTAGTAATGAAGATATAGGTGTTTGTTTAGGTCCAGAACTATGTACATGTAATAATTGTAAAAGTATTAATATGTTAACTAGAGATCAAAGTGAAACCTTAATTAATATAATAGGAAAATTAGAAGATTCACCTATAAGAAATGAATTTATAAATCAACTTAATGAATTAATAAAAAGAGATCAGTCTTCTAGAGAAGAAGTAAAAACAGTAGATATGAAAGAAATATATAACCGATTTGTACCCAGTAAAAATATTACTTTAAAAGATTTACAAGAAGAAGTAAAACTATTAAAACAAGAAATTAATCAATTAAGACATAATGATATCTCTTTAGAATATAGAATTTTAGAATTGGAAGGAAAAGAAAGGATAAGATCCCAAGAACATACTCCTAGTACATCCTTTCCTTTAGCAAACAATGAAGAAAACTTTATTAATTTATTAACTCTTATTATAACTCATAAATGGCATTGTGAAATAACTGTAATAATCAAAGAAGAACCATTTAAATTAGTAGCTTTAATAGATTCAGGAGCAGATGTAAATTGTATCCAAGAAGGATTAATACCTACTAAGTATTATGAAAAATCTATAGAAAATATATCTAGTGCTAATGGAAGTAAAATGAATATTAAATATAAATTATCTGACACCAAAATATGTAAAAATGGAATATGTTATAATACTTCCTTTGTATTAGTAAAGAATATGCATCATGAGGTTATTTTAGGAACACCTTTCCTAGCATTATTATATCCTTTCCAAATAACTGAACAAGGATTGATAACTGAAGTAATAGGAAGAACAATAATGTTTGAATTCATAAATCCTCCTAAAGCAAGAGAACTAAATATAGTTAAAAGTTCATCAGTTAGTCTTATAAAAAATAAAACTAAACATATCAATTCTTTACATAAAGAAATACATTATAAAAGGATAGAAGAACAATTATCTAATAAAAATATTCAAGATATAAAATCTAAAATTGAAAATAAAATTAAAAAGGAAATTTGTGAGACAAATCCTATAGTTTTTTGGCATAGAAAGAAATATGAAATAAGTTTACCATATATTGGTAATTTTAATGAAAAAGATATCAGTACTAAAGCTAGGCCTATACAAATGAATCAACAATACTTAGAATATTGTAAGAAAGAGATTAATGAATATTTAGACAAAGGATTAATAAGACCTTCTAAAAGCCCTTGGAGTTGTTCAGGATTTTATGTTATGAAAGCTTCAGAAGTTGAAAGAGGAGCTCCCAGACTAGTAATTAATTATAAACCTCTTAATAAAGTTTTAAAATGGATTAGATACCCTTTACCAAATAAACCTGATTTAATTAAACGCTTAAATAATTCTTCTATTTTTTCCAAATTTGATATGAAATCAGGATATTATCAAATTTCGGTCCAGGAGGAAGATAAATATAAAACTGCTTTTGTAGTACCCTTTGGACATTATGAATGGAATTTAATGCCTCAAGGACTAAAAAATGCACCTAGTGAATATCAAAACATAATGAATGATATATTTTATAATTACTCAGATTTTACAATAGTGTATTTGGATGATATATTAGTTTTTTCTAAAAATATTACTCAACATATAGAACATTTAGAAAAATTTATAGAGATAATTAAGGAAAATGGTTTAGTAGTGTCTGAAAGGAAAATAAAAATATTTGAGACTAAGATAAGATTTTTAGGATTTGAAATATATCAAGGAACCATTATTCCAATACAAAGATCTATAGAATTTACTGATAAATTTCCAGATGAAATTACAGATAAAAAACAATTACAAAGATTTTTAGGATGTATAAATTATATTGCAGATTTCATACCAAACATAAGAATAGAGTGTGCCCCATTATATGAAAGACTTAGGAAAAATCCACCCGAAGAAATGACTAAAGCCATTAAGAAAATTAAACAGATAACCAAGAAGTTACCCTGTCTAGGAATACCAGATCCTTTAGCTTTCTTAATAGTAGAAACTGATGCTTCAGATATAGGATATGGTGGTATCTTAAAACAGAAGGTCACTCCAGAATCAAAAGAACAAGTTGTCAGATATCATTCGGGTATCTGGCATTCATCTCAAAAGAAATACTCTACTGTCAAAAAAGAAATACTTTCAATAGTCTTATGTTTATAGAAATTTCAAGATGATTTATTTAATAAAAAGTTTTTGATTCGTACTGATTGTAAAGCAGCTCCTTCAGTTTTACAAAAAGATGTTAAAAATCTTATTTCAAAACATATTTTTGCTAGATGGCAATCTTTATTATCTTGTTTTGATTTTGATATAGAACACATTAAAGGAGAAAAAAAAATTTTACCAGATTTTTTAACAAGAGAGTTTTTACAGGGTTCAGAATGAGTAAATCCAAATCAAAAGATCAATACGGACCCCCACTGGGAACGAATAAAGATGATCCTTCACAAATGGCAATACAAAATACAGCAGGTACATCAAGATTCTTAACAAATCCCAATATCCGTCCTAATATTTTATCTCAATCCATTAGAGGAAATACTCCAAGACCTAAATACACTCCTCTCCAATACCTCAATACTTTAGTTGGCCTAAGAGACTATAATACTACAGCCTCTCCTTCAAAACCCACTTTCCAAACCAATACCGAAACTGATCCAGAATATATTAAAAAAGAAAATACTCTTCCCATAATTATAGCCGAAAAACATTGGCTTAAATTAAACCCAGTTGATCTTGCTAATAAGATATTTCCTACCGATATACCATATCCATGTCCTGATACAAGAAAAGCCAGATTATTTTATGAATTTATTTTGATAGATACAGACTCTATAGACCTGGTTCATAATGAAGACAAAGATGGTATAATACAGTTCTCCAAAATAAAGATTGTTAATGTATTATCTGATATAGATTGGGGACAGCCTCTGCATAAGCCCAAGAAGTTTTCCAGAACTTTTATCCCTCAAGAATATAATTATTATGATTATATGACTGCCTGGGATAACATGTTTTACCTCAAGCCTGATAAACATTCCTGGTTCTTATGGTTCAAAAAAGGCATATCATTAAAATTCCTAAAATGGTTCATCAGATGGTTTTATAACTTTGGTCCCATGAGAGAGATTTTTCCTCCAGAAGTCGAAGAGTTATATCAATTTTTTAAAGACAATACTTCATTTGTAGATGGTTATAAGTTTTTATCTTTTATAGCTTCCCAAGGAATAACTTGGATTACAACATGGACATATACTTATTCAAGAGCTGATAATGAGACAGATTTGTACTTCCTCTCCAGACAAATAAAGATAAAATGGTGGAAAAAATTTGATGTAAGAATAATTATTCAGTGGGCCAATATGAATAAGGTACCAAGATCACAAGTAGATATAGATGCTGATCAAGAAGCCCTATTTTTAGCACAAAAA
Organism: Glycine latifolia; assembly: GCA_013407115.1. NCBI lineage: Eukaryota > Viridiplantae > Streptophyta > Magnoliopsida > Fabales > Fabaceae > Glycine > Glycine latifolia. Next base: position 1,723,771 of record CM023945.1, on the reverse strand, counting down.
AGACAGATAATGGCAGAATTATCCACGACCTCTTCACAAGAAGAATTTGAAGAACGGCTATAAAGAATGAGATCAATACCGGGTTGCGGACAGAAGTTAATAAAAGACGAAGGTAGTAGTTCTAGCACAAATCCGTATCAGAAAAACCATGACATGTTAGATTATTTTACCAAGGAAGAATTTTCAGAATAAAGGAGACCAAGAGCAGGATAAGAAGATAAGATTTCCCGGATTTCCAGCACAGAGAAGCCAATAAGAAGTGTCGGCAGAAGACAGAAGTACTGTGGACAAGACAAGACTTTCTGTAGATAGTTTGAATTTCAGTTTGCGTGTCTTGTATTATTTAGCTAGTAGGATTATTATGATAAGAGTGCTTTATGCTTTCACTGTTAATATAATGCAATTAAGTCTGGATTGAATTCCGAGAGATGTGTGTGTATTATAAATAGGTAGTTTCCTCTGATGTAAAATATCCGAAGTTTTATGAATGAAAAATTCCTTTCTGTATTTGAATAGTTGCAAACATTTTCTCATTTTCAATCCGCCTGTTGATAATCAGTGTTCTCATCTTGCTTGTCACTTTCGTGGACTATATTAGTAAGTTTTCTAAGCATCGTTTATGTTTAACATTTTAATATCCTATAGTGTGGAATATAAGCCTGATATAATACATGTGTGTTTATGCTATGAATTTCAAAATCATATAGTTTTATATTCTAAAGATTTCCCTTGGAGTCAATTATCTATTGTTGCCAATTTAAACAGAATTTATCATAATTATCGTTACAATACCCATATATATATATATATATATATATATATATATATATATATATATATATATATATAAGCGCCAGCAAGAAATCAAGGTAACTGTTGGATTAGTGTAAGGTTTTCTTTTTTGACGCCATTGAATGGTTGTATCTACATAACCGTCAGATGTTGATGAATCGTCATGCTTGGGGGCAAAATCGTCCATTCAATTTCAAATTTCATAATTAGCGCTCAGTGTGAAATGATAGAGCATTTAATGTGCGTACGCACATTCAAATGCGCCTGTTTACAGTAAGAGATATGATGAGACACAAACAGCAAAGTCAAGTGACTATAATTGATATATCACTTATATGGATCTGTGACTACCCAAATCTGAGGGGCAGTAAGTAGGAGTCGTAAAAAAGGCAACAACTGGGATATTGGCAGTAACCAGGATGTAAATGGCGCATCAATCTAAGTGGTGTGCTGACTCTCTGAAAGAATAGGACATGAACAGTCACAAATCAATATAAGTATAATCCGACCCTCTGGGATAGAAATGGTTCACAAGTCCAATGGCTGGAAAATGCCTCAAGTGACAACGAAGTAACATAGAAATGTCGGTGAACAAAGCCGGGATGGTATGTAAGGCAACCAGGATCGAAGAGTGAGGGAGGATGCTCCTGAAATTTGAACCGGGTTAAAAACTCAAGAAGTGATTGCTTAAGGGTAAAACCTGAACTTGAGGGTAAAGCCCAAGAAAGGGTTAAAAACTCAAGTGACTGCTTAAGTGTAAAACCCGAGATAATTAAAACCTTCTGCGAATGGAGGTTAGGCAAAGCCGAATAAAAATCTGAAAACCGAGATACTTAAATCCAGGTTTAGATAAAATAAAGGGCATCATGCAGAAATCAAAACTTGTCAAAAGAATCAGCTAGTGCATCCCGGTTGCCTAGAAAGCTAGACAGCCGGGCTGGGGGGCAACTGCTACGGATTTGATATATGGGCCCAATGTTAAGGCCCATTAAGAATCCAAATCATGGATTGTTGAAGATAACGACAGAAAAAGATCGTGGACTCTTAACATAATAACTGCCAATGCGGTTGGAGATATTAACCAAGAATATCGGAGAGGATCTCCAACTGGTAGGGAGGTAAGTTTAGTATAAATAAGGGTTGATTTCAGAGGACAAAGAGACACACAATTTTTATTCTCTCTATTTCCATCTTCATGCATAGTAATCATCTTCTGAAGATATTTTTCTTCTATAAATACCTTAAGAGAGAGCTCGATTCAATATCAAATTCAATAGCATTCTTGCTGGACATCCTGCTGTTCACAAAAGACAGAACACACGTCATCAATTTAACTCGTATCAAACTAATTTTATTTTTTACTTTATTTAATACACATAAACATCATATCAATGAAAGGATCGAAATTGCTTATTATGAAAAATAAAGAGACTAAATACCTTAAATTTAAAAACAAAACACCAAAATCATAAATTTAAAATTATAGAACCAAAAATTACAATTTAGAAAAAGAAAAAAACTCCTTAGTTTCATTAAGGTTATAATTGCAGTCAACATAATTTCTTTTAAAAAGAAAAAGGTGACTGGTTACAAAAAAAAAGCCTATTACTGCATGTTACGAACACTGCTCCACGGTGAACCACACCTGTTCCGTTTACGAGAAACAGAATGTACCCAGCAAGGTTTACTGGGATTTGCTATGGGATCAAACTCTCCCTCTCTGAAGATGCCTATGGAGATGAAGCACCCCCAGGAAGATGATCACTGCTGGAAACAACACAAGTGGTGTGCTGTGTGTGCAGTGTGAATGGAAAAGAGAGAGTTAGGATTGTTGTGTACCTTTCACCATGAATGAAGCCGTATTTATAACAGAATACCTGGACCTTGGGAAGATATTGTTGAGGCCCATTATCTTTTGTAAAGATATTCAGATTATCTAATATATGAACGACATTGGTTATAATTATATCTTCTGTTTTATCTTCTATCTTTTGGTGGTTGTAGAGTTTAAATATTTGAATGGGCCTATCCGTAACAACACCTAAGCCACTTCTCCACCCTAGACGTCCTCTTGAAACCCTACTAGAGCACCACAGTTCCCACTCTCAATTCATTTCTCTCCGTCTGTCTCAATTTACATTGCAGAGAGAGAAGAAGAAGAAGAAGAAGAAGAAGAAGAAAGAGAGCAATGGCAGCAACAACAGAGAGCGAGAAGAAGAAGCAAGAAGAAGAGGAACCAGAACAAGTGGTGAACCCATGGGAAGTTTCCGCCAAAGGCAAAATCGATTACGACAAACTCATCGACCGTTTCGGTTGCCAGAAGCTCGACGAAGCCCTAATTTCGCGTCTCGAGCGACTCACCTCTCGCAATCCTCACGTCTTTCTACGACGCGGCGTTTTCTTCGCCCACCGGTACCTCCATTTCCCCCTTCACCCTTTCCTCGTTTACTTAAACGGCGATTTGATGATATCGTTTTTTTTTTTTTGTGTCGCAGCGATTTCGCGGAGATTCTGGACGCGTACGAGAGGGGCGACAAGTTCTACTTGTACACCGGACGCGGACCTTCCTCCGAAGCGTTGCATTTGGGACACTTGATTCCATTCATGTTCACTAAGTGAGTGAGTTCTTCGCGTTTTCGATTTTAACTTTCGGAATTTGAAATGAAAAATTTGACTTTTAATTTGTGAATCTAGTGTGTAGTTTTTGTAAATTCTGAGTGAATTTTGAAGAGCGAGTTCACATTTTGGTAGCTGAATTGGTTAACACTAGCCTCTAGCTAGCGACTTGTTTCTAGAGCTGAATTGTGTAGGTTTACTCTGTTTCATTTTTTTGAAATGGAAATTTAATGAAAGTTTGTGAATCTAATGTGTTACTTTTGTAATTACGAGTAAATTTTAAAGAGAGTTCCGAATTTTATGTTACCTACGTTGCTTTTGTCTCCAGAAGTTTCTGTTTATTCAAATTGGTTGACACTAGTGAGTGACTTGTTTCTAGGACCGAGCTATGTATATTTACTCCGTTTCATTTTCTTAAATAGAAATTTGATGAAAATTTGTGAATCTAATGTTATTTTTCCAATTATGAGTGAATTTTAAAGAGCGATTTCAGAATTTGGTTTTGGTATGTTACATGCGTTGCTTTGGTCTTCAGAAGATTCTGTTTATTTGAATTGGTTGACACTAGTGAGTGACTTGTTTTTAAGACCGAGTTGTGTATATTTAATCTGTTTTATTTTCTTTAAATGGAAATTTGTAAATCTAATATGTTACTCATTCAATTACAAGTAGTGAATTCACAATTTGGTATTTACATGTGTTGCCTTGGTCGCCAAAAGTTTCTGTTTGTTGAAAATTGGTTAACAATAGTGACTGGTTTCTTGGACCGAGTTGTGTATATTTACTCCATTTCTTTTTTTGAGATGGAAATTTGTAAATCTGGTGTTATTGTTAGGAATCTTCTCTACTTTACTCCCTGCAACTTGAGATAGCACAAATGCACATGCAAGAACCAACGCTGAACTCATAGAAATCAAGGAACCTCATGTTTATTGGTAATTACTAACTAACCTGCCAGCTGTTGACAACTAGCAGATTCTAATTAACTCCCAACTACCTAGCTGACAGATTCTAACTAACCCCAACAGCTTAACTGTCACTCATTCTCATCTTATTGTTCCTACTATACACTAACCTCGACTTAGCTACACGCCTTCAGCATGCTGTCCTTTCCACTTGATCAGTACTTGTGGAGTTTCAGCTCCTACTGGACCAAACATTCTTCTTCCGACTGTATCCCTTGATCTTCAGCTTGTAGTTCCTTTGGCAATTCTGCCTCAATCTGATGTTCTCCCACTGCAAGTTTCAATTGGGAAACGTGAAATTCATCCAGTACCCCTTGCACTTGTTTTTGTTCTACAATAGAACCTCCATATTGCACTGCTTCTTGTGCACCCATAGTATCCAGTACACATAGAAACATGGCCAATTCAACATCTGTATGCTTGCAAATCGATTGCAGAGACACTTTAGTTCGTAGCAGTTTAGGATCACCTTTAATTTTCACTAACTGCCCTTGCTGTTTGAACTTCATGGTCAAAGATTTCCAATTTACGTTGACATCACCCAACTTTTCCAGCCACGCTACCCAACAATATGACATCGACACCACCCAAATCAAATAGAAAGAATTTCTCTGTTATGGTTATTTGTCCCAGCTGAACCTCCATCTGCTCACAACAGCCTTGAGCATTTTTCCTCTGTCCATCACCCAACCTCACTCCATAGGTTTGAGTAGGAGTCACTTTCAAACCTAGTTGCTGCACTAATTCTTGAGAAATAAAGTTGTGGCTATCCCCACTATCAATGAAAATCAACTCTCTTTTGCCCTTAATCAGCCCTTCCAATTTCATTGTTTATGGTTGAGTAAATCCACCAGCTGAGCAAACGGATAAGTCCATCCATTAACACTCCACTTCTGTTTCTACTGTATTGTCAACTGTATTCTCAAGCTCCCCTTCCAATCTTGAAATTTCCCCTTCATGATTAATCCCTTCATCCTTTGCCAAAATAAGCAACGTGAGGTTTTTTTCAGGGCACTTGTGACCAGCAACAAATGGCCCTCCACAATGGTAATGGAGTTTTGCTTCGCAGCGACCAAGGTACTCCTGATAGGGCAGGTTCCAGACGCCCCTATTACGCTATCCCATGCTGGTAGACTAACTCTGATTTGCAGCAATTACGTTCGCAGAGCTACGTGCCTCTCCGGCTTGGGTGCGATTTTGGCTTTGTGTGTTGTGAAAGGTGTTCGTTGAATATCCTCCAACACTATGTATCCACGTTCCACCTCTTTGGGTTGAATACGAAACCCACGACTACGCAAATCAACCTTTGTATTCCCTTCTTTTTCATCTTCCTCGAAATCAGCCGCCAACTCCATGGCACTTGACAAATCCTTCTGTTTGTCGGGACGAATTTTGCGTGTATCTCCTTGCGAAGACCTGCCAAAAAATATCCTCTCAATTGCGCTTCCTTTTTACCTAAGACTTGAGCCACCAGCACCTCGAATTCCTGAATGAATTCATAGTCCCCGTTTGGCGCAACGCTGCTAAACGTTCTTAAACATCTCCCCTTTCGGTACCACCGTAGCGCTTAATCAGCGTTGCCTTGAAAACAGACCAACTGTTTTGCTTCGCCTTTTGCTTCCGATATTGAACCAATGTAAGGCGTTTCCCTCCATGCTGATAAAGGCCAATCTCACTTTTGCACTTTGTTGGACGTGTTGCACAGCAAAAAAAAAATTCCGCATGGGCGATCCATCCTAATGGATCCTCCCCTTCAAACACTGGCATTTTCACCCCTTTCGCCCAATGATGGCGTGACAAAGTCAGTATTGACTCCTCAGACTCGCTCGCTACGTTGTCTGACGCCGATGAAAGCTCGGGCTCCGTCGCGGACTCCTCATCCTCCAACCCAGTGTTCTGCTCTTTAGATGCATTACTGGCGTCATTATACATGATGCCTTTCTGTTCCATGAGCATTTTCATCATCTAGCGCAAATCTTTAATGTCGTTGCACTGTTTTGACACCTTCGCAATCACCTCCGTTTGTTTCTTGGATAATTTCTGCAACTCGGTGGTCGTTGCCTTCAGTTTGCTGGTTGTTGTTTTCAATGCTGCAACTGAAGATTCCAGCGTTGTGAATCGAGCCTCGTCACGATCCATGATTCTTTCTTCGACAACTCGGACCAGTTGTTAGGAATCTTCTCTACTTTACTCTTTGCAACTAGAGATAGCACAAATTCACATGCAAGAACCATCACAGAACTCACAGAAATCAAGGAATCTCCTGTTTATTGATAATTCTTTCACTCTTTACACAAGGAAGAGAACTCTCTTTCCTTTCAACACCGAGACACTTCTCAGGTTCTCACAATACAATCAATAATCCCCTTTTTCTTCTCCAGAAGCTGTTATTTAAACAAAACTACTAACTAACTTGTCAGCTGTTGACAGCTGGCAGATTCTAACTAACTCCCAACTACCTAGCTGGCAGATTATAACTAACTTCCAACTACCTAGCTGACAGATTCTAACTAACCCCTAACAGCCTAACTGTCACTCCTTCTCATCATATTGTTCCTATTGTACACTAGTCAATGCTTAGCTACAGTAGATGATTCCTCTTGCCTAACAGTTATTTATCTAATTACGAGTAAATTTTACAATTTGGTACCTGAAAAATGTTACGAGCATTATTTGCTTTGCTTTGGTCTTCAAAAGTTTCTGTTTATTTAAATTGGTTGACACTAGTGATTTGTTTCTATGACCAAGTTGTAAATATTTACTCCATTTCATTTTTTGAAATAGAAATTTGATGGAAATTCGTAAATCTGGTTTGTTATTTATCAAGTTACAAGTTTATTATTTAAAGAGTGCATCATCCCAACTATGTGGGCAATGGCTATTAGAATTTCCGTGTCAAGAGTCGTTTGCTTTTTGTACTACTGATGTAGTGATTTTCATAAATGATAGGTTAAGAGAGTTATACTGTGATAATTGATTGAAATTAGATGCTTTAGTTTTGGATCAGCCTTGAAAATGAAGGTGAGTTCTAAATTGTTGTGATTGCTGGGAATGTTTGTTGATGTGGTGGAAATGGTGTATAGGTATTTGCAAGATGTGTTTAAGGTTCCTCTGGTTATACAGCTCACTGATGATGAGAAGTTCTTCTGGAAAAATCTTACTATAGAAGAGTGCCGAAGACTTGCAAGGGAGAATGCAAAGGACATCATTGCTTGTGGTTTTGACATTTCAAAGACATTCATCTTCTCTGATTTCAATTATGTTGGCGGGTGAGTTATAAATGCAGGTTTGCCCCGATAGTACATTTTTTACTATGCTTTCCTATTGTATGTGTGTAGATTTTGTTAAATCATAGTTTAGTTACTCTATAGAGCATGTGTATTAATACTATACTATAAATTGGACATTCATAAAATTAGTTCAATCTTGGATGCTTTTCTCTATTCAGTAAAGAGTTCTCTGATTCTTCCGGAATGTTGTGCAGAATTCCTTTCCAAGATGATGTTCTTTTCCATAAAAATTTCAAGTTCAACAACCTTAAATGTGTTTATGGGTCTCATTCTCATATTTAAAAATCATGAATGACTCTTAAAATTAATTTTGGGTTTCTATTACACACATCATAACATGAAAAGAAAATGTTGAGTAAAATTCTATTCAATTGTTGCTGTTCACTTCTGAAATAAAATGTCACTTGAGAAATTTCACAATCTCTTGTACTGTTTTACTCTTTTTTTATTTATTTATAGAAAAACAAATCTTCTGTCTTCTGAGGATAGTTTTCCTTTCCAGTTCCTTCTACAAGAACATGTGTGAGGTTGGAAAGCGTGTGACTTATAACCAGGCTGTTGGCATCTTTGGTTTCGCCGGGGAAGATCATATTGGAAAAGTTAGTTTTCCACCTGTGCAGGTATGGTCCATTTCTTCCCTGCATATAGTGGTTCCTGCCTTTACTTTTTGGTTACTTGAGTTAGTGTGTGATAGAAGCTGGACTGTCTCTATCACTGTGTTAGTTGGCTTCCTTAGTCACTATCTCTTCCTTGCTAATGGATAATGTTTCATGCAATAGCAGCACTATAGCACTGTCACCATTTGCATGTTTTGTTCACAATAGTTTGTAATGTTTGCCCTTTACAAGTTATTTGATGATGGAACATTAACTTAATTTTTAAACTATTGTCAATGGATCCAAGCATACAAAATGTGTTTATATATGTATATGTTTGTTTAATCCATTGTATAAGTTGCTTTTTTAGTCCTATTAGTTTAACTATAATACATATTTTGAAATGTTTATATGGTATTGATTGCATGTTCTTCACTTGTTTATGCAGGCAGTTCCATCATTTCCTAGTTCATTTCCTCACCTATTTTCTGGAAAAGAGAATCTTCGTTGTTTAATTCCTTGTGCAATTGACCAGGTCCGTTGGTCTTCAATGCTTTTATATGCTAGTTGATATCATGGCTATCGAATCGATATTCAAATCGTGGATCGGAAAAGCTATTTTACGAATTGGGAATCGAATCGTATTGTGAATCGTAAGATACATTATCAATAAAATATGACATTTTTAGGCAAAAATGAGGGACTTGCAAAAAATAAAATAAAAATATAACCTAATATATCATATATTCAAGTCATAAATCAAAAGAACAAAAAATAATAACTGTCCAAAGTGTTCAACCCCTTCAAAAGTAAAACCAACAATAAGAAATAAGTCTTGTACCTCAAAAAAGAACCCAACAAATAAGAGATGAGAAATTAAAAGAATAGAAGCCATAAAGCTGACAAAAAGAGAGTAAGAGACTAAGAGAGAGGAAATTACAAGTTTTTATTCCAAGAAAAAGTAACCACCACAAAAAGACAAAAGGCAATTAAAAATTACAAAAAAGCATAAGCGGTAAAGCGGCACAACACAGTTGCACTTCTCTAGTTTTCTTCACTATGAAATTGGTTGAAGCATAATAAACCGAACAGAGCTTCTCCTTTGAATATAAGGGAAAAATAGGCACTTGAAAATTAAGATTAAGTAATGAAATTTTAGTTTGGGCACATGTGAAACTGAAAGCGGCAGTTTTCCTCTCTTTCCTGATTTTTTTTTGCAAAAAAAGTGATCTGAAATGCTTTTTCCAGAGTTGGATCCCGTAAACCTGACCCGGATTGCTATTGCGACCCACGATTTTTGGATCATGTGAGACAGTTCAGAATCGTGAATCATCTGATACAGAAGTGCTGGGCATGATTTTTGTTTCCAATCGTGATACGTATCATACGATTCATACAATACTAATAACCATGGTTGATATTGTTTGAAGATTAACTTCAATGGAAATTGCCAGATCTGATTACTGTGTATATCTGTAAACTTCTTTCTTTGCTTTTGGGATATCATTTATGTCCAAATTCTCTTCATACCTGTAGGAATGTCAAGAAAGAGACATGCCATAAAAAGGATTGTTCCAACTAAAAGCATTTGGCATCTCTCAAATGCATGTGAACATCATGTTCTATTTTTTTCTATGCGAGTATTCATTCTTATTCCTGGTGTTTCAATTAATAGTTTATCTTTATGATATATTCAGGATCCATATTTTAGAATGACACGTGATGTTGCTCCTAAAATGGGTTTCCACAAGCCAGCCTTGATTGAATCATTATTCTTCCCAGCATTACAGGTATTCTTATGTTGCAAAACCATGCTACTTTATCAAATTGATTAAAGAGGGCAACTAATATTTTACATGCTGCTAATCTAATTATAATTTTAATTCCCTTTATTTAAATTTATTTTCTTATATTATGAACCATCTTTCACAAAAGCTTAAGCTGTTGGGCGCTGCACATAAATGGTTTTATATTATATATCTTTGACATGCCCCCTCGTGCAAGAGTCCTTTTGATAGGAACTGAGAGTTAGGGGCAGTTATGACAGTTGTGTAGAAAATAACTGCTTTTGAAATAAGTTCTGTATTAAAAACTCATGTATGACAGTTATGTGTAGACAGTAACTACTGGTAGTTAGTTATGTATTAGAATCTGTAGGATGGCAGTTATGTAATAGGAGTATATATATGATTGTAGATTGTGTAATTAGGCAGTGTGAAGTTATTTGTAGTTTGTGGACAGAGAATACACTCTGTAGGAGACTTTTGTCTCTGGGACAGCTAGTATATTGCTGAATAGTGTGTGATTCCAGTGTTCTATATTATATTGTATTATATTATCAATTGGTGTTCTATCACCTTGGGAGATTGGGCTTGAAGTGTACGTAATGCACATACCTACCTACTGTGTTGAAATTTAACTTTTTATTAGAAGAATGAGGGCGAGACTCTGCCACTTGATCATTGAGGCTCATATCATGATAGAAATCAACATTGTGCAAGAGTGTGGGAAATTAAAATGAAAAACTATTCTGAGCGAACTTTATTACTGAAAAATGAATGTGATGAATTAACTGATTAGCAATACAGATCAGATACATTACATTTGTAGACTGATAATTAAGGACACAAATAACGGTGCAACCATGTAACTTCTTAACTACCTAACGACAGCTGTAGTCACAACCTAGCTGACTCAGGACAAGTTTGATACAACAGAATAAAGTGACTACCATACGAGTTATACTGTCTTTGACAGTGCTGTTGGCAGTAAATGATTGGTTAATGTGTTGAGATCATTGCAGTCAAGTACATTATAAAGGGGTCATGATGATCTCTAGTCAGTAGACATTTACGTATCTTGGTTTTGGAAACTGAAGTTACATTTACTTTGAAATTTTCTCTGAATAAGGTCTAAATTCCTTTGTATCTGTTATCTCACATCTTTAAAATATAAATTCTTGCAGGGAGAAACAGGAAAAATGTCTGCCAGTGATCCCAATTCTGCAATATATGTGACTGATTCTGCAAAAGATATAAAGAACAAGGTTTGTTAATGAAATTACTCTCTTCAAAGATTTTTGTATTATTATGGTGCTTACATTTAATTCTTGTAGAATCTTCTTTTTGTCGAGGAATCTTGGGTGACATGGTAAATCTACTGGTTGACACTAGTTTCCATGAATGTGTATAAGCAAGATATTTGAAAGGCTTTCTTTCTCATTTCCTTAAAATTATTCATTCCAACTTATTACCATATACAGTAATCACCAGAATGGGTGACTTTAGAGAGAGAAACAGTGGGTGGGTTAGAGCGACCAGCTGCGAGAGGGGTAGGGAGAGTTTTAGGGACAGACCCCGTGTCAACCATGATGGTTATGGGTACAACCAGTATCATATGAGGGCGGGGGAGACACAACGACGTGCTGGTAACAGGAACAACTGGAGGGATGCTACTGATATATTGTCCTTATACTTTACCCGCTTCCCCGAAGAGATGGATGAAAGGGACTTATGGTTCATTTTTAAGAAATGGGGAGATGTTAGGGAGGTTTTTATTCCAAAACGGAGAAACAGGTTTGGACGAAGATATGGTTTCGTACGTTTCAAGGGAGTTGATGATGCTATTAGACTAGAGAGTCAGCTGGATAATCTGATTGTGGGCGGAATGAAGCTACATGTGAACTTCCCTAAACATGACAGGGAGTGGAAGATGGGTGCGGAATATCATACTCATGAGAAGTCTAAGAAGGAGTCTTTGGAGGTCAACAAACCAGTCTTGGATAAAGGCAAAGCGAAGGTCGGTGCTGAATTAGAGGGGATGGCGGAAGGAAAACAAAAACAAATGGCACATTACCCGCACCGTCCAGTATCATACGCGCAAGTGGTATCAGCACGAAACTATTCACGACCTAGGAGGAGGGCTGCGACGTATGGTAAGGTGATGGGAAAGCCGACCCAGTCGACGATTCAAATATCTATTCCTTTGGAGGATAGGAAATGGTGCTGTGATGCATGGGTCGGCAGGCTTACGAATCTGAAAGCGTTCGACAGACTAGAAGAAGATTTCTTGTGGGAGGGAGGTGAGGAAATCAAACCCAAGTATATGGGGGATGATATGGTGTTACTATCCGGACTTACCGATTCCAAAGCGGCTGAAATGTGCAGAGAAGCTGAAGAATTTGGCTCATCTATGTTTTACTCTCTGGAAAAGTGGAATCCAAACATGAGGCCGGGCTCTAGGTTGGTATGGATTTTATGCTGGGGTATCCCACTCCATGCGTGGGATAGGGAGAGCTTCAAAAAGATCATCGCTGGCATGGGGGATATGGTGGATATAGATGATGACACTGTTGACCTTCATCGTTTGGACAGGGCTAGGATTCTCATATACACCCCGTGGCAGCCTAATATCAACCATAAGATATTGGCATCCATTAATGGTGTAGACTATCGCATCAATATTGTTGAGGAAACTTGCTTCCAATCATGCAAGTGTTTAAGGGGGAATTATGCATCCTCATCGGAAGCGATCTTGTCCGACGAAAGCCTGCTGGAGATGGGCATCTCTCCGGGTGTTAGCATGGTGGCTGAGAGCCCGGCGATGCGGTCGGAAGGCGATGGAGGGGAAAGAGTAACCAGTGGGGACGATAGGAGAGTATCCGTCGGTCAAGGGCCTTCGTAGCTACTGCTGGGTAATAACCACCCTGACAGAGACGTATACATCGAGCCTGAAGCTACCCATGCTTTCGGCGATAGCCATCTATCCGCTTTCACAAAAGTGGCTCAGGTCAACGATGTCGAGGATTTGTGCCAGGAGGTTGGTGCGGCTCAGTCTGTCACGGTAGATGGGTCGGGTGAGCAAGATAAGCAGGCGCAGGTGATGGGTAGCGAGAAGATGAGGGGCCCACATCTGCAAGCGCGACTGGAGGTTCTGGGTTGGCAGCGGGAAGCTCGCACCATGTACCATGTGACGCGAGGGATCAGCCAAGGCTTGTTGAGGATAAGGGGATGAGCCAGACCTTGGACGGCGAGCAGGAGACAAATTGGATGAAAGAGGGAAATATTGGGGGGGACCCACTAACAGCACTTGATGGTAATGGCCATATACACGTGGATATGGGAATAAGGCATAACTATGTGGACTCTGATAATAACAGCCCTACTATAGTCAATAGATACAAGATGGGCCATAATTATTCTGGCCCAAATTCTCAATGGAAGGTTTACTCTAGATCAAAGGGGTGTAAAAAGGAATTGGGGCCCAAAACAACATGTATTTATCCAGATGAGAAACTAGCTCATTCGTGTTCTGGGCTCAAAACAAATCAAGGGAGTGGACTAAAAGAAGCTGTAGACTGGGTGGGTAATCAACCAGAAGGTAGCTGTTCTGACAAGCTAATGTCAGCATCATGTCATCCCGTGAGTGATGGGGGGTTAACTGCAGTAAGAGACATGCCAGGTTCAAGTCTTACTTTGAATGAATGGAGGAAAGATGCAGCTACAGAATGGGAAATAGCAAATATGATGGGCCTTAGTTGCTGTAACCCAAACGATATGATAAATAAAATGTCATCCATGGAGGTCAGAGATATGGAGGAGATGCAGAAGTTGGGAAACAAAGTAGGTGATCCATGAAGATCATGTCCTATAACATTAGAGGGCTGGGAGGGGGGATCAAATGGTCAGCTATCAGGAAATTGATAGCTACTGAAAAGGTGGACATGATATGCTTACAAGAAACCAAACGTGAAGACATTGACAAATAGCTGTGCCAGGTTTTGTGGGGAGATCCTGAGGTTCAATGGGAATCAGTACCAGCAATCAATAGAGCTGGTGGATTGTTATGTATTTGGTCTGAAAAGGTGTTTAACCTCACAAACAAGGTGATGGGCGAAGGTTTTGTGTATTTGGAAGGAAAATGGGTGGCTGATGACACCAAAATTGTAATTGTGAATGTATATTCACCATGTGATGCTTCCAGGAAGAGGGACCTTTGGGAGACAATTTAACAGCTGAGATATGCTAATATGGAGGGGCTCTGGTGTGTTATTGGTGATTTCAATAGTGTCAGAAGACCATCTGAGCGTATGGGAGTATGTCACAGACCTTATGATGAAGCTATTATGAGAGAATTCAATCAGTGGATTGCCGATTTGGCGATTGAGGACGTACCATGTTCTGGGCGCAAATTTTCATGGTATAGACCCAATGGCACTGCCAAAAGCAGATTGGATAGAGCTTTTGTCTCTGATGAATGGCTCGACAAATGGCCAAACACTTCTCAGATCATTCTGGACAGAAATTTCTCTGACCACTGCCCTATCTTGCTGAGATCTTCTTTCGTCGATTGGGGCCCGAAACCATTCAGATTCCTGGATTGCTGGCTACATGACAAATCATTCAGGGAGCTTGTGCTTAAGAGCTGGAATTCAAATCCAGTTGCTGGTTGGGGGGGTTATGTATTAAAAGAAAAGATTAAAGGCCTGAAATCGAAGCTGAAAGCCTGGAATAAATCCCATTTTGGGAATATCCAGCAGAAGATGAAATCTTTAGAGAAGGAGCTTAACAGGATTGACATACTTAGTGACGATAGACAACTGAATGCTGAGGAGATTCAGAAGAGAAAACAAGTTCAGGAAGAATTATGGGCTGCTGCCCACTCAAATGCCTCACTACTTAGACAAAAGGCCAGGACTAAATGGATTAAGGAAGGGGATTGTAATTCCAGGTTCTTCCATTCGATTGTGAATTGGCGGCGCAGAAATAACGTGTTAAATGGGGTTATGGTTGATGGCTGTTGGATTGAGGAACCATGTAGAGTCAAAGCTGAAATCAGTTCTTTTTTCAAGAAGAGATTTGAAGAATCAGATTGGGCAAGACCTACGTTAGATGGGGTTGCTTTTAAATCTATTGAGCAGCAGCACAACACTCTTCTCCTAGCCCGATTTGGTGAGTTGGAGGTAAGGGAGGCTGTGTGGGCCTGTGGTAGTGAGAAGAGCCCTGGGCCCGACGGGGTTAATTTCAAGTTTCTAAAAGCTTTCTGGGATGTGATCAAAGCTGACTTCCTGCGGTTTCTGGATGAATTCTATGCAAATGGTATCTTCCCAAAGGGTGGGAATGCATCGTTTATAGCCTTGATCCCTAAAGGTACTGCTCCACAAGGTTTAAATGACTACAGGCCTATTTCCTTAATAGGGTGCGTGTACAAGATTGTGGCTAAAATCTTAGCTTCCAGGCTGAAAAAGGTTCTGCCTTCTATCATTGATCCTCGTCAATCTGCTTTCATTGAAGGGAGGCATCTATTTCATAGTGTGCTCATTGCAAATAAGGTGGTGGATGAGGCTAAAAGGACCAATAGAAGCTGTCTCGTGTTTAAGGTGGACTACGAAAAGGCATACAATTCAGTTAGCTGGAATTTTCTGGCATATATGATGACTCGTATGGGCTTTGATCACAAGTGGATTACTTGGATAGAAGGTTGTCTTAAATCAGCTTCTATTTCTGTGCTAGTTAACGGAAGCCCGTCTGAGGAGTTCACCCCACATCGTGGCCTCAGACAAGGTGACCCTCTAGCCCCACTCTTGTTCAAAATTGTTGCTGAGGGGCTTACTGGTTTGCTGCGAGAAGCACAACGCAAAGATCTGTTCGAGGGTTACAAGGTGGGGAAGAATCTGGTTGACATCAGCATTCTACAATATGCTGATGATACTATATTTTTTGGTGCAGCATCTGCTCAAAATATTACATCCATCAAGGTTATGCTAAGGAGCTTTGAATTAGTATCGGGCCTGAAAATTAATTTCGCAAAGAGCAGTTTTGGGGTATTTGGTAAGAACGAACAGTGGGCTAATAACGCTGCTATGTACTTAAACTGTAGGCAGATGGTTCTACCTTTCTCATATCTAGGTGTTCCTATTGGGGCAAACCCTAGACGCTTTGCGACCTGGGCTCCTTTAATCAGGAAGTGTGAAAGCAAATTAGCTAGATGGAAGCATAAATTCTTATCCTTTGGTGGGCGGGTAACCTTGATTAAGTCTGTCCTTAATTCGATCCCTATCTTTCTTCTCTCTTTTTTCAAGGCCCCGAAGAAGGTGATTGATAGATTGGCAAGAATTCAAAGAAATTTTCTATGGGGTGGGTCTGAAGATCAAAAGAAAATTGCTTGGGTTAGCTGGGAAAGAATCTGTCAATCTAATGAGTGTGGGGGACTGGGAATTAAAGAACTAAACAGTTTTAATATCGCCTTACTTGGGAAATGGGTTTGGAATCTGTTTCATCAGCAGGATGAGCTTTGGGCCCAAGTCTTGGTCTCAAAATATGGTGGCTGGAGGAATTTGGAGGTGCCTGGTAGGTCTGGTTCAGAATCAATCTGGTGGAGGGACCTCAGATCCATATGCTGCGCGAATGAGGATGGATGCGGGCTCCTTGCAGGAAAGAAATGGAAGCTGGGCTGTGGATCAAGGACGCTGTTTTGGGAGGATGTGTGGAAGAATGATGGGATGAGTTTGAAAGATAAATATCCAAGAATGTACCAGCTATCCCACCAACAACAGCAATATATTTGTCAAATGGGTAAACAAACTCATCAGGGGTGGGAGTGGCAGCTTAGTTGGAGAAGATTTTTTATGGAAGGGGAGGTGGCAATTGCAGTTAATCTTATGGAAGATATTCAGCATTCTGGTATACAATTACAGCAGCAAGACACATGGCTTTGGGAGGACGCCCCAAATGGTAGATACACAGTGGGGAGTGCATACAGTTTCCTTCGTAGGGACCAGACAACACTGGATGATTGTGATATCCTCAAGGAACTATGGAAAGTCAAAATCCCTAGTAAAGTGTCTTGCTTTGCTTGGAGATTACTTGAGCATAGGCTACCTACTAAGCTGAACTTAAACAGAAGGAATGTGGATATCACCGACCTGTCTTGTCCTTTCTGCAGGTCATCTGTTGAGGATGCGGCACATTTGTTTTTCAGTTGTGATAAGATTATGCCGCTATGGTGGGAAACTATGTCTTGGGTACCTATTCTAAGTGCTTTACCCTTAAAGCCGAAAGAACATTTTAGTCAACACTTATTCTACTACTACATTGGGATTTGCTCGCAGAGATGGCAGCTATGGTGGCTAGCCTTGACATGGACTATCTGGGGGCACAGAAACTGTATCACTTTCCAAAATGGGAGTTTCAACAGCCAAAAGCTAATGGATGATGCTCTTTTCTTCTGCTGGTCGTGGATCAAAAACCTGGACAAAGGCTTTAACATTCCTTTCCACTTTTGGTCTTGCAATCTTAGGACTAATTTCTGTAAACAGGGGAGGGTTTAAACTTTACCCATATCTTTTGTTTGGGGGTTTGAAAGTCCAACCAGCTTATGGCTCCTTAATTCATGTCTTACATATGTATTAGGTTGCCATAGGTCTTTAGTGGTTGCGGACTGTTTGGTTATATAACACTTGTATCTGTCCTTTCTTATTATATTATATATATATATATTATCTTTGCCGATCAAAAAAAAAAAAACTTATTACCATATACTAGATCTCCTTAAGTAAATATTGCTTTGCATTACTGGATAACTTGGGATCTGTTTGGTTTGAGAATATTACTTTCTGTTTTTGTTTTTTCTTGCACAAATAATTATGAAGTGCCATCTTGTTTTCACTTTATTTTTTTATTTTATTTTCAAAGATTTGTATGGGAAACAATGAAAATGTAGAAATTTTTGTAAACAGGAAACAATAGAAAGGTGTTATTTTTTGTAATTATTTGTTAAAATAAGAAATAAAAACAAAACATTTTCTAAAACCAAGTAGGTCCTAATATTTTGCACCCGTCACAAAGCTCCATTTCTCTGTTTCTCTAAGCAACATTTGTCTCGTTTTTTCTTACCTCCACTTGGTTATTTTCACCAACTGTATGTGCGGCTCTCTGCAGATAAACAAGCATGCATTTTCTGGTGGGCAAGATTCTATAGAGAAACATAGGCAATTAGGGGCAAATCTTGAGGTAATGCAATTCTTATTGCTTTATGTTGATGGATAATGCAGTTTACATGTAACAGATGTGTGAACATGTAACATGTTGAATATATATATATTCAAATAATAATATGTTCACATATAAGCCTAATAAGTTAATGCATGGTTATATGGGTCCATATGAGCTGGTGCCCAATAGCTTGCTATATCACTAGGGTTCTCTCTATGCTGGAGGTAACATTGTTGAGCATTTCACATTTGATGTCTCTTGGTGTAATACTTCAAGTACCCAACACTAAACCCTTCTCTCTCAAATCCCTTACTTCTAACAATCTTGAAGTATTAGCTTTGTGTGTCGAATTTGAGCGAGTAAGGTGTTGTTTCGAAGATCTCATCGAGAGGAACTCAAGGGTGTGATCACTTTCGTGTTTCGACGGAAGGATTGATCAGGATCTGAGTTTGAAAACTCTGTTGCCGCAACCTTTGAATCCAGATCTCGAAAATTTCAGCTGATTTCATGAGTTGAAACCTTGTGGGCTTTGTTCTACTCGTTGAGACGATCGTTTTGACTGGTCACTTGTGTAAAACGAAGGTCGAATGAAGGAGATATAACCATTGGAAGTTTCTGCAATTTTTTGGTTACTTTTCTGGCGACTCATTCGTTTTCCAACGAACTTTTCTGGCGAGTTTTTAGCAGGTCTCGGACGACCAAAAAATAGTCGTTCCTAAGGTTTTTTGGGCGTTCGGATTCATTTTTGGGGTCTTATTTGACAAATTTCACCTCTACAATGTTGTTTTTGAAAAGTTACAAGATTTGGTATACTTTGGAAAATTTTAAGGTGCACTCTTTCTAACAATTTTACTTTGATTAAAATGGCAAAACATAACTCCTATGATATCATAAAGCTGAAATCTTTTGATGCCACTAAATTTCATGGTTGGAAATTTCATGTTCAATTTGACATGAATGAACGTGACATATTCTACACTGTGTTAAGTGATTTTGCATATACTATTGAAAATGTGGATGAATATCAATGGATTAAAGATGAATATTTTTGTAGAGATTACTTGTTAATCTCTTTAAATCCTCGTCTAGCTATGACTTATAGCGAGTATAAAACTGCAAAAGAGATATGGGATCACTTGACTCTCTTATACTCACTATAAGTCATAACTAGACGAGGATTTAAAGAGTAACAAGTAATCTCTACAAAAATCTTCATCTTTAATCGATTGATATTCGTCCACATTTTCAATAGCAGATGCAAAATCACTTAACACAGTGTAGAATATGTCACGTTTCTTCATGCCAAATTGAACATGAAATTTAGTGACATCAAAAGATTTCAGCTTTATGATATCATAGGAGCTATGTTTTGTCATTTTAATCAGAGTAAAATAGTTAGAAAGAGTGCACCTTAATATCCTCCAAAGTATACCAAATCTTCTAACTTTTCAAAAACAACATTGTAGAGGTGAAATTTGTCAAATCTGACCCCAAAAATGAATCCGGAACGCCTAGAAAACCTTAGGAGCGATTATTTTTGGTCGTCAGAGACTTGCTGAAAACTCGTCAGAAAACTGCTGAAACTTCCAACGACTATATCTCCTTCGTCCGACCTCCTTTTTACGCAAGTGATCAGTCAAAACGATTGTCTCGACGAGTAGAACAAAGCCCACAAGGTTTCAACTCGTGAAATCGGCTGAAATTTTTGGGATCTGGATTCAAAGGTTGCGGTGGCAGAGTTTTCAAACTCAGATCCCGGTCGAAACACAAAAGTGGTCACACCCTTGAGTTTCTGTCGATGATATCTTCGAAACAACACCTTACTCGCTCAAATCCGATACACAAAGTTAATACTTTAAGATTGTTAGAGGTGAGGGGTTTGAAAGAGAAGAGTTTAGTGTTGGGTGCTTGAAGTATTATACCAAGAGGCATCAAATGTGAAATGTTCAACAATGTTATCTCCAGCATAGGGAGAACCCTAGTGATATAGCAAGCTATTGGGCTCCAGTTCATATAACCATGCAGTAACTTACTAAGCTTGTATGTGAACATATTATTATTTGAATATATATTCACTTAATGTTTTTCTCTCTCACCTGAATTGATAGAATGATTAAGCAGGCATTTATATACCCTATCAAATAAAATGAAAGATTAATTTAAAGCCCTTACATTTTTCTCCAATAAATTACTTTGTTTTTCTTTGGTGCTCTTTAGTCTTTACCTCCTGTTATAGCCCAAGAATCTTGACATTTTGTAACATGATTCAGGTAGATATACCAGTCAAATACCTTACTTTTTTCCTAGAAGATGATGATGAACTTGAACACATAAAGAAGGTCTGATTTCTATCTTTCCCCCAAATTAATGCAAATAGCATAATAATGCTTGTTTTGATTTATTTTTCTCTAACTTGTTCTGTCATTCTCTCATAGGAATATGGAGAAGGACGCATGTTAACTGGTGAGGTAAAGCAGCGGCTAGTTCAAGTTTTGACTGAACTAGTGGAGAGGCATCGTAGGGCTCGGGCTTCTGTGACTGAAGAGGTATGCATTCAACACTAATAAATGTTTGGCTTAGCTGACTATGCTATAAGAGTGAAATAATATTACAGGGAAACTAAGTTGACATTTCTATAGTTAATTACATTCTAAAGTATTGCGACAGCAATGGTTAACCTGGGTGAGAGAGGACAGTCTCTGAGTGGAATTAAGAAAAACCCATATTGTTGAATATTGATAGAACACCTGACACTGGTTTACTCTGACATGGATTTTGTTGACTGAACATCTGCCTCCACCAATTACGTAGTGTGCAAAACTGCAGATTGGCCATATATCAAGTTTTGAAACCAAACTGTTGTTTGGCTCTTTTACAATGAAAATGGGAGGAAGAAAATCTCACTCTACTTTTTTCTGTGTTCTTATTTTCTTTAAATCGAAGGGGAAGAGTTAGTGGTAATGTAATGATCAAGGTTTTCTCAAAATAAACATTCTTTTGGTGGGTAGAATAGTGTTTTCAACCTTGTTTTATGGGAACAAGATGAAAATGAAGTTGTATATGTTTGTTGTCATGTCTCTATTATATGGTGCAAAACTTACATTTTCTCTTTCTCGATAATTCTTTCAGATGGTGGATGCATTTATGGCTATCAGACCACTTCCCCACATGTTTAACTGAAGTTATCCTACTTTTGTCTGCCCTAATATTGCTCGGAGATCACCAGATAACTGGATTGTCAATTAGAATTGCAAGACGATTGAAAAGGGCGAGTGAATATTTGATTTGGAGTCACATTTACACTGCGATTTTGTGATTGGCAATGTATTCGGAACTTAATATAATCTCACTAGTAAACAATTAAGTTGATTTATCTCGCAGCCTTGCAACTCCGTTGTGTAACTCTGTCATAAATGAAGGAATTATTTATCTTGTATAAATTTTACAACGCAGTATCATGGTATAATTTTTTGATTGGTAGCAATTTTGCGGCTGAAGTTTGTGATTAAGAGCCAGTTTGGTTAGTTTCTCTAGAATCACTTCTAAAAAAAGAAAATAAGAAGAAAAAAAATGAAATGAATTTTTCTATAAATAAAAATAAATTTTTCATTAGCTAATTTTTAGAAACTCATCAATATAGTTTCTCTAAAAGATAAGATGATATTTACAAATTAATTAATGGAAAACTCATTTTAGCTTAGGAAAAAGTTTATTTTATTTTTTTCTTCTTACTTTTTTTTTTCTAAAAGTGTTTCTAGATAAACTTACATCAAAACAAGTCCTAAAAATGATACAAATAAGATATTTTGCCACTAACTAAATTTTAAAAAATAAGGATTTAATGTCATTTTTAATCTATTATATTTTATAATTATTTTGTTTTAGTATATTAAGTTTTATAAGTTTTATTCTAATATTTTAAGTTTTAAAGTGTTTAATATTTTGGTCTTTTCTATCAATATTTGTTGGCAAATGTTAATATTTTGTTAACATTTGAATTTTAAAATAATTAATTAGAACAGTGTCGAATAAAAATGATTACTATTTTTATTTTATTTTAACAATTAAAATTAATAAAAAAAATATTCATCTCCCCAACCAAGATTCACAACTCTCACCCAATTTTTTTCCCTTCTTCCTTTTACTTCCCAGTTTTACATCGTCGTAAACCACCATGACATCATCAAAGGAAGCCAATGATTGTAACACATCCACAATTATGACAACAACATTGACGAGATTAGGAAAGTGTGAATCACCGTCCCTTCCTTAGATATGGAAATTGTCACACAACCACCCAGCCCTATCGTCAATGTCTCCAACAGTCCCAATGTAATGCCCCTAATTGTCGACTTCTTGGTAGTTCTCACAGTACGACATTTTGCATGGTGATACTTCACTTAACATCCTTGTTGATTAGAAATCCTCCACAGGTCAAAATCCTCTGTAGGTAGTCCTTTCTGACACCTTGACAACTAATTCTAACACCGCTCGATTGCTCTAAAGATCATTGACTGTTCCCACATACCAACACAAGACTTTTCAGTGTGCTTTGTCCTAACTCACATTTTCTGGGAAACTTTCCAGAAGATCACCCATTCTATAACTACTCCAAGTCAAGCACGCTTAACTGTGGAATTCTTAAATGACATGTTACCAAAAAGTATATACATCTTGTTGGTCTAAATAGTACCAATTAATTCCTTTAAGTACTCCTATACTGCAAAGTCTCATACCTGTACAGCCTTTGAATCCCTCTCATTTTGGTGTGATTCATTCAGGGTGTTACATGTCCACCAACTTTTGCCTGCTACATCTTTGAACCACATCGTACTGTGAGAGAGATATGCTCTGATATCATTTGTAATGCCCATATAACTTCTAGCATAATGTCCCAATTTCCTACATTTATAGCAAGTACAAATATGAGACTGTGCAATTGAAGATAATAGAGAAAGAGAAAACAATGGAGGTTTTTTTTTAATAAAATAATAATTAAAGATAATAGAGATAATAGATAAAGATAGATCGGTTAAACAAATTTCAAATTACGTACAACTTTTATATATACTTTTTTAATTCATTCTATCCCATCTGTTCTTTTAGTTTGTGCATGTTAGTCTTAAAATAATTTCATTCAACAAGTAACTTACTCAATACAAGACCAACAAAGAGATTATTAGACAAATCAAAATTGTCCTCTTTTAGTTTGATCCTTATGTTCTTAAGTTCAATTAATTGAGCAGTGATGCTTGAGTTCATATTAAACTTAAAGTCAAAGAACTTCTCTGCTAGAAGAGTCTTAGAAAGCCTCTCTTATTTTTGAAATTGAGTGTTCAAATGATCTCATATCTCATTTGCAGTCTTATACTCACTATAAGTCATAACTAGACGAGGATTTAAAAAGTTTAACAAGTAATCTCTACAAAAATCTTCATCTTTATCTATTTATATTCATTCACATTTTTAACAGTAGATGCAAAATCACTTAACACTGTAGAATATGTCACGTTCTTTCGTACCAAATTGAACATGAAATTTCCAACCATGAAATTCAGTGACATCAAAAGATTTAAGCTTTATGATATAATAGGAGCTATGTTTTGCCATTTTAATCAAAATAAAATAGTTAGAAATAGAGCACCTTAAAATTCTCCAAAGTATACTAAATCTTCTAACTTTTCAAAAACAACATTGTAGAGGTGAAATTTGTCAAATCTAACCCAAAAATGAATCCGGAACGCAAAAAAAGTCTTAGGAACGACTATTTTTGGTTGTCGGGGCCTTACTGAAAACTCACTGAAAAAGCTCGCTGGAAAGTGGTTGGCCGCCGGAAAAGTTTGCCGCAAAACGAACCAATCACCAGAAAAGTCACCAGAAAACTATAGAAACTTCCAACGACTATATCTCCTTCATCTGACCTCCGTTTTACCCAAGTGACCAGTCAAAACGATCATCTCAACTAGTAGAACAAAGCCCACAAGGTTTCAACTTGTGAAATCGGCTGAAATTTGCGGATCTGGATTCAAAGGTTGCGGCAGCAGAGTTTTCAAACTCAGATCTCGATCAATCCTTCCGTCGAAACACGAAAGTGATCACACCCTTGAGATCCTTTCGATGAGATCTTCGAAACAACACCTTACTCGCTCAAATCCGACACACGAAGCTAATACTTCAAGATTGTTAGAGGTAAGGAGTTTGAGAGAGAATGTTGTGTTGGGTGCTTAAAGTATTAAGCCAAGAGACATCAAACGTGGAATGCTCAATAGTGTTACATTTAACATAGAAAGAACCCTAGTGACATAGCAAGCTATTGGGCTCTAACCCATATGGACACAGAATTCACCAAAAGAAAATGTCTGTACATTGTAGACGAACCAATGGTGCAACCAATTAATCATCAAAAGAACAAAAAAGAGAAGGAGTAACACAATTTAGAAGGCTAAATTTCAAGCACTGAGTAAAACATAAGCCTGACTCACTATGGCTATATCGTATTTTTGGTTGATAAAAGTCTTCAGTTATAAATAAGGTATAGTCTAAAAATCAAGTGGTCCAGCTTTAGTTGACCCAGAACAACCACCAGATGTGCCATACGAATTGCCACTTGAACCATCAACTGGGGCTTGATTTAGACATTCTAAAACCAAAAACCTCCGTTTTTGCAATTTTATGGAGAATGTTGTGGCCTCCAGAATCACAGGAACCTGCATGTTGAAAATGAAAGAAAAAGGTAGCTTCTAGAAATACATTGTTCCTCCAATCAAGTTTCCAATTCGCTTAACTTTACAAAAAGGCAGGGGAAAGATCTATCACACGTACAAGATCAAAACCAATTATCAAACAAAATAATAAAGGGCAATAATGCACGTAATGCTAAAAGCTATTGCTTAAGATATTATGTGTGTGGACATAAATGCAGGTGCTAAGACTGCATGAGTGACAGAAAAAGGAATATAGGTAGAGTATACAAACATACCAGAAAGGGATATACAATGGGGTAAATGGATGTAAACAGTTGTATGCATGTCACGTTGTGAACTACAGGTGCACAAAAGAAGTAAACCAACTGTATAATACCATCCATAGAAAAATCAAAATGAAGTATGAATATAACCTGTGTATTTAACCGTGCAACTTTGTGTACATTTAGAAGCCCAATCATATCCTGGTAACCAGTGAGGAGTTTTGCAAGTTCCTTGTCCTCATCTGTAACAAATATAGTCTAGTACTGAAACTTTAGATGATTCATAAACAGACACATGAAATGTAAGATCGAGAGCTGACTATGAACCTGGAATGGCTTTGACAGAAAGCAAGGTGTCTGCCATATGCTGCAATCTTTTTGAACAAGATGGAGGAAGAAGTGAAGGTGGAAAGGTTACAACAAGAACAGCGTTTGAAGATCGGGCCATGCCCTTTAGGGACCTAATAAAAGAAAGCATATGCCACTCCTACAATAATGACATTAACACATTTCAAATTAGAAAAATATTAAAAATTTATAGAAAGAAGAACAATATCAATAGCTGAGATTCAAGGATCATAAAATAGGATCTGCAAGCAGGTAATTTTCCTAATTCATATAGAGAGAAGGGTATATAAAAATCACTTAAAAAAAAGAGCATATAGTTCAAAGACAAAAGAGAAACTCAGTACAAAATCATATGAAAAAAGAAACAAAAGGAAAATATATTAGCTCACCTCATTTGAATACTTGCATTGTGGAGAACAAAATGATTGAATTGCAATACGACCAGCAGAGGAAATGCTGCCTTCATTTCTGTTGATGTCATCCATTATGTTAGTAAATGAAAAGGCTGATAGAAAGAAAACTATTATAAGAAATCAACAAGGTAGACTCAGATTACCTTACATATATTAATCATGTGTTCATGTATCTAATGCAAGGGTCCAGAATCAGCAGCAAATGTAGTTCAAAATTACCAATAGTGCAATACTAACAATCCCTTTTACTCCAGCATTCAAAAGAATATCATTGGAGGAGTTTCTAGTATAGTGATAAAAAATTGTTTTTCAAAGCCAAATGTGACAATTGCATGCATTTGTAAAACTTGCAAATGGTGATTGCTTCCCAAATGCATAAACCCTATATTGTATTTATGATCACAAAGTGCCCATCTAAATAAAATAAAAAAGTACTACCAGACAGCTAGCTATGTGAGACCATCAATCATAACAATTAAGTGCCAACCAGAGAAAAACATAAGTACTAAAAACTAGAGTGGAATGCTTTAAATCCTAAATTGCACACAACATCAATTAAAGCCCTTTCCCACTGGACAGAGACGGCAACATGGGTCAAATGACACCAATGTTTTCTATTAAAAATCAAATCTTAAATTGCACATGCTAAAAAACATCTATAAAAGATTTAGTTAAATTTTGTTTAGAAAGAGAATTATATACCCATGATCAAATCCAAACAACAAACCTTGTCCTATTTAACCTCATTCTATTTCATTCTACTCAGAAAAACTTGACTCAACCAAGTGTGGCAATATGAATAAACAGTTAAATACTGTTCTCCTAAAATCGGTAGCTATAAGATGGAGGCCTAGGAATCATCTTATATATCTAAGAATACATTTCAAAAATAGTGTTATAGATTACTGTACCTTGAGAATTTAGCTAGAAATCCAGCACAACAATCTTGAAGAGCAGTAAGGTTAGGAGAATCTTTGATGCTAACACAATCTACATTATTGGCACTAAAAAAATGCCGGTCCAGGGGCTTTCTCAAGTCAAAATCATTACAGTAATCATGCTGACCACCTGCAATGTAATACACTACATGATTTGGCATATTCATTAATATGCAAATGTTCCATTTCCATAAGACATCATAAAAATTGATCACAAATGCTTGTCCTATATTCTTTCTGTTGTTCAGTTTAGAATTAGTCTCCTTAATTCCTCATTATCTCTGACTCTTAGAATTGTTTATCATATTTTATTATCTCCTTATGATTTTTTTTCCTAATTAGCTAGGATTATAATTAGTACAAATAAGGGTCAGTAATCTAGGTTTCTAGGTTTTATGAACATATCAAATATATCACTACACTGTAATAAATTTCATTACATAATAGAATATTATATAAAGTCTTTCTTCTCTCCCTCTATACCTAGAACCACATAATTTCAATTCAACACATAATTAAAATAACCACAATGCAAATTGACGTATAATAAATGGTCCATAGTGATATTTAGATAGGCACATATTGCTTACTTGTCACAAGATGGAAAAAAAAAACTAGCACCACAAATGATAATTTAATTGAAGAACAAACAATGGAAAGAAGAGTATACACAAACTTACCATTATTAGTGTTCAGATTTATCTGAGGCTCACCAAAATACTTTTTGTATTGCCAAGCGATTCTTAGATCCTTTTCCTGTAATTATAAGTGCAATAAATAAATCATATTACCACAAAAAAAAAAAGTAATTATGCATTTCACAAAGTGCAAAGGTTGAAGAAAAGTACATGGCTAAGATCTGAAGATTTATCCCCTTTGGGTGACGCCGGACTAGGCAAAGTACCGAGAAAACTTTTAGGATCTCTAGATGCACTAGCATACAAGAGTGGCTGTTTTTGCACAAGTCCTTGAGACATAAAATTTCTCAATAGAAGCATATGATGAGGTGCTTCAGGATCTTCCATAACCATGACAAGGCTACCCAGAGAAAAACCACCACCTAAAATCTCTATTCCAAAGGAAAGAAAAGAAGCAAGCATGAGAATCTTCTACTAAAAGACACTACGCATGAATATTATAGAACTATATAACTCATTCATTTACTACATGGTCTATTAAAAGGAAGTCAAAGAGATAATTACTGTCCAGATCAGGAATCCCAGATGAAATGAACATTGTCCCATTAGGGCCATGCTTAAGTCCAGGATTCTGAGATGTCACAGTTGATACATTGCGAGAGAAGCTACTAACTCGAGCCCTGGTTGCAGCCATTCTGCATCAAAACTTTACAGTTTGCCACTCCGAGACCTGAGGAAGCAAAGAGTACATGTTTATGTGGGTCCACCCAATCGGCAGCAACTTGTGTCAAAAATAGCGGTTTCAAAGATCACATGAGCAAATAGCAAACATCAAAAAAATTGTGATGTACAAAATGCAACAAAGGAAATCAAACCAATTTATTAACCAAAAACAAGGCTCAAAGTCATAAATAACTATTAAATGCATAAATGAGTTTGCTTTGAATTTCAATTTCTATCAAAACCAAAATATTAATCTACACCACACCTTAAGGAATTGAAGCCTGCTAATTTCAAACACAAAAAGGGACCAAACTCAATGGTGCTTTGTCCAAGCAAGATAAGGGAAGCTTTAACCATGGGGATGTGTTTCTTACAAAAAAAGGACTATATGCAAAAGATTTTATTTTATTTTATTTTTACCAAGACTAGATTACAACTTTTTCAAAAACAAGAGCCCAATAGAAAAAATCTAAATATTTACAGGGAACAAAAACATATTTACCTCAAATCTATCTTAAACCATATAAAAAGAAGCTTAGACACAAACTAATTAATTAGAAGCAATAACAATATCCATGTTTTATCACAGGACAGGAATGTAAGGAAGCAATTACATCTCAGTTGAAATACACGGCTATATCTAACTTTCAAGGCAAACAAACCTTAAAAAAGCAAACAAATTACAAAACTAAGAATGAAGCTTTGTGCAGGCATATCATCAAACACATGGTGTGCAAGCAACAGAAATGTCGATTTTTCCTACACAAAGCACACCAGTTTAAATTTCTCAATTCAGAAACATATCTTAGGCAAATATTGAGCAATTAAAATAATCGAAACATTAAACGATCATAAATATTAGCCACACGCAAGAAATATGAACAAGTCCTACTTTAAACCAAAAGAAGAGAACGAAAGAAGTGGGTTAGTAGAAAACCTGAAAGAAGGAAACAGAGTTGGGTTTTACTTTGAAGTTTGAAAGCAGTGAGTTTGAGTTGGTGAGTTCGGAGTTTTGGTTCAAAGCGAGGAACTTTCTGCTTTTTTCCGCACAATTTGAATTTGTTGTGTTTGTTTATTGGGTTAGAACTTAACTCCACTCGTTGGGTGGAAGAACCAGTCCCAGAAGTAGAACACACATAAGATTTCTCCTTAACAGTCTCTATAATTAATCGAGTATTAGAAATCATTGAAAAATACTTTAAATTAATTTTAATTATTAGTAAAATATGTCAATTTAGAAATTAAATTGATAAATATTCAATATTTTAAGAATTACTTATATAATTTTATTAATTTAAGAACTGTTTAGAAAAAATAATACTTAATTAGTAAATGATAATTTATTCTATAAATAAATACGTCCCTTAGTATAAATCCGGTGACACTCATTTATCATTATTCTTGGACAAATACTAAGAAAAAGGATTGAGCCTAAAACAAAATGAGAGGGACAAAAAAACATGAAAAAGCTCAAAATAAGTAAGAAATCAAGCAAAAATAAACTCAAAAAAATGAAAACAATTGAATAAATGACAGGTAGTGCTTAGGCCTCAATTCAAGTTCCTAATTTTTTTACATTATTAAAAATTAATTTTAATTTTAATAAACTCATAGTAAAATGATAATTTTAATTACTAGTGCTAAATTATGATGTTAAGGGTGTATTTGAAGATTCTGATCAATCTCATCAAGTGTTTCAAACTGCTTATGATCACTAGTGTTTTTGACTGTGGAGCTCTCAAATTCCACTTGCTTGGTGACATCCTTAACCTTACTCAAATCTTCATTAGATTTAGAATCCAACATAGAGAATTCATCAAAGATGACATCTCTACTCATAATGACCTTTCTTTCAGATGGAGATCGGACTTAGAATCCTTTGACCATCTCCATAGCCAATAAAAAATATCTTCTTGGCTCTGGGCTCCAAATTACCTTCACTTAAGTGATAGTGGGTCGAACATCCAAATACTTTCAACATTGAGTATTCAATTGGTTTGTTAAACCATACCTCAATAGGGGTCTTGAAGTCTAAGATAATGGATGGTGAACAATTCATGAGATAACATGTTGTATTGACTTCCTCAACCCAGAAACTCTTATTCAATCCTGAGTTGGATATCATGCATCTGGTCTTTTCCAACAGTGTTCTATTCATTCTTTCAGTTACTCCATTTTGTTGTGGAGTATAATGTTTACTACATTGTCTTGTTATGCCTTCATCTTTACAAAATTCATTGAATTCAATAGAATAGAATTCCAAGCCATTGTTAATTCTAAGATATGTTACTATCTTTCATGTCTGATTCTTCATAAGAATCGTCCAATGCTTGAAATTTTGAAAGCTTCAAGTTTTTACTTCATCATGAATACTGTAACGACCCGCCATGTCGCTACTGTATCTCTACTTTTAACTACAACACCAACGTAACATTTGATAAAAGAACACCCCGTTTTATTGTTAATGAAAACTGTGGTAGATTTTTTTTTTCCGCAATCACATGATGATTATGAATATAACCAAGACGCATATGAAAAGCATTCCAATTGCATACATATCTTTGTTTATAGAAGACGTGTTTTAATCATAAGTACAATTATCCATACTTAAAACGTACAAGAGTTTTTCGAATCAAGTAAGAAATTACATATCAGGGGTGCAACTAGCCAAACATGAGTGTAACTATCAAAACCAATGGTGTAATCAACAAAACACAAACCCTGCCTGGGATTCGTCACATCGACGTCCCGGCAACTAGGCGGCTCCACTCAAAGGTTATCATCTTCCCGGTTCTCCTATAGTTGTCTGTTTGTTCACACGAACTGGGTTCGCGATCATCACAGGTGTCAAACCACACGACACAACAAAGTAAAGGTGAGTCATCATGTAAGATAACAAACAAAAGGTAGCCTTAGTCAAGGGAAAACAATCCAAGCATCACAGTATCACCACAATGTCCAAATATATATCAACACGCAACCAACATAAATGAACATTCAAGAACATTCCACAAGTAGACTTAAAGATATCTAACATGATGCATGCTCCTGTCTCAACCCTCAATCATGCAATATGGTACCATCCCAAAAATAGGCCAAATCTATGGTCCAAATGATAGCTGTAGTTGCCATCAGGGTTACTCTGTCGTGCACAGGACTCACCCCTTCGTGGTGATCAACCAAACGAGTGTCATAAGGATTTCCCTATAGACGTGGCTCCCCAGTACTTCTCGTACTATTACAATCAATTATCTTATTTCCGTCATACAAATGAAGTATGTCTCTCATGGGCGCCATCAATGTATGGCCCAACACAAGAACTTCTCGCCCTGGCTAGGATCTTCATACCCTCCCATGTTACATACACATTGCCCCAAACGAGGACCGGCCCAATACGGGCCACAACCACGTATGTCTCTCATGGGCACCATTAATGTATGGCCCGACACAGGAACTTCTTGCCCTGGCTAGGATCTCCATACCCTCCCATGTTACATACACACTGCCCCAAATGAGGGTCGCCCTAACACGGGCTCACTGATACACTGATCGTGGTTCTTACAAGATCCACCACTCGGTCCCGACATCTCACATGTTTATACTACATACATACATACATACATATATATATATATACACACACATATATATACAACTCGGCTAATCCGTCTCGGCAGCTGACATCACCAACACATACACATACAACTCGGCCAACCCATTTCGGCAGCCGACATCACCAACACATACACACATACAACTCAGCCAACCCACCTCGGCAGCCGACATCACCAACACATACACACATACAACTCGGCCAACCCACCTCGGCAGCCGACATCACCAACACATACACACACAACTCGGCCAATCCCTACCCGGTGCTCAGCACCTTCTCGAACCTTTCTGCAAAGTGTTTGGGAGCTTTTCAACATGAAAATGCCAACTCTTCACACATGCACGGGGAGATTCTTACAACGTCAACTCCCCCTTTCCAGAACCCCACACCAGAATATCATTAACATCAACACAAAACTGATTCCCAAACACAAGGTGTAACCTATTCCATTCAATAAGACGAACGTAGCTTACTAGAAAACAACACACACATGGGACATGCAATCATCATCTAGGTCGAACTCTTTGGTCCTCAACCATGCTACCTGAAAACCATTATTAAACATGATAAGCTCCCCTTACCTAACCAGAGGTTCGTCTCGCAACTACACGTCGTATTGTACTGAGCTCCTGTTCTGACCACGAGTTCCTCTTCGACGTCGGGATTTCGTAGCAATGACAATGACTCTCGTGGGTTGAAGGCAACACAGAAAGGTTAAGGGAGAGGGAGAGATCTATGGGTGAGAGTGAGCTTGGGAGAAAGAAAAGAAAATGCTAAGGTTGAAGAAAGGAAGAGTAAACTCCTGTTGTGCCAGCCTGCTACTTATAAACACGGCTGACACAGCACGTCCACATAACGTGCACAGCCAACAACCACAGTATAGCAGTGTTGACTTACGTCCCATCACCCATCAAGCATGCAACCTAAGACGAAGCACTCAGGACAGCAATTAAACATACACTAAAACATATTATTGTAACACACACATATATACATCCACTAAGTAACTTTTAATCCGTATCGTTACAAATACTCATATCATCCCGGGGTAATCATCAATAATGGAGAGGAAATACCTTGCATCTCTAAGTGATGGAACTCTCGAAAGCCCCTTAGCAGTCAGAAAGGACAAAGTTCAACATGACATTTGTTGTACGTACAACCTTTGGAAACTTCGTCTGATGCAGTTTCCCATAGACATAGTGTTTACAAAACTGAAAAATGTTCCACCTTGTGATTTCCAAGTAAGCCTCGCTTGCTTAGAATATCCAGACTTTTTTCCCTCATGAGGCCCAGACGCAAATGCACAAAGAATTAGCAGAGGAGCCATTGGACGCATGGCTTCCAGATTGTGAAATAACAGATACAAGGCCTATCATAGTGGATCCCTAAAGGATGTACGAATTTCCTTGATTGGTTCCCTTCATTACCACACACTTCCTTTTCCCTTTGATTTGCATAACTCCACCTTTTATCTAGCAAGAAAAACCTTTCGAATCCATGACACCTACAAATACAGGATTTTTTAGTCAAGGTTCTAACAACACCATCATGCATTTAGTCTTTGTGGGTGTCATGGATTCAAAAGGTTTTTCTTGTTGAGTTGAAGGTGGAGTTAAATTAGAGGGAAATGGAAGTATGTGGTAATACAAGGGACCAAGCAAGGAATATTTTATGTCCTTCAGGGTTCACTATGACAGGATTTGTCTCAACTGTTTCACAAGTTGGGAGCCATACGTCCAATGGCTCCTCCAATGATAATTCTATGCAGCATTTGTGTCTGGGCCATATGAGTGAAAAAACAATAGAAATTTTAAGCAAGTGAGGCTTACTTGGAAATCATAAGGTGAAACCTCTTCAATTTTGTGAGCATTTTGTCTATGGGAAGCAACACCGGACCAAATTCCCAAAATTGAGCACACTACAAAGGTCATATTAGACTACATCCATTATGACTGTTGGGGCCTTCGAGAGTTCCATTACTGGGAGAGGCAAGGTACTTCATCTCCATCATCTATGATTACTCCAGGATGACATGTGTATTCATGACGAAGCAGAAATCTAAAGCTTTCAAATGTTTTAGGCATTGGATGATTCTTATGAAGAATCAAACAGGAAAGACAATGAAGTGTCTTAAGACTTACAATGGCTTGAAATTTTGTTCAATGAAATTCAATGAATTCTATAAAGATGAAGGCATTGCTAGACAACGTATTGTACGCTATAGTCCGTAGCATAATGGAGTAGTTGAAAGAATGAATATGATCATGTTTGAAAGGTCCATATGGTTATCTAATTCAAGGTTAAATATGACTTTTTGAGCTGAGGCAGTCAGCACAACATGGTATCTCGTGAATCGCTCACCATCCACAACCATAGATTTTAGGACCCCTATTGAGGTATAGTCTAACAAACTTGTTGAATACTCAATATTGAAGGTGTTTCAATGTCCAACGTACTATCACATAAGAGAAGGTAAGTTGGACCTCAAAACCAACAAAGGTGTCTTTATGGGCTATAGAGATGGAGTCAAAGAATTCAGAATCTGGTCTTTGTCAAAAGAAAGGTCATTCTGAGTAAAGATGTCGTCTTTGAGGAACTCTCTATGTTGCATTCTAAATTTGAAGAAAATTCGGGCAAGGCTAGGGATGTTACTAAGTAGGTGGAGTTTGAGATCTCCGTAATCAAAAACATAAGTGATCAGAACCAGTTTCAAGCACCTGATGAGATTGTTTAGGAACTTCAAATGCAACCTCAACATTAGAATTCAACACTAGTTGAGGAGTCTGACTGGACGAGTTAGAACCATCTGAAGCAGTTGAAAACCACAACACCCAAAAAGTCTCAAAGACAAATCATAACCCTTGAAAGATATGACTTTGATAATATAGTGTCTTATGCTCTACAAGTAGCATAAGAAATTGATTCATTTGAACTATCCACTTATTAATTTCCTGTTCTGAAGCTAAGGAGTGGACGATGGCTATGAATGAAGAGATGAAATCCCTTAAAAAAACAGACTTGGTATTTAGTTGAATTATGTGAAGAAAGATGAGTAGTGGGGTGAAAGTAGATCTTCAAGAAGAAATCTGGCTTGTCCAACAATGAAATCATCAGGTATAAAATACGTCTAGTAGCGAAAGGCTACAATCAGGAAGAATGAGTGGATTGCAACGAGATATTCTCTCTATTAGTTCGACATACTTCAACAAGTGTTTGACTGGCTCTTGTAGCAACTGTGGATATGGAGTTAGAGCAACTCAATGTCAAAATAACCTTTCTCCATGGAAGATTAGAGGAAGACATTTTGATACAATAACCCGAAGGTTTTGAGGTGAAAGGAAAGAAAAATTATGTCTGAAGGTTGAATAGGCCTCTTTATAGGCTAAAGCAATCTCTAAGGTAGTGGTATAAGAGATTCGATGAGTTCATTGTTTCTCATGGGTACAACATAAGTCCCTATTATTCACGTGTCTATCATGGTAAGGTGGAGGATGGTTTCCACATCTATCTACCACTCTATGTTGATGACATGCTTTTAGCATCTCAACGCAAGTATGAACTTTAGAATCTAAAGGTACTACTTAGTAATGAATTTGAGATGAAAGATATGAGAGCTGTGATAAGTGCCATATCTTAGTGAAATTAGGGTTACATTGAAGGCACTCATCTTTCATTTTTCTAAGAATATCTATAAAAACTTGCCCTAATCTAGTTAGTTTGTATTTAGTGCTTATGATGAATGTTGTGTTCATAGTCTTGAAGATTTATCCAATCTTTTCTTGCTTTTTGATAGGTTAAAGGATTTTCGAAGCTTCCGAACACATAAAGCAAGCTAAAATGGATCATAAAGCAAACATGGGAGGTGCAACGAGCAATCCAGGCCCAAAATCCATCAAAGCCCAAAGCATTCTTCAGCATTAGGGCATTAACTCGCCCAGGCGACCCATCCTAGTGCATTTGGCTCGCCCAGGCGAGCTTCAAGTTCCAATGAGATATACATAAGCTCGCTAGGCCAAACCACTCGCCTGGGCGAGTGAAGCAGGCTGGTGGTGGATTCCTATAAATAGGGGACGAAAATGGAGATGAAAGCATGCTTTTTCTTCAATTCTCTCTTCTTCTTGCTGTTCTTAGCTTAGAATTCCTAAATAATAGTTTTAGGTAGTTTTGAGAGTGAGAGAGGTGGTGATTATAGGGGAAACCCTGCCGGATTGAAGGGGAGATGATTTCCTTCATCAACTCTTCTCTTATGGAGGCTCTCTCCATGGTCGCTTAAGCTTCTCTAAGGATCGGATGTAATCTTCTTATCCTTATGTTTCTCTTTTAATTTTATTTATTGCATGCATCCTTTCTATCTCTTGTTGGTAATTTCATTATGTGTTTAATGCTTGATTCTACTTGATCACTAGTTTCATGAATTTAATCCTAAGTGAGACTAGAAAATAATCTTAGGGTTTGAACTAAATGAAATTACTTATCATGTTACGTTGCTAGGAATAGGGCTTAACGTTTTAATTGTATAAGCACGCGATTTTAATTCTTAATGCTGGGGTATTTATTTTGATATGCAAGGAATCATTATCTAGTAAATATTCTTAGGATTCTCAAATGCGAGGGATCGATTTGGGATAAAATACGTGTGCATCAATAAGAGTAGAAAATGATTTATGCATGATAAAATTAATTAGATATAAAAAGATAAGAATGATGAAATCCAATCCTATACTTCTCCTAAATTAATTAGTTGATTTCGCAAAATTCGTAGTTTCCGTATTTTCTTATTTTCCTTATTTCACAAAATCAATGAACTTTCGCTTATCCACATTGTATATAACTATTGAATTTGTTTAAATTAACTGAGTAAACCCAAATCCCTGTGGAGACGATCTTAATTTTGTAACTTACAACGATACATCGGTGCGCTTGCCGAAATTCTGTAACAAGTTTCTGGCGCCGTTGCCGGGGATTTGCATCGTTTACTTAAGTTCGTTTAAATTTTAATTTTTGAGTTTAATAGGTTTCTTTTCTTTTGTATAAATTTTTGTATATCTTGTTATTTATTTCTCTTTTTTTATAAACTTTCTTTATCTTTTCTTTTATTCTGTAATTAAGGTATCTTGTAGTTTGTCCTTTTTCCTTTATGCAAGGTAAGTTTTTGTTTGATCTAGAAATTACAAAGACAGAAAGGAAAAATCGAAAGAAAAAGAAGCAAGAGGCTGACAAGCAACAAAGGAAAACCGAGTCTATTGAAACTTCTTCAAAACCAGTTGAACGATAAAATATGGCGGATAGAGGAGGAGAAGAAAATAGACCACCGAGGAGGACACTGGGAGACTATGCGTACCAGCAAGGATCGAAGCATTATAATAGCATAGTCATTCCTCCATTCAAAAACAAAGTGGTGGAACTGAAGCCTGCATTATTAAGTCTCATTGGCTCACACCCATTTGCCGGATTAAACCATGAAGACCCTTACACTCATCTGTCAACCTTTATGGAACTGTGTAGTACTATGGGAGCCTCTGATGCTGATGCAGAAGCTGTTTATCTTAGAGCTTTTCCTATTTCTTTGATAGGTAAAGCTAAAACTTGGCTTCAATCTCAACCAAATAAAAGTTTAAGCGCATGGGACGAGTTGGAGGAGAAATTAATCGCCAGATTCTTCCATCCATCAAGATTCATAAGTGCAAAGTCAGCTATTGCCACTTTCTCCCAAGGCATAGATGAACCACTCTGCGAGACATGGGAGAGATTCAAATCACTACTGAGGAGGTGCCCGAATCACAACTTGATGATGCTGCCCAATTACATATCTTTTATAGTGGTTTGAGGCCACAGACCAAGATGATCCTTGACGCTTCAGCCGAAGGAACCATGATGTCTAAATTTCCAAAGGAGGCTATAGTGATCATTGATTCCATTTCAGTGAGTAACTACCAATCTCACCATGATAGATCACCAATCCAGAGTAAGGGAATTATGGAGCTGGACACCCAGAATGCCATTCTAGCTCAGAACAAGCTCCTGACACAACAATTTGAGGCCTTAACAAAGCAAATAGGCCAACTTCCTCAACAAATTCAAGGAGGATCACAGAAATCTCATACAGCCCATCAAGTTCAACAAATCCTTAGGTGTGATTTCTGTGGAGGAGATGATCAAAACGGTCACTGTTCAGTACCTGGTGATTGTCCACAAGAAGAGGAAGCTCACTACATGCAAAATCAATCCAGACCTCAACAACATTTTCAAGGGAATTACCAAGGGTACAGAGGAGGTTCAGGTTCTAATCAACCTTATAATTAGTAGATGAGAAGAAAAATGATGAAGAGCATGAATTACTTGTTTCAAGAGGTGAACAAATATTTTTTTTAAAATTTCGTGGTATAGTTCTTAAAAAGAAAGTGTCTTTTTATTTTTGATATAAAGAATTTATACCAACAAAATTCTGATTGGTAGACTTCTTGGATTTGAAGAATCTATTAGGTATGATTTTCAATCATTGAATTATTTTCACTAAACAAAAGTTGTTGTGGTGATATTTATTTTTTGGTACTGTAAAAAATTATGTTGATTTATTTATTGCTTCTTATTTGTGTATTGAATTGATAATCAAAGAAGAGAAATACGAATTATGGGTGTTTTTACTTATTTAGAATGAAAAAAAGGAAATTCACGTGACACAAATTTCATTAAAATTGCTAAATGAGTTTTCAATGTAAACTTACATGAATTGGAGTCTTTTTCCTTTAAATCACATGTTCCTCAAATAAAAACATAAATCTGGTTGCATTTGGTCTAATATTATAATATACTTATAAATTTAATTGCAAGACAATAGTAAGGGAGTATATAATCCTAACGTTGATTTAAATTGATTTCTTGCATTTGAATGATTGAGTATGTGTTTGTTTATATATATATATATGTGGGGGGGGGGGGGGGGGGGGGTGGAAGCAAGTAGTACGGAAAGGGACTAAAAAAAAAGAACATAAATGGAAAGCAGGAATAGAATACGGAATTCACATGGCTACGAACAATATGCTACACAAATATAAATATAAAGTATAAAATTATACGCATAAAATTTTACTCTCAAGCGCGGTAAGCCATCGGGATGAGAGGGAGTAGATGAGAATAGAAGAATTCAATTAAAAGGAAACAAAAAACACATGCAAAATGAGAAATCAAGATTTTATTTCCCAAAATAAGATTACAGAATATTACAACTCAGAGGTGTACCTAGGGAGAACTCTCTGAATCTGAACACACTAAAAACTTGTTGGAAGATTATGGGACGCAGCCATTAAATAGACAAAACATTTCCTATTTCTATAGTTATGGTAAACAAAATCGGAAAACCTACCACTACAGTGAACATTTCTGCACAGTAGTTTGCCGCAGGAAATGTTGGTGCAGTGCTGTCGTCAGATTGTTGTCATCAGACATCACCTAGATTAATGCCTAAGCAGTCGTCTGCATTCTGGTAGAAATCATTCGACGATTGTGAGGAGGCTTCGGCCAGCTCTTCAGCTGGCTTCTTGGATGAGGAGCAGGCATCTTCATTCTCCTTTTCCAAAAGATTAAAGATCATCTTCATATTCTCGCTGAACTTTTCCTTTGAGGTGGAGGATGCCAAGGCTGCTATGAATTGTGATCTTTGATTGAGGAACTTGCATGCTTCTGGATCTGCTGCTTTGGTGAGGGTTGGATGTTGTTTAAACCAAAGCGATACCTGATCTGGAGTGGCTCTGGAGTGGTCAAATTGGGGTCACCATTTAACCAGAGCTTGTCTCTTGAGTGTCGGTAATTGTCCTTTAACTGACACATTACCATAGACATATCTCCACTGGAAGATCCAAGCAAGGGATAATTTACTAAAGAAGTGTAAGTTTACCAGAAAAAGATCATTTTCAGGGTGCTCAAACTTCTTTGTAAAGATGGTTAGTCCAAATACTACCTCAGAGGGAAGTATCTCCAGGATTGGTCCATAAAAGTTCCACCATTGCAAAAACCATTGGGGAAACTTATACTGGACATTTTGTTTGAAATAGATAAGCCATGAGTGCATAAAGTCTTTGTTCTGAAAGTGATAGACATTATACCAGGTAGTTTGATAATCCCAATAAGAAATACCATGGGATCATAGTTTTGTGAAAATCTTTTTATCTTATTCAATTTTCCAAATTGGTTAGGAGTTAGGACTTTAAGAATTTGCAGGGTTGCATAAGCGATTTGCTTAGACTCCTTATTTTTATGGTGTTTAATCTAGACTGAGTTAGTATCAACCAGAATAAAGTCATAATATTGTCTTGTTTTGAGCAACGAGATTGGCTTGTAATGAAATTGGTTACCTAGAAGTCTTTGGGGAAGATCTTCTGGGGGACTCTGTTTGGTTTGGGATCCCAAAACTCAGGTTCCATCTAAACTACGTCCTAATATTTGTTTTTCGGGACATACTAAGTTTGTGATTTAGGCTTTTGGACTGCCAACGATTCGGGTAGTTGGACAATGGCTTTGCCTTTTGATTGGTGAAGGGTTAAAGGAGTTTGGGATAAGTTTCTGATCATAGATGCTAGGCTCTCATTATCTTCATCTTCAGAATTAATGTCAGCCCATGTTTTTTATGGAAGGCCTTTTGGAAGGTGGGAAAGACCCTATTCTTGAAGGGCCAAAAGAGTTTGGATTGGCATGGCATAATCTGCCTTTGTTTGGGATTGAGGTTTAGGTTTCTGAGTAGAAGACTCAGTGATGGATTGCGATAACACCCGGGTAGATGACCCAGACTGGGTAGATGACCCATATTTTGATTGCTTTTTGGGATCTCCTTCTTGTTTGGATGAAGATTCAGACCCTGTATGGGTGATTAAGTCGGCCACAGCTAGCCTTGGTTTGGTACTTTTGCCTCTCCCTCTTCCTCGTGAGGAGGAAGATGATTTTATCGAATCTGGCATAGGAACACTATTGGTTTCTCCCTTGTAAATATTCATAAGTGAGATAGTCAGGAAGAGAGTTTAAGGTACCTTTGAGAAATTCTATGTCAAAATCAAAGATACTCAAAACAGCTTGCCATCTAGCAAAAATTTGTTTTGATGCGAGGTTTTTAACATCTTTTTGTAAAAACTCTTTTGAAGACTTACAATCAACATGAACTAAAAACCTTTGACTAAGCAAATCAGATTGAAATTTTGAAATGCATAAAACAATTGCTAAAACTTCCCTTTTAACCGTGGAATAATTCTACTGGGCAGGATTCCAATGTTTTGAAGTGAAGGCAATTATTTGTTCTTTGCCATTGATGGATTGTTTGAGAATACCACCATAACCAATGTCAGAGACATCAGTTTCAACAATCTTTTTGGCTGAAGGATTGGGAAGATAGAGACAAGGAAGGTTATGGACTTGGGTTTTAATTTGTTTGACAAGATCAGTGTGAATATTAGTCCATGGAGGGGGTGTCTTCTTGAGACGATCATAAAGCAATTTGGCATGATTACTTAGCTGAGGAAAGAAGTCAGCGACATAATTTAAACAACCTAGAAATCGTCGGAGTTGAGTTTTTTCGATGATCTGGTCTAGAAATTTGTTTGAGAACTCGATAGCACGATTGATGGGAGTGATAATGCCCTGGTAGATATTGTGACCAAGAAAGCGAATTTTTGTTTGGAAAAGATTGATTTTAGTTTTAGACAAAGCAAGACCATTTTTCTTGATTACTTGGATAAAAATGTTTAGGTGTTTAAAGTGTTGGTCAACAGATTGAGAAAATACAAGAACATCATCAATGTAGACAATAATGAAAGAGGAGTAAGGATTAAAAATGTCATTCATAATTTTCTGAAATTCTGAAGGAGCATTTTTTAATCCAAAAGGCATGACTCTTCATTCATATTGTTCAAAAGGGACTGTAAAAGCTGTTTTATAGCAATCTCTTTCATTGACTTGAATTTGCCAAAATCCCGATTTCATATCAAATTTGGAAAAGATTTTAGCGGAAAAAAAAAGGCGATTTAGAAGATCCTTTTTATTCGGTATTGGATAGCGGATCCACTGAAGGGCTTGGTTGAGGGGTTTGTAGTTGATAACCAATCGAGGAGATCCACACTCAATCTCTGCAGGTTTGTTGACATAGAAAGCAGAACAAACCAAGGACTTTTGCTTTTTCTAATCAGACCCTTCTGCAAGAGATCTTGGATTTCACTCTGATAATGGATAAGGAGTTCTTGACTTGTAATGACCTCGTATGCATCCGGTTCATTAATATTATATATGGTCTTAAGCATAGCAAATACTTAATAAACTTAAGTAAACACGAAAGCACATAAAATAATAAGACGTCATCTTATGTCACACAATACAACTAAAACATCTTGTATAGAATTTGTATAAATCCCGGTACCCGGGTTCTGTTCTCAAAACTACATCAATATACAAACCCATACCGGGTTTCAAAAGGTACAAAAAAAAAACAAATTGAGTCAATAGACTCTCAAAAGACGGCCTTCCAAAATCCGCTTCCTTGAACTCGGCCTCGGCCTCTTGTCCGGGATCCTCGATTTATAGCCAACCCGGCCTCGACCTACTCGGCCTCTTAATCGAGATCCACCAAACAACCTCTACTCGGGACTCTTACCCCGGACCTCATCCTCTGCTCGCTGGCTATCACCTGCAATAAAATATAATCCCCAACCGGGGTGAGATACAATCTCAGTAAACTCAGGGTTCTTGCAGTCTCTTCTCCCCCTTGTTCACTTCCACAGTACATAGTATTTACATCGGCATTATAACTAACATAGCCAACTCGGCTTTTTAATAAAACAACAGTATGACTATCTTGGCCTTTTAATAAAACATAGTCATCTCGGCTTTCATAAAAACATAGCCATCCCAGCTTTCATAACATCACATGTATATAATCACACTCAGGTGCCATTCCAGCATAGATATACAAATTCACCAGTGCACATCTCATGCACAAATGTATATATTGATATACAAGTTCATCAGTGCACATCTCATGCACAAATGTATATCAACCGTGAACATCTCATGCACCCGTGCACATCTCATGCACTCGGACGTATATGAATTGTCGAGAAGCTTATCCTGGATGAGTCTTACACTCTCATATATGGTCCACTTCCATGGCCAGAGGGCTTCCTCAACCACAATACAAAAATCACAGTGTAAATCATTTACATGTATGTTTCAATCAAAAAGTTGTAACACACAATTTAAATACACGCACTACATCATACAATAACCATAACTCCCCAGGAGTATGGTGGAACACAATCAAGGGATACAAACTCCCCAAGAACAGAGAGCTTACCTTCTCTGATCACAGCACCAGCTCTCTTAGCCTCGTGGTCACAACCACCGATATCTTCTGTATCAAGCCCTACACCAGGCAAGCAAGATATCAAGAACGGTTTTCAACCGTTTCATGAAAAGAACCCAGTTCTTTTCCAGATCTCAAGCATAACCAACAAACCATTGACTTGTAAACCTCAGAAATATCTATCTGAGCATAACAGAATACCCAAAACCCAGAAAAGTTAGCTTTCAAGGTTGAACCTTTATCACAACAACCTTCTAAGCTTACTTTTCCAAAGAAACATCAATCAAAACTAACCCTAACTCGTATGGGTCATTTTTCCTCTCAAAACCCAAACTCAAAAGGTACTGTGAAAGTTACATATCTTACCTTTAAAACCACTGGGAAGGCTAGAGGACAGCTTCTCCAAGCTTAGATGTCCTTAATGTGCCTTCTAACTCTTAAAGGTTGAAACTTTAACTTTCTTCTATAGAAATGATCTCTTCGCCTGATGATTTTCACAACTAACAAAGGTGATTTTCACAACTAACAAAGGTTGGAAATTAGCTTGTATGGTGATACTCTTTAATTCTTACGTTGGATGTGAAGACATTTAGGTCAAGGAATGGTTATCTAATAAGCTTTTCTCACTTTAACAATGGAGGAAATATGGAATAAGAGAGAGAAAGTATTTTAGCAAAGGCGGTGAAATTAAGGTTTCTACTGAAATATCTCACTTATGCATATCTTAAATATCCTGAAAATTGACACGCGTCATATCATAATATGAGGACCTTTCTCGCGTCAAAACAACCAGCAAAGAGTCAACACGTGTCACTTGTGTAAAGTGAAAATGTAGAGATATTTAATTGTCGGGTTGGGTCTACTATTTGGCAAGTTAATTTATTATACCTCATACAAGTTACGTGTGACTACCTGAGTTCTCTAAACCCTACATACGCTGCCAGGTTCTCTTCATATTACTAACGCTACCGGGTTGGATTTGTGTATATATATATTGAGTGCAACTTCACTACCATACCTCGGTTTCCTGAGCACTCATTCCAACCACAACCGACTTCATTCGACCTCATCCGACTTCATAACTTGGTAGTCACCAGTCCAAGGTTCCCCCCAACCACTTCCGGGATCACTAACCCGATAACTCTATCAAAAGGGGTTGCGAGCTCTTCCGATTTCTCTGCCCGGTAGCTCTTACAAGTCAACAACATACGAGCTCTTCCGAGCTCACCTGAGCTCAACCGAGATCACTATCTGGTTGCTCATCCGAGATCACAACTCGGTATCACATCCGAGCTCACTTACTCGGACCTTAAAGAAAAGGAAACACAAACTCTACCGAGCTCTATCGAGATCATAACCTGATCTCTCAAGGAAAAGGGATATACGAGCTCAACCGAGATCACCACCCGGTCGCTCTTGCCTTCTTTGTCCGAGTTCCTTTCCATACATAAGCGCTTTTCCATAAAGTGCTATGTATATGCACCACTTGCGTGGAGATAACCCGGTCATGCACTAACCCGATCTTCCTATCAGTACTACATACATCATGATTCCGTATTTGAAAAGGTGTTATCTACACCCCCTTCCTGTCCGAGTTTCAAAATACACCCCCTTTAGGTGACAACCCGATTACATGAACCCGGTTTTGAAGAGATGCTATCTACACCCCCTCCGAGTTCCAACATACACCCCCTTATGTGA
The DNA here is from genome assembly GCA_013407115.1 of Glycine latifolia. Lineage (NCBI taxonomy): Eukaryota > Viridiplantae > Streptophyta > Magnoliopsida > Fabales > Fabaceae > Glycine > Glycine latifolia. Next base: position 1,678,835 of record CM023945.1, on the reverse strand, counting down.
CAACCCGGATTATCATAGGATCATTATATGACTCATCTGGATGGGTCGGGCCTTGGTGGGGATTTGTCGATCATTAAAGTCTTTCTCATAAGGAAGATCAACAATATGATGTTTCCTGTGCCAAAAAGCGTTTGGAGGGTCAACACAGATGGAGCTTTGGATGTGGTTAGACAAAGACTTGATTTTATTAAGAACAACAGGTTGATTAAGAACAACAGGTTGATTAAGCAAATCGTCAATTTTCTTCTAAGAAATTTCTTCTTTAAGGTAATTAATTTGATTTTGCTTAAAGAGGATTGGGTTCAAATTTCTAACGATAGGATTTTTTAGAAATCTGAAAGTAATGGATTTGTTTAAATAAGTAGTAGAAATACCCTTTGTTGGATTCAGGGGGAGCTACTTAAAGAATGCAAAGGGTCTTTGATTCAAGCATTCGTTTTGAGCTTTCAACATGCAATGGATGCCTTGAAGATAATTTAGTGTGAAATGTGTAAAAGAAAAGCAATTCCGGTGATCCAAGTGCATTGCATTCATTTAATCCATAATTAACTTAATTGGTTTCATAAAAATCACAAGACTTTGATAATTTGACTAAGTTTTTAAACTGATTCAAAGGTTTTTGGAAAAATGCAAAATGCACTAGAATAATCGATTACATAGTGAATTAATTAATTATTTGCTTCGTTTTCAAACCTGGAAAAGCTTTCATGAACACTTTAATCAATTACCATTATTTGTAATTGATTACATAAGCTTTTTGAAAAATATGGTTCTACTGGAATAATCGATTACCAGGATTCAAACCCATACGTATTTTCTGAGCTTAAACAGTCTTGTGAGCATTCTAAAGTGTTTTCTAAGGGTTTAATTGTGTCTTGCTCCATTGTGCATTGATCATGTGTGTTTAAGTCATTCTTGGAGCTTGAAACCACTTCAAGATTAAGGAAAGTTGTGCTTATTGTCTTTTAATCATTCAACCTGATCTGGTAACTTCATTTTGCATTGCATACTTTGGATCATCAGGTTGTTTCTCTCCTTAATTTGATTGTAATTTTCGTTTTGAATTTTCTTTATAATTTGACTATTGTAATTGGGTTCTTGCTTGTTACTAGAGAAGGGGTTCTCTAGGTGGAAGAACTGAGTAGTGTTCTCAGGTTCTTGTCTCTTAGAATCTAATAGGGTTTTAGATTTCTGTAGTTTATCTAGGGTTGATAAAGGGAGACATTGTAATTGATTGTAAGAACTGAAAATTATAATAGTGGAACTCTAACCTAGTGTTGGTTGGAAGAAACTGGATGTAGCTTCATGGTTTTGAAGTGAACCAGTATAAATTGTTTGTGTATTGATTCCCAATCTCTATCCTCTTCATTTTAATTGTTTCTTGATTCATTTGCTTGACCAACAAAGTTAGTTTTGATTTATTGAATTCCTTGGGGCTGAGCTACTTGATTGAATAAGGTTTCTTGGTTTTGAAAAGTGATAAAGATGTTAAAAACTCTGACTTTGATTAAAGAAATTTTTAATATACCAAGGTTTAACCAATTCACCCCCCCTCTTGGTTAAGTGTGAAGTATTCATATTCTTTTCACCCTTATCAGAAATGGTTATGGGAAAAATAGATTTAATAAAAGGTGTTGCCAAAATAACAACGTTTTTAAGATTCTTGACAACGAGGAAAAAAGTTTTTACTTTTAATTCATCCTTTTCAATAAAAGCATTTGAACGTTTAAAGCTAACACGAAGCTTAGATCCACTAGCAGTGCTAAGTTGTTCAGAAGTTTTCTCAAAATACTTAGTTGGAAGTAATCCTTCCTAAATGCAGTTTGAATCTGCCCCTGTATCAAACAGAGCTTCAGTTTCAAAGATAAAGGTTCCGACAATAATTTTGGCCTTAATATAAAACTTCTAGATTGTTAATTGATTAATTAGTTCAAAAATATTTGGAGGATCAACTGAATCACATGGAGAATTGTTATCAGAGGGTTGGTTATTCTGACCATGGTTTTCCTCATCAGTTTGTTCGCCAGATTGCAGAACACTCAAAATATTTTGATGAACATTTTGTTGTTCCTTAATAAGGCGAATTTCAGCTTTTAGTTGGTAACCTCATGCTGAAAATCTTGAAGGGTTACTGGTTTAACAACACTTTTTTCAAATTTTTTAAGGGTATTATTGAGATTAAACTTGTTATTAATTAACAAATTGTTAGTTTTAGAAGAAGAAGATGGTTCATTTAAAGATTGTTGTTTTAATAAAAGATTTTTCTTTTCTTCAGGATCAGAAATAGAATTAATCACCTCAAAAAGAAGATCTTGTTCCCGGGTAAGGACATTGATTTGGGAAGAAGAAGGACAGTCTTCATCAGTCGAAGATAGATCATCTTCTTGAATTTGATTCAGATTTTCTGAAGATTGACCCTCTGAAGTCTCCTTATCAGATTCTTCTTTAGAGGGAGTTTCTACTAAGAATTGATTAATCTGTTCTTTGACAGAGGGTTCTAGGTTAATATTCCTAAGCTTCTGCTTAAGCCTACAATACTGACTTTTATGGCCAGGTTTGCCACAAGTCCAACAGACTACAGGTTTTTTAGGAATGTTGATCTTATCAAAGGGAGGTTTGGTTTGGAACTCTCTTCTAAGCTTTCTAGGCGGGGTTCCTGACTTATGACGATGGTAAACAGACTTCTTGGGTTCTGTCTGTCTAGATTATGGGTATGCTTCTTGGACTTCCTAGGCTTGGAACAGGGAAGGCCAAACTGCTCACAGAAATTTCCCAAATCTCTGCATTTTGAGCCTTTTCTTCGGCAAGCTGATGCTGGATTTTATCATCTTGGCAAATCTTTAAGGCTACCTTTTGGATGTAAGCAATAAGTTGACCATAACTTAATTGCTTGTAAGGGATCTCATTGTTAGGGTGCTGAGTACGGATCTTGTCCCTAACCTTATCCCCTAAGGATTTTGGAAGACCAACAAGAAATTTTTCTTTGCAGAATGGTTCTTGACTGTCTTCACGGGTAAAGACTCTAGTAAGGAAGGTATCCTTATACCACCTAAAGTCAGCTAAAGTCTTACACCTAAGGTTGGAAAAGAGTTCAGCAGATCTATCCTTCCATAGGCTGGAGTCACCTATGAAGTGTTGAATGATGGTAAAGATAAGCTGGTTGACCGAATCAGGGACAGGTTTACCATCTTGGGTTAAGACAGTGCCATCATTATCCATTTTGACAGCGCTCTGGACGGTAATCTTATGCTCATCAGACAGGTAGTTGTCCCACCAACCTTTTAGTTTTCCTGTGAAACCAAAAACTAAAATATTGACAATAACTGCTTCAGAACAATTAAGGGATGTATCATAGGGTGTAACAACCATGGTCATCTGTTGGAGGATGTTAAGGATTTGGTACTCAGTTTTGTCATCTATATTCCATTCATAAATATAATTGGCATTAAAGGATTTGGAATGTTCCCTTTCTTCTAGGAGAAGATCAGGAGGGGTTGCCCTATTGTAATACAACTTAGAGGGTTGCTTCCAATTGGGTTGGTTTCTAATGGGATTAACTTGGACAGACCTATTAGAGTCAAAGTTACCATTATCTGAGTTGGCTTGAGTAAGGACATTGATTTCCTTATCTTTGTCCTTTTGGGCCTCATGCCTAGATCTGGCTCCAATAAGGGTTGGTTTGGAATTTGCTTCTTGGGAAATGTGAGGAGTGTCTTGAATGATGATGGAAGTTAATCCTTCAATTTTTTACTCTAGACTCGACAGAGGGGTGACTAAGAGGCTGATTGAAAGCTTTGAGTTTAGCAAACTCTTTCCTAAGCTTATCAGTCATCCTAAAAGGTATAAAGATTGGGGTTTGAATGGTCTTAGAAGTAGAGGAAGTGCTGGTTTCTAAGCTAAGACTGGATTTTTCACCTAATTTTTCCCCTATGGACTGGAGGTACTTGTTGGTATAGTTGGATTGTTCCATAAGGTTCTTAATATCTTTGGGTGTTATGGGTTTAGACTCATCCCTATACTTAAAGGGTGAGGCATAGATGTGACCATGCTTTTTGTAACACCCCGGATTTCAAGCCATAAAAGAGGGATGTTTCTTTTGTGTGATATGGTGATTAATTATGTGTTTATTGTGTATTTTATTTGATAATTGTCATTTTGAGTATTTTTCCTTGGGATGCGTGTTAGTGAGGGTAAAGTCAATTTGGTTGGCAGAGGTTGCTATGCATGCACGCAAAAAGGAGGTGTCTTGTCAGCTGCGTTTATAAACAACAAGCAGGCACAACAGAAGCGTGCTCTTCCCTTCTTCAACCTTTGTTTTTCTCTATTCTCTCTCTAAAACTCACCCAGAAACCTTTCTCCCTCATCCCTTCTGTCTCACCTTCTACTCACCGTTGCTGCCACGAAATCCCAACGTCAAGAAGGACCTCGTGGCCGGAACAAAAGCTCAGGACATCACGTCGTGAAGCTCGTGAATGAACTCCTGGTTAGGTAAAGGGAGTTTATTATGCTTGATAACAGTTTTAGGTAACATGGTTGAGGACCAGGGAGCCCAGCCATGGCGACGATTGCATGTCCCTGTGTGTGTTGTTTTCCAGAAAGTTGTGTCTTTGAGTGAATGGAACGGGTTACGCTTTATGTTCGTTGGTTGGTGTTTTGTGTTGATGTTTAATGATGTTCTAGTGTGGTGTTTGATGGTGTTCTTGAAGGGGGAGTAAAGGTAGTAAGAACTCCCCTTGCATGTGTGTGAAGTTGACATGTTGATGTTGAAGAACTCCCAAGACACTTTGCAGAAGTGTTCATGAAGGTGCCGAGTATCGGGATGGGTTGGTCGTGTTGTACATAGGTATCAACCCCTTAAGCTTATGATGTCGGGTATGGGATGGGTAAGCCAAGTCAAACATGTGTATTAATCCCTTGTGTTGAGAAGTCGGGTACCGGGATGGGTATGCCGAGCTAAGCGGATTACGTAGCATTCATGTGTGCATGCAGGACGTAACTTAGTCCTTGTTGGCAGACGTCGATATAACAGGTTCCTTACCCGGGATGCTATCTTAGAGCTGTTGAGCTCAAGTTTGCTTCAAGAAGGTGAACTACCGGGTTCCCTAACTTGGATGAGCTCGTACCTTCCTCGGGAAAAGAGCGACTGGGTCTTCTATTCAGTTGAGCTCATCTCCATTCCTTAGAACTACCGGGTTCCCCCACTCAAGATGAGCTATTCTCTTTAGAATCGCTAAGTCCAAGCCTTTCTTTGTGAACTACCGGGTTCCCTTACTCGGTAGAGTTCGTATCTCTCATTTGAGAAGCTACCGGGTTTCCCTTACTCGGCTTTCGTAACCCGGACAACCATGCGTAGGTTGGTGACATTAATACAAATCAGAGTCTTGCATGCGCTATCTGTTATAATCGATTACAGCTCTTACGTAATCGATTGCATAGTGCTGAGTCCGTCTTTGGTATTTTATAGAAACCCAAAGACCCCCTTGACCGCCTTTGACTACCCTTTACGACCTTTTCCAACCTCGTCCGCTCTTGTCCACCCTTGCCTACCCTTGTTCAACCTTTACCCCTTTTTGACCGCCCTTTATCGACCTTTGCCGACCTTGACCGATCTTATCTGCCTTCGTCTGACTTTGTTCAAATTCTTATCTCGAGTTAATGTAGCTAGGTGCCAACCCGGACACTTAATACTTCACACTGGCTCACTTGTTTGTGGTGTTTGTGGATGACAAGAGACATATGTGTCTACTGTGATAATAATTGAGATCAGCCTATGTAATGGCTTGTGATGATGTACGCATTGATAACATGAGGGTGTGTGGCAGTATCATAGCAAGGGCGAGTTGTTCCCAGGCCGGGCCATGCATTGATGGAGCCCATGGTGATCTCAATGCAGGTGGATATACATAAATACCCACAGAGGTGTATAACAGTATCCTAGCCAGGACGAGTTGTTCCCAAGCCGGGCCATACATTGATGGAGCCGTGGTGATATGCTATGTATTGACACGTGAGATGCCGGGACCGGGTGGGTAACCTTGCAAGGACCACGGTCAGTGCATCTGTGAGTCCGTGTTGGGGCGGCCCGCATTTGGGGCAGTATGTATGTACATGGGAGGGTATGGAGATCCTAGCCAAGACGGGGTCGTTCATGTGTTGGGCCATACATTGATGGAGCCCATGAGAGACATATAACATTTTCATGACGAAAATAGGATTGATGATTGGCTTTAGGGTACCGGGTACAGGGGGGCCACGCCTGTTGGGAACTCTTTCTAACACCCATTGGCTGATCACCATGGGGGGTGCTTCCTGTGCATGACAAAGTGAACCTGACAAGCTACTGCATCATCTGACCATAGGGATGGCCGCCTATTTCCGAGATCGTACCACATTGCATGCTGAGAGTTGAGTCAGGAGCATGCATCATGCTAGACATTATAATTTGATTTGTGAAATGTTCCTAGATGCTTGTTCGTGTTGGTGGCATGCTGATATACCTGGATTTTGTGATGATAATGTGACGCTTGGATTGTCTTCATTAACTGATGTTATCTTTTGCTTGTTATTTTACATAATGAACTCACCTTTGCCTTGTTGTATCGGATGATTTGGTACCTGTGATGATCGCGAATCGTGTTCGTGTGAACAAATGGACAGCAATAGGTGACCGGGAAGATGACCACTATTGGTTGGATCCGCCGAGTAGTCGGGATGTTGATGGACTAGATCCCAGACAAGAGTTGTATTTTGCTAATCACACCCCTTTGTTTTGATGGATACACCCCGATGTTTAATTTCTTGCTTCCTTGTAAGACACTTGTACATTTTAGGCATGGATAATTGTACTTACAACTAAACTACATTTTTATTATGTATATTTATGCAATTGGGATGTTTCGTACGTGTCTTGTTTATGATTACGATCATTAAGTGCTCGCGAAAAATTCACTACCATTTTCAGAATCAAATTTAAGAGATCTTTACTTAAAACATGTTTATGGAGTGATTAAGAGTTAGTGATATAGTAACGACGTGGCAGGTCGTTACACCCATGTTGTTCCCTGCCCCTTGGAGGTGGGCTTCTCCTTCTGGGACTTCTTTCCTTCTCTTTGCCCACTGTATTGGCGATCTCCATTTGTTCTAGCTCCAGGTACTTTTTTGACCGAGCCCTAAACTCCATCAGAGATTTCATTGGGCATTTGTAAATTGACTTTGCCAGCCGGGATGATCCATCCAATTCGGCGGCGATCAGGTGCACATGCACTTTTTCTTCCAACCCTTGCACGTGCAAGGCAGCCTCTTTCAAACGGTCCAAGTAACTATGGAGCATCTCACCAGGTTGTTGTCTTATCTTCCCAAGTGCGAATTCGGACTTGGGTTGTTTCTTGCTAGTGGCAAAGTTCAACAGAAACTTTTGCCCAAAATCTTCAAAATTGTGGATTGACCGCGGTGGCGGTGTATGAAACCACGTTTGCGCAACCCCCGATAAAGTTGTAGTGAAAATTCAGGAAATAATGGGCTCATCAATTCCCCTCACGCACGTCTGCATGTCAAACTCATCAATATGCATTTGTGGATCCTTGCTTCCATCATATTTTAACAAGAAAGCTACATCAAAGTCTTCCAAGTACAGAACATTGACAATTTCGTCTGTAAAGGGACTGTTGTTATGCTGCCCCCTATTGTATTTCCTCCTGTACACTCCCCCGTCCATTTTAGGTCGAGGTGCAGCTTCTCTGGCGGGGTCCAGTGCATTTTGGTTATGAGCCACCACTGTAGGTTCTTGAACGTCAGGGATCGCAACCCGGACTTAGGCTGTCTGATTTGCTTCTGCAATGGTAGTTTGAGGTGGAGCTGCTACTTGCACATAATCCGTGTTTCCAATGTCGATGTGGATCAGATTTGCCTCTCGAGATTGGGCTGGACCTCCAGCATTCGCTCGAGATGAACTCCCAATTTCCATCTGATTAACTGGTCCTACTGAATCAGGCTGGATCACACTTGTGTTGCCTCTTTGATCCAAATGCTGACTTACTGGAAGAACTCGGGCTTGACTGACATTTTGGTTTACGTCATTCCTGGCTGTATCCTGACTTTGTTGTCCTCGATTCTCATTATAAGTCGGGTTCTTCATGCTCCTGAAATGCTGCTCTATAAGCCGCATACGTTGCTCTTCTTCACGCCTAAATGCAGCATTCCGCTCCTCCATCTAGAACTCTAAGTTTCTGATATCTTCCTGCCTTTGCAAGGCATACATCCTTCCATGTCATCCATTTGGGTCAGGATTGAATTGAGAGCGTTGGTCAGGAGATGCTCGTTAAGCTCTGGATTTTGAGGTATTGCCGGGTTAATTTGTTGATCCTGAACCATTTGAGTTTGGTCCAGACGGTGAGCATCTATTTGATTGGGTGAGACTGCCCGTGCCGCTGGAGCAGGAGTGGATGCTGTGTCTGAAACCTCTTCGCTCACGTGGACGGCGTCATAATCTACCATGTTCTGATCTGGAGGGGGCAGTGGGTTCACCTCCTCCAAAATAGGATTTGAAGGTAATTCCACCCTTACACCCGCATTAGAACATGAGTGTGTAGTCTAATTGTTGCTTCTCGTGTTTACCATCACGAATGTGGGATTTGAAATTTAACGATCCCCATAGATGATGCCAATTGATCTGTCCTTAGAGACAGGAATGTCTAGCTGAATAGCTAGTAGATTACTCTTGGATCAAGAACTCTCTTCAAGGTATCTATGGAAGAGATACCCCTAAATTAAGCAGATCACCTTGCACTTTGATATGAAACAACGTTTAGCCAATGGGGGTAAGGTGTGTGCACAGTGACAACAAAAAATAGAGTCGAGAGAGAATACCTATATCTGTGAGTGTACCTCATATTTATAGGGGTGTTACTTCTAGGTCAATTGCTGCCACCTCTTGATTAGATAAGATATAACCACTTGATTAGATAAGATATAATCCTTGATTGTTAGGATTAGTATATCTTTTTGTTGGGATCTCCTTTGATAGCTGTTATGCATGTTTTTGATACCCTGAGCTAATGGACCCTTAATGGGCCTCACTGTAATGGGATACTTTATTAGGCCCATATATTGGGTCCGTAACAATAGGTGATGCTAGAAGTTTGAAAAATATAAAAAGCTAAGCTGTAGAAATATACCCTTATCGATGGGTGGGAAGTAATCACACAATTTAAGTTACAAAAGCATATAGAGTAAATTCCATTCGATGGAAAAGTGTGTTAAAATAATTTGGAAAATATTATGTGAAAGCTGATCCCAAAGCAACATTTAGATTTCCGTTAGAAACCACAGTGGAGTCAAGTGACAAATTATAAACAAGTTATATACAGACCTTACTAAAGCCAAGCCAATTTGAGTCTCCTCTAAATGAAAATGTTTTGTTATTGTCTTTCCATTTTCCAAAAAAGACCTGCATTGAAGAGTGAAATGAGCATCTGGATGGATATGAACTAAAAATATAATCCAAAAAGGGGTTTTGTTAAGGAATAAAAAAAAATTCATTACTCATCTTAAAGGACCATTGTTCTCTTTAATCTAAAAAAAGCATTCTCTATGATCTATCTATCTATCTTTATTAACTCTATGATCTATCTATCTTAGAGGACTATTTTTCTTGGCAGATTGGATGCCATGAATGAGCATAAATTTTTTGCTTCTATATAAATTAAATAAATAAATATTGAAGAAAAAAAAAGAATAGAAAGAGAAAGAGAAGAAACACACGGGTACTTATAATGGGAAAACAGAGGCATGGAATCAAAACGTTAATCCCAAAAAATGAATAACAAAACACAACAAAAAGTTTGGAAGCAAGGCACGTTCACGATAGAGTGAGTTAAGGAGAGAGAAAGTACTCGGGTTTTTCTTTAGAGCCAGAAGATGGGGTTTCATCGGAATCTGCCAAGAGAAAAGAAGAAACCTTGAGCACACGAAGAAACGCAAAGGCAAAACAAAGCTCGACCCAGTTAAGAAAAGCCAACAGCTTGCAAAATAAAACCCATATACAAATTTCAATTCATTAAACAAAAATGCATACATCAAGTAGAGCGGATAAACAGAGAAAATTCCCCAAATTTACTTGGAGCACCTTGTGGTCTCTTCTTCAACCATGGAAGATAGGGAGAAGGAAGAAGAAGTTGCACGGTAAGCGAAAGGTTGTGGGTTTGGTGAGGATTCAACGGAAGAGTTGGTGAACATTTAGTGGAACAGTGGAGAGGATTCTGGTTTCGCTTCTGGTTGCTGCTCTGGATGAAGAAGCAGAGATAGGTTCCTAAGCTGAGACTTACCGAAGCTGAGAGAAGCTGAGAGGTTCACACGTTACAATAAGAAGCTGAAATTTGTTACCGAAGCTGGGAGAAGTTATCAAAGCTGAGGGGAAGTTGAAATTTGTTGTGAGCATGACACCTTAGCAAAACAAACATTCTTTTATTAACTATATATAGATATATGAATGAGATACTTTCATTTGGGATGAGAAAAAGATTCTGAATACCTTCATCTATGATGGGGAAGACAATGAGACACCATTGCATGAATATGAACTCATAGACTCTTTGAAGATCCACACTGGTTCCGGGAACCAAAAAATTGAGTTAGTGATTTTGGAAATAATTGAGTTGTGTCTGTGATATTTATTTAATTGCATTTAGGTGTTAATGTTTATTTAAATATTTTATTTATTGAGAATGTTATGGGAATAAATTGTGATTGTTTTAATTTGACTTTATTCGAGCATATCTTATTTTAAATTTACTACGGATACCATGATTGATTTTTCGGATTAACATGCCAACTGAAAACAACACTATTTGTGAATTCCTTTTTTAGAACTTGTTTTATTCACTGAGATTATCAACTCATTATAAGTGTTATTTTCAGAGCACGAAGAAGTTGTTGAGTTTGAGGAGACTTGAAGACATTGTTTTCTTAGTTACATTTACTTTAGCTTGGTTTGCACTTCAAAATAAGATGTCAGATGCAATGACTTGCGTTGTATTTTAGTGTTCGTTTAGTTTAGATGTCCATATTTGATGATAATGTTATTTATTTATTTATGTAAAGAATATTTTATTTGATTTTTATTTTTTATACATAAGGTGTTTTCAGACTATTATGATTTTGAGATTTTAATGCTCTTTTTGGTATGTTTTTATTTTGTGGTTTTAATAAAGGGCATTATAGTCTACCTATGCATCGTCCAATTTGTTTAGCTAGTCCATTTAGATGTTTCATTAACTTTGTTTTGTGTTGTAATTGTTTTAGCTGTTGTAGTCATTTTTTGGTTATTCTGTTATATCTGCACGCTCCTATAAGAGGAGTTAGTTAGTAGGGTTCAAGTAATCGAGTTAGAGAGAGAGCTTTCGAACGTATTTAATTGTATATGTTATTTTTGTTAATCTCAATAAAACTTCCATTGTTGCGTTATTTCTCTTCTCCTTCTACCATCAGTTTGCATATTTCTCAGTCTTAAACCCAAGATTTATTTATGAGGACACTTTTTGTAGCTATCCTTGTATTTGTTGTTGCAAATGTTAGGTTATGTTGACGACTAAGCTTATGTTTGGTTTAAAGTTACAATGGTATTTTTGCAAATTCAAATATAAATTTATGCATTTCAATGCATGAATTTAGAAGAAAAGACTTGTTACTTCTAGAGTAAAAGTACATATGATCTCTCCTAAACTTTAATCCAAACATGCACTAGGTCATGTGTGTTTGTTATTTTTTTCCAAAAAAATAAGGAGTTTAGTGTAGGTGCAATTGAGATTGTGCCACTTTATAGACAACCAAACTTTGAGATTGCTAATAGAGGAACACCATTGAGGATAGGTGAAGACAAAGGAACGATCACAGACAATTATCATAAGTCTGACCAAGTAAAAGAATTATTTACACCATTGTCATTATTTGGAAGAAAACAATGCATATTGTTACTGCATTGTTGCTTCTAATGACTATAATGTTGTTTGGACAATCCTCCTTCCTTCTATTATTGTGAATTTTTTCATGTCTTATGGAGAATCATATTTTGACAATGAAGGTGAAAGTTGTGCCTTTGTTGACCATTTAGGTTTTCAAATTCTTTAATTAACGGTAGTAAAATCATTGTATTTTTTTAAAAACAAATAAAAAGTAAAATAAATTGGGAGCAACCTACACCTACACTAGCATATAAAATCTATTGATCCATCATGGACCATATGTCTCAATGGTCCATTAAAGATAGGGACGACAACAGGTCATGATAAACACGAGTAGTACGGATGTCCATGAATATTCGTGGATATTTGCAAAAAAATAAAAATAGCTTAAAAATATTTTAAATAACACTTTTATTATGATTTTTATTTTTCTTATATTTTCTTTCAAAAAATAATTTTAATAGCTACAACTAAAAAATTATTCAAATATTTTACACAATTAAAAATATCCTTTAAAAAATAAAAAAATGAATGAATAAAAATTCTTTTGTGAGCTTCAAATAAAATTTACTTTACAAAATATAAATAAAAATAAAGCTACACTAAAATATAAGTGTAAATAAAATTATGCTCCAAAATATAAATAAAATATAATAAAGAATAATTATATTTTAATATTGATGGGTAATGGATACCTTCCAAAGTATCGTGATATACTCCAAAACATAAGTACTATTGAAAAGTATAATAGAAAATATGTAAGCATTTTAATATTAATGAATAATAGATAACTGCTGATATAAACACTATAATATCTGCACTGTCTTGTTAACAAGAGGCAGTGAAAATATCTACATCCGTTATTCAAGGATATCTATTAAATATACTAATTTTTTTATCGTTAAGAATTTTATCCACATATATCAATGATGTGAATTTTTTTTTCATCCCTAATTGGAAACTTCACCTAAGTTAAAATGGTAAATTACATTCATAGCAATAAAAAAAGTGATGGTTTTTTTTCAGTAAAAGAAAAGTTTAAATTATAAAACGAAATACAAAAATTGGAAAACGTTATTCCATCAGTTTTAACTTAGAATAAAACAAAAACTACATAATTTTGGAAATAATATAATTTATTTATTCTATTATAGTTAAATAATATAAACAACAAAGTGAATCAATTATTTCTTAATATATAATATCAAAATTTTAAAAAAAGAATAAAAAACATGATTACAAAAATAAATAAATTAAACACGACCAAAATTCCATTAACCATTAACGTAAGCAAACACACACACTCTCGCTCGAATTTCAAATGGCGAAAGAAAAACATAATTTCCCGCACAAAATTTGATTTGGCTTCGGTCCCCAACCTGTGTGTAACCCAAACACGCCTCCATGGAGCCTTCAAAGACCAACGCCCAATCGGAAGAAGACGACACCGTGGCGCAGAGGAAGAAGAGGGCGCGGCGCGTGAGCTTCGCGGACAACGAAATCACCTCCGTCCACGTCTTCCGCCGCGACGACGACTCCACTTCCTCTCCCTCCGAACCCCCTTCTTCTTCCGATCCCTCCGTCCTAGGGTTTTTCCGCGACCTCGCCTCCGACAGCGACGACGACGAACAGCCGCAACTCGACGACGAAGCCGAAGCCGCAAACTCCTTCCTCCGCCCAATCGGCTCCCCATCCCCCGGCGGCAGCACCACCGCCGACGACGCCGACTGTGAGCTCTATCTCTTTTCATTTCTCTTCGTCCAGTTTTGCTTATTATCGAGTAAATTACACTAATCCTCCTTGAAGTTTCGTGAAATTACACAAATTCTCCCTGAAATCTGACTTAGAGGGGAGTCTGGTGTAATGTTTTTCAAAGAACAGATAGAAGCAAGGGAGGTTTGTGTAATTTCACAAAATCTAAGGGATAATTAGTGTGATTTACTTTTTATTAATTCAATTTCATTGCTTCTGATGTACTTACTTACTGCGCAGATGAGGACGATGATGATTTTCGCGGTCCGGTGTCGGCGCATTTCATCCGACCGGATCGGTTATCGGACTCGGGCGTCTCGGATGACGTGACGATGGACTCGACGGCATTCTCGCTGCACTACCGGAGTCTTGCTCGCTCGGACTCCGGCGACATCAAGACGCGCCAGTTCGGCGGGCTCACGACGCCGAGCTCTCAGGGAAGCTACATGGAGCTCACGGAGGCAAATAAGAGGTCTGGCGAAGTGGTGCTGGACGCGGATAGCGCTAGCAGAGACTCCAACGACATGAGCATCGACGGAGACCACCAAATGAGTTTTGGATACGACATACTCTCTCCCGCGTTTGATGCTGCTGCAGTTTTGGCAGCAGAAGAAGCACCTAAGGATTCACCACAACACAACTTGGAAGGTTCGGTTGTTTCGCCAGTCACTCACCTTCACCAGATACAACCTTCTCATTCTTCAATCAAGGTGAGAATTAATTGCATTTTCTATAGTAACTACTTCTAGTTTAGGAGTTTTTTTTCATAAGTTTGAGTAGGTGGTGTCACTTTTGTGTGCATGTTGTATGTGTTTGGTTTGATTGATAGTATCAAGTTGTAGGTGTGTATTGTTTATTACTTTATTTATGATGACACTTTTGTAGCTATCCTTGTATTATTTGCTGTTACAAATGTTAGGTTACATTCAGGATTAAGCTTATGTTTGTTTTAAAGTTACAAAAAGTACTTTTGCAAATTCTAATACCATATTGTGCGTTTCAATGCATGAATTGAGAAAGGAAAGCTTTGTTGCTTCTAGAGTAAAAGTACTTTTGAACTCTCTCACTATAATCCAAATATGCACTAAGTCATGTTTGTTTGTTTTTTTCTTCTTCAGGAAAATAAGGAGTTTACTGTAGGTGCAATTGAGATTGTGCCAGTTTGTAGACAACTCGACTTTGAGAATGCTAATAGAGGAACACCACTGAGGGTGGATGAAGACAAAGGAACGGTGTCAGACATCAATCATAAGTCTGATCAAGTAAACCGATATCCAATACATGGGTCTACGCCATTGTCACTGTCTGGAAGAAAACTGTTAGTTATGAGGTCTCCTGATCCATCCAGGCATGCTGGAAATATAACTCAACCTTTAGTGCAATCTGGTTTGTTTGTTCCAGAGGTCCGTGTTGCACATGGTGCAACACCTTCTTCTGTACATAAAAGCATTTTGAAGATGAAAACTCTTGAGACTACTCCTGTCGTGTCGGGCCTCAAAGAAGGAATGGACAGATTGAAAGCTAGATTATCAAAATACTCTCCTGGATTTTCTCTGTCAAATAAAAAACATCGTGAATACAAGCAAGATGAAAGTCGCCAAACACCTTTAGGGGAAAAAATGTTTAGTTTAACTCCAGATAGTAATGTGTATAAAGGCTTGGTTGATAGCAATGATCGTGGAATTCAATCTTTTAAACATATTTGCAAATCAAGTCAAAATGAAGAGACTGTGGATGCCAAAATAGATGAGAAAAACTTAAGTTTGACTTCAGCTCATGTTTCTTACAATGATGAAAATCCTAAGATTGTGGAAATGGGAGCTTCTCCCTCTCAGATGACTCATTTAATGAAGGTGGTAGATGTGTACCTGGCAGATAGCATGGTTGAGAAAGGGAAAGATGAAATTCCTGTTCCAAGTCCTCCCATCCAAGAGGTAGCACCTCAGTTGCGCTCCCTGCAAGACCCACCCAGTATGCAAGACTTGTCTCCCAAGGGTAACTTAGATGGTCATAGTCTTGATAAAAGCTACCATTCAACACTCCAAGTAGCTCAGAGCCCTCTTGCTCTTACGAAAGCAGGTATTAATATTTCTTCTGGGAAGAAACTGCAAGACCCACCCAATATGCAAGACTTCACTCCCACGGGTAACTTAAATGGTCATGGTTTTGATAATAGCTACCATTCAACACTCCAATTAGCTCAGAGCCCTCTTACCAAATCAGGTATTAATATTTCTTCTGGGAAGAAAAGAAAAGGTGTCATACTAAGCAATGAAGACAATATAAATAAAATAGGGAGGATTGACAGAAGTCCAGAGGTTCATAAAAGTGGGAATGATGACCTACAGTTACTTTCGGAGCAAACAGGTTATATGAGAAGTGAAAGAGAGAAGCTTGGAGATCAGACTTCGAATGATGGGGATCTTGTATGGCTACTGTTTTATGTTACATTATATGTAATTTCAGATGTTTAGATGGGCCTCTGAACTTTTCAATTACCTTGCAGATTCTTAAAAAATTCTTAGCCAGAACAAATCAGTTGCTACCTCCTTCAGTTGATATGCTAAATTTGAGATCGGTATGTTCTAATTTCTGGGTGTAGACTTAGAAAATTATAGTATTCAAATAAAATTTTGGGTACTGTTGCTTAGTTCTTAGTTTTGATTGTTCACATAAATTTGTCATGGCTATTTATATAAATAATTCTTTCCCCCTCTCAATATTTAGATTGGCAGGCTGGAAGATATTTTGGTTCATCTGCAGAAAGTTAAGAAGAAAGAGATTCTTTGTTCAGAAATTCAATCTCAGGTCTGTTAGATTAGATAATCAAATTTAGTACACCTTTTTGGTTTTATTATATGGTGAACAAGCTTACATTTTATAGTAATAAGAACATATTACTTGCTGCAAAGACAGTTTAAACCTGGCATCTGTTTATTACCATGACATGATTCTTGTTTGTTTTTTTTCCAGCTCAAAATAACTGATCCTTTAATCATTCTTAGAGACAAGAGGTATGTTTATATTGTTTGACCAAGTAACACTGTGAATTGTGAATTATGCTGTTTGATACATGTATGGTTATGGAACTGTTTTGGATATGATTGGTGATGTGAACTTAGAGTAATCTTTTGCAGAGTTGCTGAAACAAGAACATTGCTGTATAATATAGCATATGAGAAGGCAAAATTGCAATTATTGCACGTGAAGCATGACAAGTTGCAGGTATTCTATCTTACATGAATAGTATTTAGCAATGCTCACAGTTGGTGACATGAACTGCCCTTGTAAACAGAAAAAGGTACAACAGGTAAGCTCTGGGCTTCAGGAGTGTGAGATGATAAAATTAAATTCCATCCCATCTTCATCTAAAAGTGGGGCAATGGACACTCAAGCCGATGATAGTCATTCCCAGGGAAAATATCAGGTATAATCATGTGTGTGAAGTATTTATTTAAATTGACCTGGAAGTGGGGACTGGGGACCATAATTGAAACATGGTTGTTGGAAAAAATTTCACCGGTGGCCAGTGGATCCACTATGAATACTCAAAACAGGGTTGCCTCTTATCAGGCTCTAGATATTGTTAAGAGAAATAGAGAATGAGAGACATGATGAAATTGTGTCTGAAGTACTTAGTGGAACTTAATTATATTGACCAAAAATGATGAATACACATATTGCAGTTATCCTAAATTCATCATTACCGTAATTGCATGATTTTCTTAGCCCATACCATGAACCTAGATGCTATTTACATATTTTCACCAATTCCTTATTTAATTAGGGCTTTTAGTATAGTATTAAGATACATAAGGAGTTAGCACACTTGAGATTGGATAATTGTGTGTCAAATATGATCACACATGGAATATATTTATATTAAACTGTACAGAAACCACTATGCAATGTGCATGATGTGGGACTATATATATATTATAATATTCTAACACTCCCCCTCAAGCTGGTGCGTATATATTGTGAGCACACAGCTTGTTACATATATATTCAACTCGAGGACCCCTAAGACCTTTGGTGAAGATATCCGCGAGCTGATCGTTGGAGTTGACAAATGTCGTTTGAATTTCCCTTGACTGAATCTTTTCTCGAATGAAGTGACAATCGATTTCTATATGTTTAGTCCTCTCATGAAAAAAGGATTAGACGATATATGTAGAGCGGCTTGATTATCACAAATAAGAGTCATGGGCTGTTGCTGTGCACAAAGATGAAGCTCCTTAATCAACTGCTTTAACCAGATGAGCTCACAGGTGGCGGCGCCCATTGCACGATATTCAGCCTCTGCACTAGATCGAGCTACAACAGTTTGTTTCTTACTCTTCCAAGAGATCAGGTTCCCACCAAAGAAGACACAATAACCTGAAGTAAAGCGTCTGTTTGATGGCGACCTTGCCCAATCAGCATCAGAGTAACCACAAATCTGTGTCCCTGATCCGAATATAGTAAACCTTTTCCTGGTGTTCGTTTGATATATTGGAGGATCCGAATAGTTGCATCCCAATGAGAATCACACGGGGAATCAAGGAATTGACTAGCCACACTAACAGCAAATGAGATGTCTGGCCTAGTCACAGTAAGCTAATTTAGCTTCCCAATTAGCCTTCGATAACGACCAGGATCAGATAACGGCTCCCCCTGTCCATGCAATAATTTGATATTAGGATCCATGGGCGTATCAACTGGTTTACATCCCAACATACCAGTCTCCTCTAAGATGTCTAAGGCATATTTCCTTTGACAGATGGAAATGCCCTGTCTAGACTGTGCCACTTCAATACCCAAGAAGTAACGAAGCTTACCAAGATCCTTTGTCTGAAATTGACTAAACAAGTACTGCTTCAATTGGTCAAGTCCAGGTTGATCACTACCAGTGATAATGATGTCATCAACATAGACCAAATGATAGATGCACTTATCAGTAGATGTACGCCTATGGAAGACTGAATGATCCACTTCACTACGAACCAACCCAAAAGCCTGAACAACAGAACTGAAATGACTAAACCATGCTCGAGGAGACTGCTTGAGACCATACAAGGACTTACAAAGCTTACACACTAACCCAGACTCCCCCTGAGCAACAAAGCCAGGTGGTTGCTCCATGTAAATCTCTTCCTGTAAGTCACCATGGAGAAAAGCATTCTTAATATCAAGTTGAAGGAGTGGCCAGTGACGAATAGCGGCAAGGGCTAGAAACAGGCGAACAGAGGCCATTTTAGCAACGGGAGAGAAGGTGTCACTATAAGCAAGGCCGAAAATCTGAGTAAAACCCTTGGCAACCAAGCGAGCCTTGAGACGGTCAACATAGCCATCAGGACCAACCTTGACAGTAAATACCCAACGACAACCAACCAAAGATTTGCGAGGAGGAGCAGGAACAAGCTCCCACATACCATTAGAATGAAGTGCACCCATTTCATCCAGCATAGCCTGACGCCAACCTGGATGAGCAAGAGCCTCACTTGTAGTCTTGGGAATAGAAACAGAAGAAAGACTCGAAACAAAGGTATAATGTGGGAAAGAAATTCAATCATAACCCAAAAAGGCATATAAAGGATGAGGATTACGAGTAGAACGAATACCTTTGCATAGAGCAATAGGATTAGTGTCTGAGACAGGATTCAGAGGAGACGAGGCGAGTGGCAGAGGTGGAGAGTCAGAAGGGGGTGCAACATCCAAAAATGGCCGAGGACGACGCTGATGAACTTGTAGGGGACGAGCAGGAGCGAGAGAAGCATGGGCCGGAGAAGGTTCCTCAACTTGATTGCCATTAGCAACTGGAAAAGGAGCATCAAGAAAAGGCAAAGGAAGAATGTGAGAAACCTGTGACACCGAAGGAGGAGCACAATAGAAAGGTTGCTGATCCTGAAAAGTAATATCAGCAGACACAATGAAATGGCGAAGATCAGGAGAGTAACAACGATAACCCTTCTGAAAATGAGGGTAGCCAAGGAAGACACACTTGAAAGCCTTGGACGTTAATTTATCTTTGCCAGGAGTAAGGTCATGACCAAAACAAGTACTCCCAAAAACATGCAAAGCAGAGGAAACAAAGGACTATTAGGAAACAAAAGATTGTAAGGAATTGCATTATCAAGAATGGAAGAGGGCATACGATTGATGTAGAAGCAAGAGGTAATAACTGCATCAGCCCAAAAACGAAGAGGAACATGCATATGCAAAAGAAGAGTACGAGCGGTTTCAATTAAATGACGATTTTTACGCTCGGCAACTCCATTTTGTTGTGGAGTGTGCGGACATGTAGTCTAGTGTATAGTTCCCTGTTTGGCCAAAAACTCAGAAAAAGTGAGAGACATATTCCTTAGCATTATCACCACCAAAATACGAATCGGAGTATGAAAATGAGTAAGGATTTCAGCACAAAACTTTTGATAAATGGAAAATAAAGTAGAACGATTTTTCACTAATAAACCCAAGTACAACGGGAAAAATCATCAATAAAGGTAACAAAATACTGAAAACCAAGAACAGACACTGTTCGACTCAGACCCCAAATATCAGAATGGACAAGAGCTAAAGGAGCATCAGCTCGTTTATTGACTCGATTCGTAAAAGAGGAGCAAGTGTGCTTCCCTTGCTGACAGGATTGACAATCTAAGGACTGAAGACTGGAAAGGAAAGGAACCATACGCTGAAGCTTGGAGAGACTCGGATGACCCATGCGACTATGGAGTAGCTCTGGTGACTCTGTGAGAGAGCAAGCAACAAGAGATCGAGACTCAGCCAAGTAATAGAGACCCCATGACTCATGTCCCATGCCAATCGTCCTCCCCGTACCTGGATCCTGCACAGACAGACTTATTAAAGTAATAAGGCATGAAAGGGAACAAATGAGTTGGCTAACAGATATTAGATTAAAAGGAATGCCAGGGATAAAATAAACAGAAGTCAAGGTAAAGGAAGGATTGAGGCGTGCTTGGCCAACACCACGAACCATGACTTTGGTGCCATCAGCAAGGGTAATAAAGGGTAAGTTAGGAAAAAGAGTAAGAGAAGAGAAAAAATCTCTATTACCACACAGGTGATTAGTGGCCCCAGAGTCAATAATCTAAGGTCCAAGTGAAGATTGTGAAAGACAAGTAACATGATTACCAGAATCCAAGGCTGGGCCAGTACGAGGAGTTGGGGATGAAAAATGCATCTTTTGGAAGAGAGCTTGGAGAGTCTCATAATCAGCAGTAGAAAGAGTAACCTGACCAGAAGAAGCCGACGCTAGTGGAGTGTCAACTTGAGCAAGATTAGCAGGGGATGATGGTCGGAGATGAGGATACTTGGTGTAACAACGTTCTTCAAGATGGCCAAGGACCTTACAATAGTTACATCGAGGGTGCTGTCCACGACCCCCTTGACCACGGCCATGGTCGGGACCACGCCCATTACCAGAGGAGGAATCAGAAGCACGAGAAACTAAAGCAGCAGAAGCATGAGAGATACCTGAATCAGCAGAAGAAACGATCTTACCCCGAGTAAGAAGACGGTGAAAGGTCTGAGACAAGCTGGGCTTGTCAATGCTGGTCAAAATATTTTCTCGAACACCATCTAATTCATCAGGAAGAGTGGCAAGTGTAATGACCTAATTTATTCTATATATATTATTGTTTTGTTTGGGTTAAATTTTTAAGATTCTTTGAATAATTACTATCTTAGCTTTACTGGACGGATCCTAGTATAGATTTCTATAACGTATAAATTATAGAAGTCATGAAAGTTGATAAGTTGAGATATATATATATATATATATATATATATATATATATATATATATATAAGTAGTCAAAGTTCATTTGTTACATAAGTCATTGCTTTTGGTTACATAATTTTTAACTTCTAGAAGGCATCGTAGTTTCCTTAACTAGCATTATTATTTTGGTACAAACTCCTACATCTATGTCTTTATTTTCAGACAACCTCTCCAATACTTTCTTCTTCGTTGACCATGTTTATTGGTTCCATGACTGGATTTGGATAAGCTGGAGCAAATTGTAGGAATGGATCATTCGGATTAAACCATCCGCTAAGTACAGATACTGGAAAGTGAGTACCAAAATAAATATATACACGGATGACTGGATGCATAGTTAACATATAACAGTTTCTTTCTTCATCGATATACCATCCAAGCTCTAGAGCATTAAGAAATATGATGATTGACGCCATCTAAAAGAAAACATGAAACAAATCTAGTGAGAAATAAAATTTCTCAGTAGGCAAAATCTAAACCATCAAAACACGTTAGTACGTTAGGAAATCATCATAAAATAATTATGCAACTATATGAATGCATGAAATGAATTTTTCCAGGTGCACATGGTCTCTACATCTCGTACTGTATGTAGCTACACCTCGTGTAGAAATGCTGTGACCATCTTACGCTAGTCATGCATGTCATTCCATGTATTTGCACCTGGTCTCTACATCTCGTACTGGATGTAGTCTCATACTATGTTTCACAAATCTCGTATTAGACTTGGAAACATGAATCAACATATCATCACATCAAAAATCCATTATTCACATATAATCTTATGGAAAATATTTCCATCATAACATCATATGTATCAAAAGTATGGTTAAACTGCCAGACCTTATTCAAACAAAACTGTACCAACTTGAGAAGGATAATTGAATATTCTCAAGCTACAGAAAATCATGTTAGTAGTCTAACTAATAAACCATAATACTTTTCCTTTCACTTAATGATAGATGACTATCTGACGTGGTAGGGAATACCGGGTTGGTGTAGCCGGGATGATAGGGAATGAGTACAACCTGAAGGGTTATAACATGGTTAGATGTGTCCGGGATGGCCGGGGTGTGTACAACCTATACAGTTATAACATGGATAGTTTGTGTTCGAGATGGCCAGGGTGTGTACAACCTGGATGGTTATAACATAGATAGTTGTGTCCGGGTTGGCCGGGATGTGTACAACCTGGATGGTTAAAACATAGATAATTGTGTTTGGATTGATCGGGGTGTGTTTAACTTGAATGAGTATAACATACATAATGTATCCAGGATTTTCGAGGTGAGTTTAACCTGGATGGGTGTATCATAAATAATTGTATCCGGGATGACCGGTGTAAGTTTAACCGGGATGGGTATATCATAAGTAGTTGTATCTGGGATGGCCGAGATGAGTTTATACTGGATGTGAGTATTATAAGTAGTTATATCCGGGATGGCCGATGTGAGTTTATCTTGGAGGGGTGTATCATAAGTAGTTATATCTGGGATGACCGGAGTGAATTTATGCGGGATGGGTGTATCATAAGTAGTTGTATCTGGGATGGCCGGGTAAGTTTTAACTTGGATGGTTCCAACATGCATAGGGTATCCGGGATGGTTACAACATGAGTAGTGTATCCGGGATGGCCGAGATGAATTGAACCTGAATGGTTACAACATGGTAGTGTATGCGGTAAGTTTATCCTGGAGGGGTTTATCATAAGTAAATGTATCCAGGATGGTCGGGGTGTGATTAACATGGATGGCTATAACAAATAGTTATGTCCGGATTGGCCGGGGTGTGTACAATCTGAATGATTATAACTTATATAGCTATGTCCGGGTTGGCCGGGTTTCGATATTTTTGTCAATAAGGAAATCATCACTTACCACCTTACTACTTCATCCTCAAATTTAATATTCAAGCATTTGAACCATTTGTCTTCATACCATTCAACCTCTACTTCCAAAATTAATATTAACCATTCCTATAGATCATCAAATCACTTCTAAAAATCATCAAGTGTAACTTCCAATATCGCTAATATTTCAATTTATAAATCATCACCTATCCTATGGTTAAAATCAACGTTTTCACATCATAAAATATCCTTCAAATAACATAAATTTCCAACCTAAATAATAACTACAAGTCTGCCCGATTAAACATATAAATTAATTTAAACAAATACTTGACTAGAGATTGAAGCCTAGCCTACCTCAAGTAAGTCTTATTTTTGAAATGAACTGAGTAGATGGTTGTCCTTCTTGAATAACTTCAAGGATGAAAGTCTTTACGTGGAAGAAAGAAGAAAACGGAAGTATATAAGACGATAGAAGTGAGGCTACGGTCTAAGCAAATAAGGAAATGAGAATTAAAAGCAAAGCACCAAGTGAAAAGTTTATAGGCCGAGAGAGAGTTTCGTAGTTAGAGTTTATTGGTGTAAAAATTTTGGAAGTTCAGCAGCTATTTATATTAGTTTATTTAGTTAGATAGTAAGTGAATTAATTAGATTTCAACTCAGTTAGATTTAGTTTAGTTACAAGGTAACTATCCTTGAAGATATTTATCCTAATCTAATCATGACAAATATTCCTTCATTTATGGCTTAAGTATACGTGGAAGTTTGGCCGAAGATCTTTCTTCACTCTGAAGTCCCTAGGCTTCCACGTTGATGTTCATTCAAGATTGTTCAAGAATCTTGTTTTTAATTTTGTCTCAATCCCTTTATTGACTTCACATTGACTTTGGTTTACCCAATTTTCTTTCTATTAATTTTACTTAGATATGCTTATTCTATGGCTGTTTCAGGTGAATTCTTTTAGAGTATTTATGTTCAAATAGATTCTATACTATTCTTTTTGTACCACACTTCCATAATTCAAATATAAACTCAAAATATAATTTTGAGGATGTTACAGCAAGAGTAACAACCATAAAGAAACGCTCTACCTGCAATCTATATTTAGCAGGATCTTTTAGGATAAGGAAACATGGTGAGAAAGTCTTGCAACAAAGACTTAATTCTACCAATGCGCATCTCTGTATGAGGGAAAGAAGATGTGCGAAGATCAATAATCTGAGACACAATGTCAAAAAGATGCTGAATGTCATTCGTGTACAAGCTCTTTGCCTTCGCCTATACCTCATAACAAGTCCTAGAGGGTGTAAAAATGCAACTAAGCGAGGGATCAATAGATTGCCACAAATAAGTGAGAAGTTGAGCATCAATCTTCTTCCAGACCCAGATCTGTGGTGAGATGATCCTCATGTCCATGACTGGTAAACCAAATGACAGCGGAGGTTGACCATGAGGTGTAGTTTTCAGAACCAGTCAACTTGGAGGTCGTGATAAATGGAGCAGGAGCAGAAAGTCCACCAAAAGAGCCTTTGGGTACCCTAGTAGAGGAATCACCCATGATAACAAAAATACCCAAATCTGAACAGCAATAGGACACCCAGAAACCAAAGAGGAAGCAAAAAACAAGCAGAAAAGCACGTAAACCGGGAAAAGAACACACAAACCGAGGGTGAACAGCAGCCAAAACGAAGACCCACTACGAACCAAGCCTGGCTCTGGACAGAAGAGGGAAAAACGAGCCTCTCTGTACCGGTTTGGTGGCAAATGGCGGCCGGAGGTGGTCTCACGCGCTGGTCAAAGGAGGCAAGTGAAGTCCACGCGCAAGGAGACAGGCGGTGTGTGTGGGCGCGTGTGGCAGCGGATGGCAACGCGATCTGGACAGAGATGGTCGCCGGGAAGAGACGATCCTGTCTGGGTGGTTTTTGGCCGAAGACTCGTTGGAGAAAATTTTCCGGTGGCTGAGACAGTGGTTCTGACGGTGGTAGACGATCGGAAACAAGCCGGAAGGATGCATGGCAATGAAGGGCTCGCCGGAAGGACGCATTGCGGATGCGTGCTTGCCGGAAGGACACACGGCAAGGAAGGAGAGAACACCTAAGCAGTGGGCTTAGGGTTTTGCGTAAGCAAAGGCCCCAAAACAAAGAGCTTTGGTACCAACTTGAGATTGGATAATTGTGTGTCAAATATGATCACACAGGGAATATATTTATATTAAACTGTATAGAAACCACTATGCAATGTGCATGATGTGGGACTATTCTATTATATATATATATATATATTATAATATTCTAACAAGCACATTGTCTTATGGATAACATAATATTACAACTCATCATATCATTTCACACGGATCATATCATTATATAAGAGAATATTATTTAGAATCTTTATTTTTTCTCTTCCTTCTTTTGTTTGTCTGAAATCAACTTTATTTTGACAAAGGGCCAAACAAGTATGAGCTAAACAAAACTAGATGAGCCAACTTTTTCTGAAGATAATAAAATGATTGTGTTAGAATCGAGAGTTTGAACACAAACTGGAAGATTTAATTGAAAGGATTCTGGGATTAATTTGGAATTTGTAGTACAGATTACCAAACACTAACATAAGCCTAAGTCTTAAATGCTAAGCCTAAGCCCTAACAAGGAACCTCCTTCAAGAAAACATCCTCAATTTAACACACATTGAATCTCACATCCTATTTAAGAAATACACAATAAAATAATTGATATCACCATTTTGTTGTAAAGATCTTCCAAGCATAGTGGTTAATCGTGGATAGCTGTGTGGAGCAGATGACCCCATAAATGCTATACAAAGAAAATAATTTCTAATCACAAAAATAGATAATCAGAATTTAAAATTACTCGAAACATTATCATTATTTATGCTCAAATATTGATAGTTTAAAGATACAACCATCATTAATCCAAGGCATAATTAACTATAAAAAAACTAATATAATAAATCAATTATATTCTGTTTAATCCTAAGTTTTGTCAGATGCATGATATATTTTCCTTTGCATTTGTTCCCAGTTCTGTTCATAGTTTGATGGTGCAATTTGATCATAAAAAGTTCGACCTGTTGTGCTGTGCCATTGCATTTCAATTGGCAAATTTTATCATTCATTGGCAGGTTTCTTGCAAAAGAGTAATGGAAAAGAAGCAGGAGCTTCAAACTTTGGAATCAAAAGCAAAGTCCTTGAGTGAATTCTTACATAGCCACTGCAAGATGGAAGGGGATCAAAGCTATACCAACACCATTAAAGCTGTTTCTGGTTATTTGCAGAAGAGAATGCCTTGCAAATCTATATGCCAGAATTTGAAGGTTGTGTGACACTGACTTTAAATATGGTCCTTGTCCACATACAAGATATAATATCATTTTCTGAATTCTGGCAAACATCTTATTTGTTTCTGCTTTTTCTCACCAGTTGTGGGAAATGGAAGATTTTGAGCGCAAGGATGGTTGTTACAAAGTTTGTCTCAACTATTGTGGTTATGTAACCCAAAGGTTAGTTAATTTTGCTTCATTTCCTTATTTTTTGTGATTGAAAAGATTAAGTATATCTTTTATGTTATGATGATTAAATATGGAAGTTCCTACTTATTTTGTTGGAATGTAGGTTCACAGTAAATACTGGCCAATCTAGCATAATAATATCAAATAACTTGAATGATGTGAATATTGGGAAGGTAATTTGGTTGACAATTTATCTGTTTTATTACAACATGTAATATTCATACCTTATTCTTTTCTAATATGATGTGTTTATTTTCAGACCTTCCCAAACTTGGATGCTGTTTCTGCATTTGTGTTTGTCTTAAATCCTCGTACCACAAAGAAATGCAGTGGTTCAAGCATTATGGCACGTGAAACACAGGTACAATACTTTATTTCTTATGATAATTTTCTTGTAGCAAGTTAGTTTTATTTCCTTTTTGTTTCTTATAGTTTGATTGGCTTCAACCGAACCCAATTAACTTGGGCTAAAGGTGCTGTTGATGTTGATGTTGAGTTTGATTGGCTTCAATGCTGGGTCTACAATCAAAGAAGACTATTGTAGAAAGAAAACGAGAAACAATGGCGATTTGGGAAAGAGAGGGGATGGTTAGTTATGCAAGACTCTAACCAAAATGACACGTGGCAGCAAGAGATGGGGGAGAAGGATGCTGAAATCACCAATGGGGGGTGGGGTGCTGAGTAGTGGGAGTGAGGTCATCGTGTGGGGAAAACTGGTGGGTTGGCGTTGACTGGTGCCATAGGGTAGAGAACTCTCCTGATACTTTTCTTTCATTGGTTCTTGGTTATTTTCCTCATTCTGCTACTCTTGTTTTGTAACCATAGCTTATTCTCTAGAATCTTTCCAATTAATTCTATACTGATGGGCCTGTACCTTTGGAACCATTTAAGAAGTCCTATCAACGTAGAGACAAAGCCCAAGGAGATGGGGCAGTCCCAAATGTGATGGTAGCAGACCAAGATATGGTGTGAAGGGTAATCTAGACAATGACTTAAAGGTGGACATGTGGCAAGCAGTGAATGGAGATGCGGATTGGGAATCTTTAGGTGGTTATATGGAGGTGGATTGCGATCAGAGGGGTAGGCAGTTAGAATATTAGGCAATAGAGTGAGAGGGTGCCAATGCTCTGGAAGGAGAATTCTTAGGTAGCTAGGTAGAGTGGTGTCAGTAGTGAGCATGTAGCTTGACACTATTATTTCCTTCATCTTGTTTGTCTGTTAAATTTCCATTGTTGTTATAGAGACCTTTTCCTTCAATTCAAAAGCCTTCTGAGGTTATTCAGAGCTTTTATCCTAATACTGTATTTAGTTTTATTAGTTGGTATCAGATCTCCCAGTTTTGGGGAGCTTTGTATGGTCCGAACCAGAATGAAGGCTTGCATGGACGAAATAGAGCGACACACAGAACGGATGGGGGGAAGGATTGAAATCATGAGCGACTTTGTCAGGGAGTTGACGGTGACAGTCCTGAAATTTGTGCAAAGAATGGAGGGATGTGATGAAGGTTTGGGTAACGGAAATGGCAATGAGCACCGAGAAGGAGGAACATGAGATCGTGACAATTGTGATTACGGGTTCCGGAGGGAGGACGAGCGAATGCAACGAGTTGAAGTACCTTATTTTTCTGGAGACGACCTGTACGGCTGGATTTTTCTGGCAGAACGTTATTTTCCTGTCAATCGTGTTCCAGAGGAGGAACAAGTGGAAACAACTTCCATCTGCTTGGAGGGATGTTCGCTGAGTTGTTTCCAATGGTGGGAACTGAGGTACCCATTGATCACTTGGGATACTTTTAGGGCAGCTATTTTACAACGTTTTCACACCTCATCGTCGGGAAATCCGTATGAGGCTTTGATGTGACTCAAACAGGAGGGGATGGTGGCGGATTATAGAGAGAAGTTTGAGGTGTTGTTAGTGCCGTTACAACATGCCGATGACAAGATGATGCAGGCGGCTTTCTTAAACGGCTTATAAGCGGAAGTGAGAGGGGAACTTCGTATTCATCTACCTGCCCGACTTGAAGAAAATCATGATTTTGGCACAACGCATCGAGGAGCAGGATGCCTTATCAGGGACGAAGACAGGAATGGGTCTGGGAGTAATGGGAATGGGGAAAGGATTGGGCCAGGTGTTGGAGCCCAATCAAACATGAGCTAGATAGGTGACCCGACCTGGACTCTGAATCAGAGCTCTAATTTGGGGACGAATCAGGGATCGAGTATTGGCTAGAACTTTGGATGTGGCTCGACAGGAGGTGCAGCGCTGAACAGAGGAAGGGGTCTCAGAAACCGGCGACTCTCGCCGGAGGAGTAGAGTAACCATCGTCATCGGAACCTGTGTTTTCGTTGTGACGCTCCTTACTCTCCTGATCATGTCTGCTAGAACGCCCATGTCAATGTGGTATTGCTAGGAGCAGGCGAGGGAGTTTCTGAACAGGAGATAATACCAGAGGACGACATCGGACTTGGCGATGGTGATGATCAAGTACATTTGAGCATGCGTATCATGTGATGGGGATATTTTGAGAGAACCACAGGAGGTTACTACGGGACCCACTAGGACTTGTGAGATTTTACCCATTGAAGGCAAAAAT